>VZQC01004091.1:2787911-3099042 GCA_009823505.1 Rhizomys pruinosus
AATGTTTTATAGAATTCTGCTGTGAAACCGTCTGGGCCTGGGCTTTTTTTAGTTGGGAGGCTTCTTACTACATCCTCTATTTCTTCATATGTTATGGGTCTGTTTAAGCTGCTGGTCTCCTCTTGGCCAAGCTTTGGTGATTCCCAGGATTTCAGATATTCATCCATTTGTTTCTTACGCAGATTATGTACCCTCCTCAAGAGTCATCACATTCCTAGTCCTTTTGCTTAGAGTATACCTACCACAAGCATTGCCCTGCCCCCCAATCCAAAAATCTCGAGTGTGTATTATTGAAAGGTTGTAAATTGGCAGTGGCATTTCTCCAACTCACTGGTCCTAGTTTCAGACATGTCACTTCAACATCAGGCAGTCTGTCCAGAAGTGTATGGTTTTCATGGTAGAAATAAAAAATTCTAGGGAGCCAAATTTAGAAAGTACATTCAAAGCTTTTACTTGGATGGACACCCCCTCCCCCCAGCAAGCTCTTACTCCATAGGTCCAAAGCTCATCACTGGCCAAAACCAATGTCAGTGGATCAAGGAAAAGTGATGAGGCTAGGAGCAAAGGTGGAACATCCCCATTTGGATGTCCTCCTGACAATGGCTCACCTATTTCAAACATTTATAGAAATATCAACATTTCTATGACTTCCTTAATTCCATACTAAATTTGATTATTCTCACTTTCTGTTCTCCTTCCCTGATTTAAAATTTTCACCACACTGCATAACATCTGACATATTATTTCAGTCCAATCAGGTCGAAACAAAATTAACCATCATACATAGACTTTTTCAGTCTTCTGTCCTGCCCCAGCTACACTATTTGTGAGTTTCAGGAGGGCAGAAAATTTGTTTGACACATGGGAAGTACTCAAAAATACCTAAAGTCCCCTTCTTCACCTCAGAATGTCCTCTGTCCTTCAAATCTGTATCACAATCTCAGGCCGATTCCACTGTTGGACAGTTTGCTGAAATCACTCATCTACTTACTGGTTTGCTCCCATTATCTTTGATTTTATAGTTTATACCTTCCTTGTTATTTCAAATGCCCTGGAGATGGAGAGGAAAAATACTTTATCAACTGATTATTTCAAAATAAAACCATGACTTCCTTAATCTTTCTGAATAAACAAGACTTGATTTAATATATTGGCTTTCACACAAACTTTAGCAAATACAGATTTCATTCAGATATTTTTAAAAGGTAAAAGTCACACAGTTAAGTCTAGGAATAGATACATAAATTGCTGAGCCCAGTAAAGGATAAGAGATGAGTTTTGGTTGGTGGGGCTGCCCTCTGAATAAGTGATTGTCCTTCACTTTGTAAAATATAATAGTCAACTTACTTGAAAATGAGTTAGTTCTTGTATAGATATGAATGAAAGGACCTATGTAGCATTAAAAACATTTTCTGTACTGAATATATATGGAATTTGTAATTCGTATTCAAAGGAACTATCTGCTATTTGGGGCATGACTTCTAACCTTACAAATGCAAAACACAACTCAGCTCCTTGTAGCTGTAGGCCAGCTTGTTCTGTCAGTGGCACTTATACCCCATCAGTTCTTCATCATGCTTGAGACTGTGCTTCATTAGGTTGTCCAATCCTCATCTTCTGTGCTCATTACTAATTGTGAACTTCTCAGCCTGGGTCTGTGCAAAGTGTGAAGATGTGTGTGCGCACACACACACTTTTCCAACTTTGCATGCTGATATTGATAGGCAATCTTATTCCAGTTATTCACGAGAGGCTGATGAAAATAATTGTTTATTATACTATAATAGTTATTTGTTTACAAACACATCAAGATCCTCAGGGAGCCATACACCTAGATAGGTATCATCAATATTGATTAAAGTCTTCCGAAATTCCTCCTATAGAATTACTTTATGAGCTACATTAAAGGCCTTATTATGTAGCCAGGTCTCATTTCTAATTAGACAATGTTAATTCAGTATGAATGTCTAAACTGCAATTTTTTTCATTGCAAATAATGTATGGATAGTTTCAAAAAGAAATCCTATTCTGCCAAGATGAAATCTGTATCACACCCAAAAATCTGTGATAAAGGTCCAAAGGAATGGAAGCATCATTTAAAAGGAAAATGCTTATTTAAATATTTAAGTTACTGTAGCTTAAAAAGACACTTTCCCTTGTTGCTCTACCTCTTACACACCTTTTGCTTTTATTTTCTTAACCAGTCTTCCTGTCAGTATCCTCATGACATTATCACTGACTACATAAATCATTCTTTTGTTGACATTCGTCATGTGCTCACTGAAACATGCCTTATATAACAAGGTGGAGGGAGACACGCTTTAGGTTTCTTCTCATTAAATCAAAGCATCTATTTTCTCTTCAGAAGAGCAGATGTTGTGTATGAAATAAACTCTAAAGATAGTGAAATCCCAGCCGGGCGTGGTGGCATACGCCTTTACCTTTAATCCTAGCACTCACTTGGGAGGCAGAGGCAGGTGGATCTTTGTGAGTTCAAGTCCAGCCTGGTCTACAGAGTGAGTTCCAGGATAGCTGGGGCTACATAGAGACCCTGTCTCAAAAAGACCAAAAAAAAACAAAAAAAAACAAAAAAAAGATAGTGAAATCCCTCAGTGTTATAGATGGAAGGGTCACACAACACAGTGACTGCTAATGCAGATAAATGCATCAGCTCTGACCTAGAAAGGGGGAGGAATTAAGAATGCCCCATGGAGACAGTCAAGGGAAAATTCCACACTAGCATGACCAGTATAGTGCTTAATAGTCGTTAGCTTCACATTCACCCTGTGTACAGACAGCCTTTAAAACCCCCTTCCCTATTGCTTTGTTGTTAAGATGCATGTTACTTGTTTATTTGTTTGTTTGTGCTTTTGGATACAGGATCATCTATAACCCTAGTTGGCCTGGAACTCACTATTCAGACCAGGCTGGCCTCCATCTCACGGAGATCTACCTGTGTCTCTGTCTCCATAGTATTGGAATTAAAGGCATGTGCCACCTTTTTGAAATGTTTTCAATGTTTGGAGATAATCTGATATGGTTGAAAGTGCATGTTAAGGAATCAGAAAACTTAAAATTTAATCTTCAGATTAGGCCATATATCCTCATTTGTAAACTGGATGTAATAGCATCTAAATAATGGAGTTCAATTCTAATAAATAGAAATCATCTTTGTAAAGATTCAGAAGATTAAAGCATTGGCCTGGCACATGGTGAGCACTTACAAAAATTACCCTATTTCTGTCTGGCTTCTTTATTATTGAAGATGATTTATCAGATGTGTTGGATTTCTACATTTCTGTCTTACATACTGTGTTAAAATGAAAGCTAATCAAAAGCTGGATGTCTAGTATCCAATATTTTGAATTCCGGTTGGGATATTACATAAATATATTTAAGAAGTAATTTTTGTCAAATAAACTAGTACATATTGTATATAAAAGATTAAAATAAAAATGATCAGGTTTTAAGGAGTGTGGAAAGGTGAGTTTGGGTATGGAGAACAAAAGCTGCCTTGAAAGAGCTCTCAGACATGCTTGTGGACTTCCTTGGCCATGCCTAAAAGTATTTAATTGGTTAGTTGTGTGGTTCTTCTTTTCTTCCAGACCATTGGCCCTCAGTGTCTTGGTTGTAGTGAATGTAGGTTTGGTAAAGTATTCTGTGTTTAATATTCCTGGAGGATTCTGTGGAGCATCTTTAGCTGCCATGTTCATGAGCCATAAAGCTTCTTTTGAAGTCAGGTGGCATATTGCAGAAAGTAGAGCTTTAAAGTAGGTCACAGTCCTAAGAGAGACACTGGAATCAACATCTGAAATTGAAAAGCTATTCTCCATACGTATTAAGTTTTTAGGTTATCACTAAGAAAAAAGCACACTAAAATTAGATGAAATAAAGGAAGCTTGAGTTATTCAAAATGTAAAGACTATAGAATGAATGTTAAACATTTTCTTTTGTCATTTTCTTCGATCAGTCTGTCTAAAAATTGAAGTCACTCTGAATAACGTAGGATTTCATGTTCTCTGTGAACTTAGCAGATCTGCTGTTTTCTTATTCTTCCAGCATTGGTACCCCCATGCCTTCTTTCTCTTCCCAAAACCTCACTGACAAGTGTCTTTAAAAAATCAATTACCATGGACTTACATATTTTAGAACAGAGTCAACCTGTTAGTTTGATTTTTTTTTCCAGAGCTCATTCTTTCATTGGAAATTGTATGAGCTTTTCTTCTGTAAGTCAGTGTGTAAGCATTGAGTTTTCTTAATTCAGCCTTGCCCAGGAATCTGTTAAAGCATGACACTCAAAGAGAAATTTCCATAGAAAGGAGAGTAGTAAGTTGCTAGTAAGTATTCTTTAAATTGGAGAAGTTTTAAAAGCAGAGGTTTTTGAATTTTCAATTTTGAGAAGGAGGCTGCAGAAGATTTAATCAAGTATCTGGCATACTTCCACCTTTCAACTGCAGCACTTCCAAATCCATCTTTTCAAATGCCTAATGTGTAATTATTGTCATTTCCTTTGGCAAATTGTGGCAAATAGAGAAATATATATCTTGAGGGATAGTGCTTTACCATTAACATTAAATGTCTCTATGTTATAGCCTTATATTGTATTCACTGATTACTTCAGATTCTTAAATTGTGAGGCAATCAGTATCTTAAATTCCAACTTGGTCATAGAGTGTTGTACTTTTATGCGTCCTGGAGCAGAACAGATGGTTCTTGTCTGCTGTGGTTAATATTCAGGCTCAGGCATTGGGTTTTCTGGCTTGGAAGTCTAGTTCCATTTACTGTGTAATGTGGTTATCTGACATAGTTAATTCAACCCTGGTAAGCCTCAGTTTTCCCTTATAAAATGAGGATGAATAAAACATAGTTCATTAAGTTATTATGAAGATGAGTATTATACCCAATGTAATATTGACAATGCCTAGCTCTCATTAGGTCCTTGCTGTCATTATTATTAATGATGATGACTTTTTGTTGCCTGAGTTGTCTATTTATCTTCATTTCAGATATTCAGAATTTTTGTTTGCAACTGGAGATTTACAAAATAAGACATATCTTTCACCGAAATTATTACTCCTGTAGGAGTGGGTGCTGTTCTGATTATGGTGATATATAGTTCATTTTCCAGTCAGTTAAACACCAGTAATATAATAGGATAGATTAGGTTTACCTAACCAATTTGATTTGTTGTCAACAACTACTGAAAACCTGTTTCAGAATAAGTGTCACTGTCGTTATGATTTTAGCTCTAAGAATGTGTAAATATGAAGTAAGAGTCGATAGTATTTATCACAAATTCTCTAATGTTGGCACATATAATATTTTTCATTATTTACAGGTAATCAATGTAATATCCTTACGGATATCACATAGTTGAAAAATAATGGGATTTTCAATTTATTATACTCTGATATATTGATGTGCATTATACTAATCAGGATGTAATTTGCTGCCAGATTTTGTACAAGTTGAATAAGAAATGAGGCAATGGGGTCTTCTTTTCTTTGAATCAAAGTGACAGTGTGACTCAGACTTTCAATTATGCTTTCCAGCTTCCTACCTGTGTTCTTCTATTGGTTTCTTAGGTAGGAACATTTTCTCTGCATGGACAGAAGCAGTTGATAAACTCAACTCCAACAGAGAAATAAATTACATGCCAGCTATAATAAGACAGCAACGTCTAGTAAATTTTCTTTTGCATGTAAAAATGTGGCAGTGTGAAGTAAGAGTCAATAATTATTTATTGTTAATTCCCTAATGTTGGCTTCTGATGCACATGTAAATTGTGATGTGACTAAATTGAACAGAATTATCAGTTATTTAACACACTCACTCTAATGCACATGAATGAAAATGACTGATAATGTAGCAGAGCTCCTTTGTGTTTTGGTGGGCATGCAGGTACTCTTCCTGCAGTCTAGTATAAATGCACCTTTCACTGAATTAATAAAAATTGCCTTTGGTGACAGAATGCTTGGGACTCAGATTGTCACTGTATTCTGTCATATATGTTTAACCCAGCTTTTGAGGGAGTTTTTAACTATTTTGCCATGCTTACCAAAGACAGTCTGATAAGCACTGTTAGAGTGCATGTTTTACTTCATTGCTATTTGCTTATTATTGATTACATTTCTTGGTCATTTATTTGATGCTCATGATACTATGCAGATCATAGTTTCCTGTTTTCTAAGATATTTAAAGGAAAATAGTACATAGAATTTTATTTTCATATGCGTAATTCATTTCAATAATTGTCATGAAAATATCTCACTTGAGGGGCTGGAGAGATGGCCTAGCAGTTAAGAGCGCCGACTGTTCTTACAGAGGACCCGGGTTCGATCCCCAGCACCCACATGGCAGCCGAGAACCGTCTGAAACTCCAATTCCAGGAGAACTCTAGTTCCAGGGGAATCCGACACCCTCTTCTGACCTCCGCGGCATTGCACGACTTGGGTGCACAAACTTGCATGCAGACAGTACATTGATACACATACAGAAATAAATAAATGCCGGGCGTGGTGGTGCACGCCTTTAATCCTAGCACTTGGGTGGCAGAGGCACGCGGATCTCTGTGAGTCCTAAGCCTTTGCATTGAATTCATGAGCTCCTTAAGGATCATGAGGCACTCTATGGAGAACACTGGTCTAGAGCATTAAAAACCCTCACACTTGAAAAGATTGGGAAGTCATATAATGATCATTATAATGATCCTAGTTGAAGGTATGAGATATTTTGTAAAGGCCAAAATGAAGAGAAAGAATATTTTCCAAATTGGGGCTATATAGAATACCAAGCATTAAATTGAAGTTAATATGGGGAGAGGAGACAAAAAAGGAAAGTAAGAAAGAAAAGTTAATAATAGAGTCAGTAATGTTGAAAAATCAAAATCAAATAAGAACATTTCAAGGAGGGAATAATCAGTAATTATGAATAGCAATGATGGAAAATAATATGAAGAATAATTTCTGACCTCATTGGTGATGAGAAGGCAATTGCAGTTAAATTCTGAGGAAAGTAGTTTATAATGGGTGCCAAGCAATGGGAAGCTAGGTGTGGAAACTCACACCTACAATCCCACCTTTGGGATGGTGAAGGAGGATCAAGGGTTTGAAGTCAGCCTAGGCTACACAGTGTGACCTTGTATTAACAAAACAAAAGTATTAAAGCCAGCCTGGGCTATATAGTATGACCTTGTATCAATAAAACAAAAGTGTTTGAAGCCAGCCTGGGCTACATAGTGTGACCTTGTATCAACAAAACAAAAGTGTTTGAAGCCAGCCTGGGCTACATAGTGTGACCTTGTATCAATAAAACAAAAGTGTTTGAAGTCAGCCTGGGCTACATAGTATGACCTTGTATCAATAAAACAAAAATGAAACAGAAACAAAAAGCCAGGCTGGTGTTTCATGCCTTTAATCCCAGCACTTGGGAGGCAGAGGCAGGTGGATCTCTGTGAGTTCAAGGCCAGCCTGGTCTACAGAGCAAGTTCCAGGCCAGCTGGGACTAAAGGGAGACCCCCCTGTCTCAAAAAGATGAAAAAAAAAAGAAGGAAGGGAGGGAGGAAGAAAGGGAGAGAGAGAGAGAGAGAGAGAGAGAGAGAGAGAGAGAGACTGACTTCCATTTCAGAGTTTGACCATAAAGGAAAACACAAAAAGTAAATGGTGGCAAGAAGTAAGAGGCAGGGGGATCCCAGTGAAAACTTTGCTTGGCTTCTTTGTTTATTGGGGGTGGATGTTAGAGACTCAGTAAATGTTGAATGCATTTGAGGAAAGTCTGGAATTTTTAAGAAAAAGTAGATGAGAGTTCACACTAGTTAGGAAGTGAAAAAATAAGATTATAACATTTTGGTTAATTTAGCCTCAAAATGGACAATCTAGAAACTAATAATAAGAATCATAATGGCTATGGCATTAGATTATTGGAGATTAAAAAAGGCAGTCTGGTTAAATGTATGTATGTGAATATACAAGTAGGTGTGTATATTTGCATATTTATATTATATACATTATTAATCATTAATGAAATTTATATACAAATTAGTTTGAGGAGACTTGATGAATATAAAATTTGTTAAGTTAGGGATAAAATTAATGGAGAGTCTAGTTTTTGAAAAATATCCTTTTTAATACATATTTTGGATGATGTAGAATCAGTCACCTAGGAAAAATAGAATAAATTACTACTGCGGTTACTTCAAATTCTATGGGTTTGTGACATTCTCATATGCATTACAGCAAAAGGCAAATCTGTTACTGGTTTAAAAGATTTAAATAGTTCTTGTAACATAACTTCCTCACATTTTAAAAAGTGCCTCTACACATCACTCTAAGAAAGCAGTTCAGCAGTGTTTGTACTTGCATTGTGTCTAATCTCCAGATGGCTGTATTTGTACTAGAACAAAGGATATTGTTGATTAAAAGAGTAAAAGCATGGCCGTGCAGAAATCTAACTTGATATTTTTCATTTCATTATGAATTTAAATATACTGTTAGTCAGCAGTGATACTAGGCTAGAGCTGACTAAAAATCAAAGCAGTAAGTGCTGGATTGCACATTAGAAACTGTTGATTCTCGTAAGCCTCAAGTAAGCCAATCTAACTTTAAATAGGACTGAAAATAACTCTATTTCCTAACATAAGGACCTGTGACTATTATTCAATGAGCTAATGAATGTGGGAATACTTTAATAAGCAACAGGATGATAAGTCAGTATTACTGTGATTTTCATGAATAGATCTATTCAAAGCACTTACTGTCAGGTTTTCTGAAAACATCAAGTTCTAGAGTCTTTGGGCTCCTCCCTGGCTTAAACCCCATGATGCTGTTAGAACCTCTTTTGTTAGTTCCCTATATCACATCCAAGAAGATTTCTCAGTACATTTAAAATTATAGACTCTTTTTTAGATGTGACTGTCCTTTCTCTTTTTTGTACTAGTGATAGGAACATTTTACAGGACTCAAGATTACTTCATAAAGGCTGTCATGTGTGCTAGGAATGATGCAGTCAATAATATGCTTGCTACATTTTAGAAAAAATGTATTTATTTTATTTTATGTGTATGAGTGTATTTCCTGCATGTGAGTAAGACCACCTGTATCCTGCAGTGGCATGAGAGGCCAGAAGAGGGTGTTGGTGTTGGAACCCCTGAAACTGGAGTTACTGACAGTTGTTAGCTGACATGTGGGTGCTGGGAACAGGGTCTGGGTCCTCTTCAAGAACAGCCAGTGCTCTTAATTGCTGAGCCATCTCTCTATCCCAATACATTTTATTTTTTATTTTTGTGCATATGAACATATTGCCTACATGTGTAAGTGCACCCGTGTCATGCAGTGCCTTGCAAAGGCCAGAAGAGGGTGTTGGATCCCCTGCAACTGGAGTTACAGATGCCTGTTAGCTACATGTGGATGCTGGAGATTGAACCCTGGTCCTCTGTAAAGAGCAGCCAGCGAGCCATCTCTCCAGCCCTGACTTACCACTTTTTTATTATCTGTTATATACTGGGCATTTTGCTGGAAGTTTTCTCTACTTCTCACTGTAAGTTTCATGAGAAATCTTAAGACAGGAACGTTTGGAAACAGCCTGATTGCTACTCATTGCGCTGTCCAGGTGACAGGCCTTAGCCATCTGTGGCAGTGAAGTGCTTGAGACATAGCTAGGCTCTGAGATGAATAAGTGAAATAAAGGATGTACCCGCAAAACCTGGATTTTGAGGTTTTAGTGCACAAAAAGGTTCACTATATAATGATTATGTGTTCTGAATTTATGCTGACATCATATTTTGGCTATATTATATTTAAATTAATCTCATTTCCTTTTTAAATTTAGTACTAAAAATTAAAAGTATATGTGACCGGGGGCTGGAGAGATGGCCTAGCGGTTGAGAGCGCCGACCGCTCTTGCAGAGGACCTGGGTTCGATCCCCAGTACCCACATGGCGGCTGAGGGCCGTCTGTGACTCCAATTCCAGGAGAACTCCAGTTCCAGGGGATTCCGAGACCCTCTTCTGACCTCCGCGGCATTGCACGGCACGGGTGCACGGACCTGCACGCAAAACAGTACATTCATACACATAAATAAAATAAAATAAAAAATAAAATAAAATAAAATAAAATAAAATAAAAGTATATGTGACCTATTTATGTTGCTAGTTGGATACAGAAGAATATGAAAATATAGGAACACAAAACTCCATCCCACTATCCAGAATAGCCATTATTAATTTTTTATGTATTTCCTTCCTATTGTTTTAAGTTATGAAGTTTTTATTTCCTCCTATAGTTTATTCCAATATGTGAAGAAACATTTGTAGAGGCAAGAGAAAGACGCCCTAGGAGAACTTAAGATGGTTGTCTGAGTTGTTGCATTTGTTAAATGAAGGTACTGAAATTCAGTCCATGTCTGTCCCCAGAACCTACCATAATACTTCTCCTGAACAATCTTATAAGGAGAATTAAGGAAAAATTAAAGATGACTTATGGTATTAGCCAGAGAAAGTATTAACCAGCAAAACAAAAACAAAAACAAAAATAGTTTTATATAAACTATTTAACAAGAGTTTTATCTAGGCTGGAAAAATATAGTTTAGAATTTATTAGTTGTTAACGTTTGTAATATTGTTTATACATTTTTCTAATGTTTATTCAGGAAGTATATATGAACAGAAGATATGGCCAATAATGGCTATTAATGTTATCAGTTATTATGTGGCTTGTAAAAAAATTTAAAAAAATCTGCTTTAGAGAAAATTATTTTTAAATTAATTTTTCAGAGTAGAGAAACTGGAGGCATAAAGACAGGAAAAGAACTAAAACTGTTTCCCCCTATTTTACATGATCTAGTGTATAGAGAACCCTGAGTAATCTTTATAAAAGAATCTGTGGGATTGGTAAGTGTTGAAAAAGGTCAGGTTGCAACACTCACACACACACACACACAGATATAAGATTAACTATATTTCTAAATTCTAGCAACAATCAATTTGTAGTCTGGTCTGTGGCTTTCTAAAGAGGCTAATATAATTCTTTAGTGTATAGACAGTGTCACAGAAGGTGATTTAGCATGGTTTACCCTCAAATTAAAATAGTCTATATTGCTTTATTATCAAAATATGGGTGGCTTAGTTTGAGTATGCTTTTCTGAATTTAGCTGAGAGTAGCTTGTTTCACATACCAGCATTCAGAAAACAAATATGGAAAAGGTTTGCATTCAATTATTCCCTCGACATGTAGGAGCAAGCATGACAGTTTGCTGCTGCTTTTTATTACACAACAGATGTTGGTATTTCAAAATAAACACAAACTTTTCCCCTAGAAGTAAATTTTCTTTATACATCACTTTTGGACAAGCTAGTATAGGCTTGTGTCTTCTAGAGAGTATATAATTTATTTTTATAACAAAATGGCTCAAAAGAAAAATAATTATAGTACCACGAAATTCATACATCAGCTCTTCCTTTCTCTCATGGGCCATAGTTCTAATTATTTTTTCTAATGGTAATTGATAACCAGGTGAATTCCCTAGCTACTGCAGCTTTATAGAATTTTTTGTTCTTGGCTTTCTTGGGAATAATAGAAAAATCTCCAAGTTCAAATCTGTGTCAGAGCTATCTGCTCTTTTGCACATAAATAATAACTTAGTGCAGAGCCTGTTAAAAATGGCCTTCCATTTTATGTCAGATTTGCATCAGAAAGGTAATGATAGTTCATTAGCACTTGCAGTATCTAAATCTTAGAAAATCTATTTCACAATTTGAGGCTAAATGGGTCATCATCAGTTATAAAAGGGAGTATTGTGCACACCACAGAAAATTTCATCTAATTCAAACTGTTCTATTGCAGGAAAACAAAACTCACTATTCTTCACAACAGTGACATAATGATAGTAATATCTATACAGTCTTCTCCTTTAATATATGTATAAAGAATTGGCAATGGAGGTTTTCCTGGAGGAGATTTCGCAGTCACTTTAGTAGTTATCCTTGGTATGAAAGCATTAGATGAAAAGGATTATATAGTTATAAATTATCATGTTTTCTATGTGCTTTTACAGCAACACTTTCTCAGACTGGTATATTTGCATGTTGAGCCTTAATTAAGATATAACTGTCACCACAGGTTGGCTACAGAAGGCTGTCGTCTCCAACCGAGAGATAAATGCTACTGCCAACTCCTACAGGTTGGATAGCAAATGGGGGTTCAGGAATAAATGAGCTTGAAATTAAAAACATAAATGTCACTTTTTCTGATATAATATAAAGTTGTATATAATGTAAGATTTCTAATCTACTGTTAAAATTTGAATATGCTACATGTGTTTTAAATTTTCCTGGTCCTTTTTATACCTTAAAATGTATCCTGACTTTGCTGAACTTGTGTTTTGCTTTTAAGAAACATAATGAAAAAATTTTAAACTGCAAAGTTTATTTTTCTATTTTTCTCTGATTTATTAAGGTAAGAGTTGTTCATCCATATTTGCAAAATAATTTTTCTTAGTAATTTGGGTCAAGGAGGAAATAAAGTCAAAATTGGCTCACCAGAAAAATCACTCAAACAGGAGAATTATCATTTATTCCCAGTACTCAGGAGGCAGAAGCAGAGGGTTCTCTGTGAGATCAAGGCTAGTCTAGTCTACAGTTACAAGGCTAGTCTAGTCTACTAGTTACAGGCCAGCTGGGGCTACAGGGAGACCCCAATGGGGGAGAGAGAGAGAGAGAGAGAGAGAGAGAGAGAGAGAGAGAGAGAGAAGAGAAGAGAGAGAATTCAGATTAGTTGTGAAGAAATAGTAACTAGAGTAACTAGGAATTGTCTGTCATATAAGGAGAAAAATAATTCAGTGTTATTTATCTATGGAACCTATTCTATTTTAGATATTATAAGTAAGTCTTAAAACTTTCTATCCCAGTTGAGAACCAATCTTCAGACCAAAGGGGAAATGTTCTTGCCCCAGGAATCTAGTTCAAATTAAGATTCTCTGTTTCACTATTCTAGACTAAAGCAAAGAAGCCAACAATAAATCAGAGAAACCAATTTGTAAAAACATGCTTCTCCTAAGTAGTGTTTACAAAGAATTTAAACATTAAGAATAAGTCTAATGAACTAACATTTTCTTTGTGTAATTGGAACTTGGTTTTCTCTTGGGAGATGGGATATTTGTTTCATATCAAAAGTATGAATAAATGAATAAGAATTTCACTCTCAAGAATTATGTTTATCAAAGCCAAATAATGCAACAATCATGACCAAAGATCATAGACTTTCCAAACGTGTTACAAAATAGCAACACAAATAAAATATATATGGATGAAATAGAAAAAAAAAAAAAAAGATTCTCTGTTTCTCCTTTCTGCTTTCACCCTGTCAGTTGACCTGTTGCTTCTGCTTTGTCTTCAGCTATCTTGGCCACTTATAATTTGGGAGAAAAGATAGGGTTCCTTGATCCACAATGTCACAGATAGTGGCAACCTCCACCTAAACAATTGCCATGCCTTAATGGAACACAGCAACAGTCTGATCTATGCGCTCCTCTTTAAGAATATGAAAAAGCAGGGTAAATTGTGATGTGTTTAAAACTAGTGTCCATGTATACTTTGGTCTTTTTAAGTCTTTAAGGTTTTTACCACCCTTGGTTGAAAACTTTATGTGTGTATCATTTGTCATATTCTTGAGTTGGAAGGAGCAGAACTTGGTCAAATCCTCTACTTTCTTATTGAAAAATAACTCTTATAGCAAAAGACAAATTGGTTAATTGGGAAGGATAGAAACAAGGCATTTTATTTTATTACTCTGTCATATCCATGTAAGTATTCTATAGATTTTTTAACTTCTCTCATATTTATCATAAAACACTACAAAGGAATATAATCAATTTAGAAGGAAGACTTCACTAGAGAGAAAGGAACTGAAAAACCTAACTAGAAACTGAGCTGTTCATGAGTACTTTTCATAGCATTTTCTTTTGTCTCTGATGAGCTCCACTATCCACCACTTTTGTATAGTGTAGACGACAGTGCTTGTGTCCTCGTTTAAATATGTTTAAATATGTTTAAGTATGTATGTTCAGATGTAATTGTTATGTAGGCGTACTTGAACATAAAGGACATGCCCAAGATTAAGGAAACACTGCTCTAATTATGCAGTTTATTATTTTACAAATGTTTTTATTTGAAATGATGCTATGTCAAGATCTGGCATTGAGAACCAAAAACAACATCTTTTTTTTCATCTTTTTGTTCATTCATAATGATGACTTAATAGCCATCCATACTGATTAATTTTTATTTTAATTTTTAATTTTTTTAGTGTTTTATATTTTGTACAAGATTATGTTACAAATCAAATTTAGACCTGTGCCCCCCCCACCTCCCACCCCACCAGAGCTCATGCATTCTGCCAAACATGTTTTTCATGTTTTTCTCAGTCATTCTCAAAATTCTCGATGTGGAAGTTGGCTGTTTGGAGCAGAAGTTCACTGTTTCAGTCGGTTCTTTGATAAAGTCTTTTCTGTTGTTGTTGTTGTTGTTGTTGTTGTTATTGTTGTTGTTCTTTCCAGTATGCATCACTCCCAACTACTTGGACAAAAGCTCAAGGAGCCTTGCACAAGAAATACTTACAACTAGGTAATTGGCCCTGGCATCCACAGATGAGGGATACCATTCATCATTTGTTTTTCTGGGACTGTGTTACTTCACTTAACATAATATCTTCTAGTTCCATCCATTTACCTGCAAAGTTCATGATGTCATCTTTCTTTACTGCTGCATAGAACTCCATTGTGTACCACATTTTCTCTATCCACTCGTCAGTTGAGGGGCACTTGGGTTGGTTCCAGCTTTTTGCTATTGTGAAGAGAGCTGCAATGAACATGGCTGTGCATGTATCTCTGCGGTAAGATGAGTCTTGTGGGTATATACCCAGGAGTGGTATGACTGGATCAACTGATTAATTATTTAAAAAAATCTGTTTGTAAATATAGACTGAGATTGTATAGAACAGACATGGACTTACATGCAAACAATGATAAATAGTAATTTATATTCCTTATAGCTAAGTACTACAGTTGTGCCTGTCCTTTCTTCTACTGTATGTTCTACTATGTTGACTAAATAACAAGTGGATAATCATAAAATTCACAGAGTGAATTTGATTTTAGGATTGCTGTACAAAGCAGTTTCATAATATATTAAAAATGCAATTTTAAAAATTAAATCAATGGTTTGGTGGTGAAGAGCATGCACTCTTGTACAGGACAGTAGCTTGGTTCCCAGTGTCTATATGGGGCAGCTCACAACCTTCTGTAATGCTAGTGCTAGAGGATCTGATACTCTCTTCTGGCCTCCATGGGCACCTGCACATTGGGGTACATACCCCCCAGACACATACATAATTTAAAACTAGTTCTTAAAAATTAAGCTAGGTATAGTGGTACACGTTTTTAATCCCAGGACTCAGGAGGTGGAGGCAGGAGGATCTCTGTAAGATTAAGGACAGCTTGGTCTACACTGCAAGTTCTAAGCCAACTGGGGCTACAGACAGACTTTGTCTCGAAAAAGAAGAAAGAAAAAGGGAGGGAGAGAGGGAGGGAGGGAGGGAGGGAGGGAGGGAGAGAGAGAGAGAGAGAAAGGAAAAAAAAAAGGAAGAAAGAAAAAGTAGCAACTGGTTCTTGAAGTCTTTGTGATCCTCACAGCCGTGATGGTGATTTGCACTATTGTCTACAGTTATTGATTAGAATGCCATGGCTTAGAGAGGCAAGATGATTGGCCCAGGGTGCTAGATAATAACTGCCAAATAGATCTCATGGTTTATCTGAGGCCAAAGACCCAACACTTTCCAACACACTGTGTTTTCTCACTTTGTACTTTCAATAATAACCACTTTTTTTTTTTTTGCTCTTTTCAAGACAGGGTCTCCCTGTAGCCCCAGCTGTCCTGGAACTCACTCTGTAGACCAGGCTGACCTTGAATTCACAAAGATCCGCCTGCCTCTGCCTCCCTCCCAAGTACTAGGATTAAAGGCACGCGCCACCACTCCCGGCCTAATAATAACCACTTTTTAAATAATCAGTGATATGTATGTTATTTAAGTTGTCACACTTAACCTTTTTCTGTATGAAACTAGCCCCTTTCCTCCTTTTGATTTCCTTAACTTGTTCTGAGTTTCTAGTAATATGTATAAGTGGCTTATGTATAAAATGGATTCTGGCAAATGGTATTTAGATAATTATATTGGTTTTAGACATCCAATGTCTTATCTGTAGCATTTGATTGAAAAGCAGTTATTTCAGTTAAAGAAATTAAAAAGTAGTTAACAATCAAAGGAGGTAACACAGAATATAAAATCAGGAAATGGGTCCTTGGCATGTTTTGGGTATCTTGTTTCCTCCTTTTTTTAAAGACCATATTAGTTACTTTTTGTTGCTGTGATAAAACACCATAATCAAAGCAGTTTATAGAAGGAGGAATTTATTTGGGCTTATGGTTCCAGAGGGAGAGTCCATAATGGTGTGGGAGGTGTGGCAGGCAGCAGTTAGAGTTCACATCTTTAAGCACACACGGGAAACAAAGCAAAGCTGGAAGTGGGGCCAGCCTAGGAGCCCCCAAAGCCTCACCCACTGTTGTACTTCCTCCAGCAAGGCTACACCTCCTAAAGGTTCTATGTTCTTTCCTTTTTTAAAAATTTTTTTAATTAATTTTATTTATTTCTGTATGTGTATGAATGTACTGTCTGCATGCAAGTTTGTGCACCTGTGTCGTGCAATGTCGAGCAATGCCGCGGAGGTCAGAAGAGGGTGTCGGATTCCCCTGGAACTGGAGTTCTCCTGGAATTGGCGTTTCAGACGGTTCTCTGCCGCCATGTGGGTGCTGGAATCGAACCCGGGTCCTCTGTAAGAGCGGTCGGCGCTCTTAACCGCTAGGCCATCTCTCCAGCCCCAAACAACCAGGGACTGTAGAATATGCCATGTGTGTAGAATACATCAGGTGTTCAAATGCTTGACCCAATGGAGTGGAGTCATTTCTCATTCTAACTACCACAGATACTTTTAAAAAGTACTGTATTAATTTTTCATTATTTTCTGTGTATTAGTGTATTCCTTGCATGTATGTAAGTGCACCTGCGTCATGCAAGGTGGATCAGAAGAGGGCATCGGATCCTTGGAACTGGAGTTACAGATGGTTGTTTGCTGCCATGAGTGCCAGGAATTGAACCTGGGTCCTCTGCAAGAGCAGTCAGGGCTCTTAACCACTGAGCTAACTCTCCAGCCTTTTTAAATTTAACTTGATGAAATTGGAATGTATGAATTTCAATCAGTCTTAATCACCTTTATACCCACTTCTCCACTGACATCCTCTCACACCCCAACCCCCCCCCTCCCCCAGAGTTCATATATTCTGCCATTGTGTTAAGGTCTATTGTGCCAAATTTCTTTCTTGGCCATGGAGATTATATATATATGTGTGTGTGTGTGTGTGTGTGTGTGTGTGTGTGTGTGTGTGTGTGATTTTTGTCTTTTTGAGACAGGGTCTCCCTATAGTCCCAGCCTCCTAGAATTCACTGTGTAGACCAGGCTGGCCTTGAACCCACAGAGATCCACCTGCCTCTGCCTCCCGAGTGCTGGGGTTAAAGGCTTGCACCACCATGCCCAGCCTGGAAGGGATATTTTAAATGGATGTCAAAAGAAATTTGTTTGTTGCCAGGTAAGAGAAATAAATTCTGACATCGTTGTCTAAGTGATGCTGTGCCTAGTCACAGATGATCAGACATGTTTAGGAGGAGGATCATTAGACTTAAAATGAAGGATGATTTGTGATTGTTACTAAAGCAAAAAAAATGGCTTTTGCTTGTGTGGACTAAGGCAGCTATTACTTGATTTAGAAAAAAAGAACTGTATACTTAATGTAGCATTTTATCCAATGTAATAAGTAATTAAATGGATGATTGATGTTACAATCCATGATGTGACACACAGAAGAAATATAAGGGTGGTGTGAATTTTCATAGATCATTTAACCTCTGTAAACACTGATTTTTTTCAAATGTCTATAAAATCACAAAAGAATTTAAGAAATCCCTTTCTACCTTAATATTATTCTATTGAAAAATAAATCTTTAACATTTAGCAAGATTTAATTTTTTTACTTAGCATTTAGCAGTGAGATTCTTAGGGCTGAAGAGATAGCTCAGTGATTTAGAGCACTCACTGCTCTTACAGAAGACCTGGGTTTGGTTCACACACACGGCAGCTAACAACTTTCTATAACTGCAGTTTCAGGGGACTGGACACCCACTTCTGGCTTCTGTGGGTTTGACATATATGGACACATTAATATGCATACTCAAAAATAAATATGCCCAAAGTTTTCTAAGTGTCTATTTCCAGAATTGTTTCTGTAAGGAAATTACAGAAATATTTCAAGGCATATTAGGAAATTATGAAAATATGAAGGAAAAATAACAGCTTCTGTCCCTTACCTCTTTGTTTTGGGGCAGTAATCCTCTATTTATTAGGAAAGACCTTAACCCAGAAGCTAAGAAAAAACAGGGATCCCACATATTCACAGATATTTCTTTTATGTCAAAGATGTGTTATGGCAAATTATATTATAACTTTAAATTGAGCGAGTTATGAAGAGCTGACTTTCAGTATTATGAGTTTTATTTCAGGGACTATGCTGTGACTATAGAAGCCCAGTGTTAATATTTTTGTTTTCATGTTTTAGACATAGAGGCTGATGGTCTTCTGTTACATAAAAGTTAACCAACATTGATTTTTCTGTTTATTAACTTCTATATCGCTTAAGAGTTATGAGAGCATAATGGAGACAGACATTTTGAAACAATGAGCCCCTTCTCTTTGTTGACCACTAACTTTTAATGTTTAACAAGGGCTGTTAATCCAAGATGAAATGTTAGGGCACCATTTTAGTCTTTCTTTCAGCTGAAATTGTAGGAAAAAATTCATTCCATTTGCTTCAGATATTACTAAAGCGCAGCCAGAACATTCCCCTTGTCATTAACAATGAGAAGTCCCTGTTACTCTGCATGAGTTTCTCTGTTTGTTTCTTTACACATTCCTTTAGTAGGCGTTTGGTCAGTGGAGGATCTGCCATTTTCTGAGGTGGAAAATATGGTGGGGAAACATGAAGTGAACTGGGGATACACAAAGGAAGGGAGAAATCAAACAATTATGAATGATTTGGGCATAACCAAGTTTCAGTGCAAAGAGATGTTAAGCGGGCAGTTGGATTAAAGTCAGCGTTCAAAGGAGAAATTTTACAGCAGTCAGTATAGATGAGTGTACCAATGGAGAAAATGTTGACAGAAAAGTGTGGAGTGAAATCAAGCTGAGGAGTGGTTAAAGAAGGAAGCACTGACGGGCAGAAGTGAGGAGGGCTGAGGTAAGAAGGGATATCCAGAAGGAATACTTCCTGGACATTCACAAAGAAATGGTAACTACTGTTTCATTATGAATAAATTAGGGTTACCTGTCAAAATTTTGGGTCCAAAGGCAAGTCTATGGAAAAAGAAAAGAAATGGGCATCTAAAGTGGACTGTGCCATGAAATTTGAATGCTAGAATTTGCAAATCCTGAGACCCGTACCCTTGTCTTAGCACTCTGTATTCTCAGCCTTAAAGATGGCAGCATGAGTCATTTGCAATGTCCAGAGTGACTATGAAGTGAAAAGGGACTGTCAGGGCGCCCTAAGATGATCTGCCAGAAGGCCTCCCAGGACCCACTACAGCGGCATAGCCATACCTAGAACTGCTTACAGTGAGAGGATCCTAACCAGAGTGAGCAAAGGCAAGACGCAGTTGGAGTAAGATATAGAGAAACCCAGGCACATGCTTCCAAGGGTCCTCTCCTGGTGAAGGCACATCAGACACACTTAATTCCTCTTACAGTGAGTTATGACAACACATGTGAAAAGTTGTCTGCCAGAGAAGCTCATTGGAGACTTGAGAGCCCAGGATTTCACAGGGGCCTGATCATGTGGGCCTGTTTAGTGCATACCAGAATGCCAGACTCACAGAAGGCAAGCAGGTTCAGCATAAACATGCTGTTTGTATAAATGTTTTAAGCATGGTGAGTTGCCATGCTTATTAGCCTAAGAATGGTTGGAACCCTCCTGAAATCTGAGTTCCCAGCTGCAGGCCAACGATTGGCCTTCCATGCACGCTTTTTAAAGCCCTCTAAGTCCTGCTATGTTAATTTTACATCCCCATCCTTAACATTTTGTTTGTTTGAAAGAAGGCCAAAGCTCAGGAAAATACATGCATTGTTGGCACTAAGGCTAAATAAAAATTCCTCTGGAATGAACATTTGATTAATAAACAGTTTCTAACATATTCCAGATCATTTGGATAGCAAGTAAGCTAATTCTTTCCCCTTTTGTATGGAAAGGCAGTGTAGCATGTAATAAAATCATCATGGGCTATGGAATCTGACAACTCTGGCTTGTAGTCATGGTTTAGGCACATTATCACTGGATATCTCCATTTCTGATAATAAAACAACAATTTTGAAGACTTAATTATACACACACACCTTCTAGAATAATGACTGGCACATGATAAACATTCAAAAGCATTGGTGTTGGTGATAATTATTGCAGTAATAGTTGCCTTATTCCTATCTGGCTTTGGTTAGACATGCCATTACTTTTCCTGGATGAATCAGTTGTAATATCCACCCTATTGTATTTTCACCTAAATGGCTTTAGGTTTTTCAATTAAAATTTCAGTTGAACAGTATCAGAGGCATTTTAATAAAAAAATTTTTACTGAGCTTGATTAGTTGATGAGAAGTAAATTGCTCATTTTTGATTACCACATTAACTCTTTCTGGCCATTAGGGTACCATTTAGTAAATTACCTCTTTTAGTACAGTACTCAAAATGTGTCCCAAGTGACTGGAAAGAGTTAATAATATGCCAATAGGCTGAGCCATTTGCTACCTTCTTTCTGTCAGATCAGTCTCATTATATTAAATGTTTCCCCTCTTATAATGGTCATTTTCTTAAAAATGAAATATTGAGCACAGTTATTTAACAGACTCTATAAGCTCAATATAAGTTATGTAGAATTCTCTCAAGCCTTTAAGAGGGTTTTAAGGTATCAGTGCTTGGTACTATAACATAAACCTAATGTTATGATGAGTCTATCTTGTTCAATGCACGAAAAGGGAATCCATTTTTGAGGCACACATGATTCTCTGATTATGATCTGAGCACTTGCAGGTCATGTTTCTACGATTCTCTAAGTGTTTGTGTACCAGAGACAGTTACCTCACCTGCTATTTAATAGCAGGTCAATTTTTGTTGGGGCCAGAATCCTGCCTTTTTATAATATATACTTTATCACTTTTTATGTGGATATGATGTTACTGAAAATTCAAATCCAACCTTTACTTATTTGTGAATGACCCTTATGTTCCTATGAAAAGAGGCTTCCCATCTATTCTTAAGTCAGATTTTTTTTTTCAAACAAACTAGGAGCATCACTGCCACTCTCTTGGGAAGAACACTTGACTCTTTATACTAGTTACTTTTGTGTAACTTTGATCAAAATACCTGAGAAAACAAGATAACCAAAGAACGGTTGATTTTGTTCACAGTTTGAGGGTTCAGTCAAAAGTTGCTTGATCCCACTCAAGTTCTGCACAGAACATCATGGTGGTAAGAACATGTGGCAAGGGAGGCTGTTCACATGGTGGACAGGAAACAGAGAAAGTGAGAGACTGGAGCCGGAGACAAGTTACAGCCTCCAATGCCATGCGCCCCGTGACCTCCTTCCACCACACAGTCCCCTCCTCCTCAAGGTTCTAGGACCAGCTCCCCAAATAGCTTCACCGTCTGGGGACCAAACGCTTTTTATGTGAGCTTGTAGGACATTTCCTTTTCAAAACGTAACACTCTTCAAGTACTTCCTGGTTTTTGCAGCATGAAAACTTGCCTTTGCATTGGTACCGTCTGATAATCTACCAGCCACTAAATGTTTACTGGGCTGTCACTGTACTATTATGTGTAATGTTATGTTAAGTGCTTTGAGTGATGCAAAACTAATGTATGACTGGACAAGTCCATCAGTTATTCAAGAGATGCTTACCGGAGACAGTTGTATGCTGTGTACTCTAAAAATAAAACGATGAATAAAAACCCATCAAAGAACTCGAAGTCTGGTGAGGGAGATGATTAATGATGACATCATAGTGAAATACCATCATATCTATAAAAGTGCAGTAATTTGAAGGAGTATAGCGAGCTTGCTTACAGAGGTCAGAGATAGAGACCTAACCCAGCTTGGAAGGAGTCTGAGAAATTTACCCCCAGGAGATGAAGCTGAGCTGCATCTTACAGGACAAATAGAAGTCATCTAGGAAATTGACATTTCTAGGAGAGAGGATGATACAGAGGACCAAGGGTGAGCTCAAGTTTGCTGTAGATGTCATATGCAAAGCAAAAGCAATGTTGGATAATTAGGGAGGAGCATGCCTTGGTTTAAACATGTTGAGACTTTATAAAACCTAATTAAAAAAAGAAAAACAAGCCTTGTAGACAGTGGAGACAGTAAGCACTGGGTTACAGGAGTTTTTCACTTTTTATGTTCTTCCCCCAAACCCATGAGGGGGAGGGGCTACTATTTCCCTGTTTTATAAATGACAGTGACTCCTTTCTTACCCAGTTTTGCTTTGCGTGTTGTAAATGACATTAGAAACAACAAATATTACAATAGCATTAGCTTTCTACCCCATCCTTTCTCTCAACCAAGAGACTGAAACATTTGCTTAGGGTTGCACTGTAAGTGACTCAACAAGAATTCAATTCAGACCTCATTTCCTTGCTTAAGAGCAGAATTGAAAATGGATTCAGGGGCTGGAGAGATGGCCTAGCGGTTAAGAGCGCCGACCGCTCTTACAGAGGACCCGGGTTGAATCCCCAGCATCCACATGGCGGCCGAGAACCGTCTGAAACTCCAATTCCAGGAGAACTCCTGTTCCAGGGGAATCCGACACCCTCTTCTGACCTCCGCAGCATTGCACGACACGGGTGCACAAACTTGCATGCAGACAGTACATTGATACACATACAGAAATAAAAAAAAAAAAAAAAAGAAAGAAAAGAAAATGGATTCAGGGCCTGGAGAGATGCCTGAGCAGTTAGTTAGGAGAACTGGCTGCTCTTGCAGAGGACTCAGGTTTGGTTCTCAGCACCCACATGGTGGTTAACAACCATCTGTAACTCCAGTTCAAGGGGATCAGACACCCTCTTCTAACCTCTGATAGCACTGTATGACCTGGGTGCACGTGCACCTACTTACATTCAGGAAATGCACTTATACACATAAAATAAAATGGGTTCTATGTAAGTGGAAGGCAAGAGTGCTATTGTAAAATCTCAGATAAACATGGGACTCTGGAAAAGGCCATTGAAGACAGCATAAGCATGCATGTTAGTTGTAGTTGGATGGTGACTGTTGACATTACAGGACACCACCTGGATAATCAATGTCACCATCTTATTCAAAAGTTTTCCAGTTTGACAGTGAATTTCATGGTTGCCATAGAGAGCCATGTGGAAAGGCCAGGTTGTATACTAACTGCTGCTGAGGTGTCTTTGGGGTGATAATTAGAGATGAAAAATAAAACCCAAATGAAAATAAGTCCAGCCACCAATTTCAGAGTGGTATATTCTTAAAGATGGGCCAGACCACAGAAGGATACTCAAATATTTTGTAGCCCCTGAGTCAACCAAGTTACTCATAGCTTTGCCCCTTAGGTGTACATTTTGGAGGATTTTGATGTTTCCTAAAATTCTTAGTATTTGGATTTGCAAAAGAACTGTTGAGATTAATGCTATCATGTCATCTTCATAACAAGAAAGTGCTTCTTAGGCCAGAAATGGGCAGAAATGTCATATTTCAACCTTCTACCAAGCTACTGTTTTTTCTTGTTGCTTTTTAATTTTGTTTTAACAGATATTTCTTCATGTGTCTAGAACAAAAAATTGTTTGGGGGGGCTAGAGAGATGGCTCAGCAGTTAAGAAAACACTGGCTGCTCTTGCAGAGGACCTGTGTATAGTTTCTATCACCCACATACATGGCAGCAAACAACCATCCTTAGCTTCAGTTCCAGGGGATCCAACACCCTCTTCTGACCCCCACAGGCATCGCATGGCATGGGTGTACTTAAATACATGCAGGCAAAACATTCATGCACATAAAAATAAATAAATATCTTAAAAATATTTGGCTGTACAGCTTTGCATTATTTATAAGGGATTTTTAATAATGACATTTAATTCATAATGAATTATACTGTACATTATTATATGTTAGTATGAGTAGTTGTACCTTCTCAGGACAAATGTGAGAATTAAATTAATAAAGATATATGGATATATATATAAAGCACCTAAGAGACAATATCCTTATTAAAGTATTTGTCACCATCAGTTTTAATAACCTGACACTGAAGACATCTGTCCAAAGTTTACAATGTTTAAAAGCTTCAAATGGATATTAAGATAATAATAAACCAAAAGAATTTTCTTCTTTCCTTGGAAATGTGGGGAGTTAAGATAAGGTCTCATTCTGTAACCCAGGCTAGCCTAAAACTCAACATACCCCTGTCTTGGCCTCTAGTGCTGGAATCATGGATCTGTGCCTTGATTTGTTTTACTTTACATTAGAATTGCACAGCTCAACTTTATTGTTTTTTTGTTTTTGTTTTTTTCTGTTATCCTTGCTATTGTTACTATGTGTTTTTGTTTTCTGTTGATAGCAAATCCTTTTTTCAGGACAGATAAGTCTGTGAGTTGTAATCATGCTCTGGCAACCAAAGTCAACTGCCACTGTCCCTGGCAAATCAGTTGGAGCTTGTAAGGCATTCTTATAAAATTAACATCCAAATAGCTTCTGGAGTCTTTTCTTCCAACAGTGTGGCCTTGTTCTAGCAGTAAGGCTGCACGAGCATTGAATAGGAATGTCACAGCTGATGCCTGTACTGGGCATCCAAGCAAAAGAGCTGCCAATGTGCATGCCATGCTTTTTAGCTTCACTGGAATTCCAGTTAGAAATCTTGTAAGTTTTCTTAGTGGCTGATGACAGTTCACAAGTGGGTCAGAGGATCAGGTCCTGGCTGCCAGGAAAAATATGTGCTCTGTTTGTCCTCCCCACTTTCCAACTAAAAACAGTGACTTGCAGAAGAAAAGTAAGCAGAAGTGACTGCTGTGCATCTTCAAGCTTCCTGCTTTGATGGCTGTGACAAGCCCTGCATGTGCACACACAGTTCATGTTAGTTTAGGCTTCTTTCCTTAGCAGGGAACCCATTTCTAATAGCTCATGGTGAAAATTTCCATGAAGTTACTGCTTCTGATCCCATAGCCTTGGAAATTTAACCACCTTTGCTTCTCCTGTTATCAAAAAGCTTAGCTGCAACTCACACAACTATTAGGTGTTTCAGTTGTCAGGAGAAATTCATTAAGCGCTTTCTCTGTATGTGAAGAAATACATTATTCTCTGCACTTATTTTTTATGCATGCAATAGTCATTCATTAAAAGCAGTTGGCAATATACCAATATGGCATATATTTTATATGTCCAGGTGGATGAAAGGCATACATACAGCCAGGTGCACATACCTGTACTCTCAGAAATTGGGTGATAGAGGCAGGAGAATCAGGAATTTGAAGCCAGATTAGAAAAGAAAAAAAGAGGAAAATACAGTTAGCTGTGTTTTGTTGAGAAAAAAAAGTAGATTATAAAAAGTGACAGTGTAGAAAAGTATTAGAAAACTCTGATACATAGATAATATTTCTTTAATAATTTATTTTTTTAATCTGTGTGTGTGTGCGTGTGCACGCGTGCCCACGCGGGCATGCACATGTGAGTGCAGATGCCCAGGGATGTTTGTATCTCCTGCATCTAGTCATAAGCAATTGCAAGAGTTCAAATTGGGTGCTGGGAACCACATTTGGGTCCCTTGCATGCCCCTAACCATTAGGTCCCCATTATTTCTTTACCCTAAAAATTTACACTCTAGTTTCTAGAAATTCTGGTTGATCTCTTTTTCATTCTCTGTGTTCTATGGAACTCTTAACATTAAAGAATATAAATCACCGTAAACCCATGGTAAATTCCTAAGTCAGTTTTCAAAACACTAGGTCCTATAGTTAGTACATCATGAACCAGAATTTATAATGAGCATATATAAACTCTCACCTTGTAAGTATCCTTGGTGTCCTTTTCTTCCATAGGTTTCTTTCTTGTGCAGTGTAGTCTTCTGATGATGAGCTGGGAGGTCTTTTATACCAGTTGTTTGTATAGTTACTTTATCCTTTTGATTCATAATCTATTCCTCTTAAACCAAATCTTCGACTTCAATCAGGTATTTATTTGCCACTCTTGACTCTGGTTATTTGCTTTCTCTGATTCCTTGGCATGTGTATTCAAAAAGCCTTTCCACTCCTCTATAGAATGGCCTCTCTTATCATGAACATGTGTTTTCATTTGTTTGTCATCTGCCTTTGTTAAAAAAAATTCTCTGTGATATTGTCCATTTTTAATTTCTTTGTGTCTAGGGATTGGACATGTTCCACCCACATTTAGTTGTGTAACTATGATTAATTCATGGTAATTGTGTACTGGCTATCTGTAGATGCATTCCTGTGTCTCTATTATGTTGTAGTAAGACAAGATGCAGATGGATTCTTGGACTTACTATCCATTATCAGATCCATGTCTTTCCTTATCAACAATATATGGATCAAGCCCTTTTATTATCCTCTTTCCATAATCCTTCTATCCTTAAGACAGGGACAAAATCCGCTAGGAACCAATATAGCCAATGGTGAAATGGCCACTGATTTGGATCCTTATGAATTTCTTAAAATATGAGGAAGGCATTTCTTTTAAACATGCCATTCTTCTGGCTGGTGGAAAATTACCAGGCCCTTAGACCACTCCAGCAACCTATAAAATGTCTGCCTTTTAGGGGTTTGGAGAACTAGGAAGCCGCTTGAGTCTTCTAATCAGTGCTGATTCTCTTCCATTTCACCCTTCCTTACCAGTGAAAGCTGTTGCATACTCTCTGTACCTCAGTTTTATTTCCATTTTTGCTAATGTGGAAGTTCCTGTTGATCCGTGTCACCAACACCCGGTTTAGTGTTCTCGGGCTGTCCACAAATGCAAACAGCAATATGTATGTTTGTCTAAAGGAATAGTAAGCTAATGCTCTTTCTGCTCATTGATCACTTTCCCGGTGCTAGGGACACATTGTCATCTCTTTGTATTTTATTAAGCAAGTCTTCTTAAGCACTTTCTATTTGCTTTTCTCTGTTCTTTTTGAGCATGTGTAAAAATGCTAGTAGTACTGACTTTGAATATTTAAATATAGAAATTAATTGGTTTAGAATAAACTTTAAGGTAGTGTTTGTTCTACTTCATATTTCAAAAGGTTATGCACATCCTTTCCTTAGCACATCAGTAGACCTCAGTGCAGTGGGAAGAAATATAGCTAGTTTGCTAAAAGGCAGACCCATGAAGAGTTTGATGAAATAGTTTCATTAACAATTATTTATGGACTGTCTGTGGAACAAAGTGTTTTTCTAAGTGCTGAGGAATACAAAAAGTAAGCAATACATATCAGGTCCGATAGCTTAGGGAGTTCGGTCTCCCTGTAGCTCTGGCTGTCCTGGAACTCACTCTGTAGGCCAGGCAGGCCTTGAACTCACAGAGATCCGCCTGCCTCTGCCTCCCAAGTGCTAGGATTAAAGGCATGTGCCACCACGCCCGGCCTACTTGTGCTGAGATTTAAAGACTGAAACAAAGGGAGGGGAAAGAGAAGGAAATTATAGGTAAGGGGTAGCACATACATATGCAAAAGGACATGGTTGAAGAATCTGAAAATCATGGTTGCTGGAACCCAGAAAACAAAGGGGCATTATGTAAAGGTGAATTCTAGATCTGGTGAATTTAAAGATTTGGATTCTCGGGCTGGAGAGATGACCTAGCGGTTAAGAGTGCCGACTGCTCTTACAGAGGAACTGGGTACGATCCCCAGCACCCACATGGCAGCTGAGAACCGTCTCTAACTCCAATTCCAGGAGTTGGAGTTACAGACGGTTCTCTTCTGACCTCCGCGGCATTGCACGACACGCGTGCACAAACCTACATGCAGACGATACATTTATACAAATAAATAAATAAATAAATAAATAAATAAATAAAAAATAAAATAAATAAAAATTTGGATTCTCAGCTAAGAAACAGTAAATAATAGGCATTAGAAGGATTTGACTAGATTGGTATTTTGAATTATTACTGTGATTAAAGTATACAACAAATTGGAGACTGCAAGGGAGTGATCACAGAGTTGAAGAGAAACAGTTGGATATTGGAAGATATTCATGCACAGATACCAAGAGAGATTAGTAGAAGAGTGTGGAAGATGGGGTGGGTGTTTCTGAGCTACATGAAAGGGTAGATTGGCCTTTTTTTTTTTAAATTGGTATATTTGAAAGAGCAAGGTTCAAGGACTACAGGTAGATCATGAGTTGCATTTTAATATATTTACTCTGAGGCATTTTGCAATATGTGAATGGATATATCAATATAGATACAGATATGTGGCTGTGTAGCTTAGGGGAATATTAGGGCTACAGTGATCATAATATAGATGATAATTGAAGCTATGTACATCATATTGGCTAAGAAAAATGCATAGTGAGAAAATGACTCTGAATGATTCTATATTTTAATAGCTCAGTAAAGAGACAAGAGTTTACCAAATAGACTGAGAAGGTACAGCCAGAGAGTCAAGGAGGAAATGCTAAGAGGAAAACGGTGTGGTAAAAAAAAAAAAAAGTCTAAGGCCAAAGAAGAACATTCAAAGCGCATGGTACTGGTTGGTAGTGCAGATGACTATCAAGATGGTAAGAAAGAGGGAAGATAACAGGATTCTTGATTTATTTACATGGATACCATTTAGGATACTGAGGAGTTGCTTGACGAGGGAGATAGGAATGGAAGTTGAGCATAGAATGGATTAAGACTTGGGTAACAAGTGAAATGAAGATGCTGAGAAAAGACAACTTTTTCGAGAAGTTTCACTATGAATAGGAAAGAGGAATAATGTGGTAGCTCCAAGTATTGCTCAAATAATTTTTTTCTTAAAGAATGGAGAATTAAACATTTTCAAGTACTAGTCAGAAGATATTAGATAATGGTAAACCAAGATTGTAATCATCAAGAAGTGTCACAATCAAATGATTTTAAGTTTTTATACACCATTAAAATCTTTCCTATAAACATAGCCCTTAACTAAATGCATTTATTTATTTGTTAAACAAATACATATTATTGATTATCTCCTATATGACATGCACTATTCCAAGTTCTGAGAATAGAATCATGGTTATTTACTGAGATGTAAGCAATTTGGTGTGGACATCAAAGATAGGATTTGGGGGTAACATCAAGAATTTTGTTTTAATCATGCTGACTTTGAGCTGTGTCTGGGATATCTGTGTACAACTGTTTGGTAGACTGATAGTGAGTCTATTGGGTAAACACCCAGGAGGACAGGAAATTTAGTATCTGTTCTGTCAAATCCCCAAGCAGTGTGTATCAGGCTTCGTTTTAAACACTTTCATGTGAATTCATTGATTTCATTGTATTAATTATTCTTCTAATCCCATTTTACAGATGTGAGGACCAAGATACTTTAAATAACTTGTTCACATTCAGATAGTTGTTGAATGGTACCTAGAATTGGATTGCATAAAGTCAAATGTCATAGATAAAATTCAAATTATCAATCTGTTTGTTCTCTAACACACATGGAGTTATAACTGAAGAATATCTAACATGATTTAATATTTGACATAATTTTGTATATGATATTATGTAAGGCAAGAGAAGAACATTTCAAGAAAACAGTGACCAATGGTATAGAATGTTGGGGCTGGAGGACTCGAAGGGTTAATATCATGTTTTAGCATATGGGTTAACAATTTGGGATTTTTATACAAAAACACTATAGAAAGTAACTCAAAGATTTAAACTGTGCATGTATCAAAAAATAACTGGACTTCGTATGCTTACAACTTCAAAATGAAGAGCAGTCTGTCATTTGTGCGCATGAATACCTTTCGAAAACAAAACCATCCAATAATATGCAGAATTAAATGCTTTAAAGACTATAAAATAGTATAAACACTTTCACTCCTGCAGTTGGTCAAGGAAAGTTAGATGAGCGATAATTTTTATAGAACCAATGCCAATTTCCAGGGATGTTGTAGGTAGCTTAAGTTATGTCATGTTAGATATGCCCTGAAAGAAAGCTGCACAATGTAGTAATTCAATGTGTGATGTGATGAGAGGATTAGAAAACAGACTGCAATTGTTTTTTTTTAAAGTCCCATAGCTTAATCGCAAAGAAGTTGGGTTTTTAGTGACATTTAATAACCCATCATTAACATAAATACTATCAACAACCACAGGTAGCAACTATCATTTGTTGGATACTTAATGTGAGAGTTTGCTGCTAAAACCACAACTAAGAATTTTATAACAAAGCCTCATCCTCTTTAAGAAGAAATCAGTGTGGAGTTTCTTAAAAGCATGTTGTTCATCAACAGAGGTTTTTTCCTGTTTCTCTACCAGATGCCTGAGGCACCTCTTATGTGGGACAGTTTAATTCCTTAGCTTGAGGTTTTCAGACACAGGTAATGCAAATATGATAGGTAAACCTGTTTGAAGGCTACCTCTTGGTTATAAATTCTCAAAGGACTCTTTCATTCCTCCTCCATCACCCCCAACTAGGGCCAAGGTCAAGACAAGCAGATTTCTTAGAGTCACTCTATTTGGGATCTGTTAATTATGGTTTTCCGTACATCAAGAATACAGCCTTCCACTTTTTCTAGAAGGGTTTATTAAACTCTTCTTTCTGAGGGCTGGCCCTAGGCTTTCTCTTTAGTCCAAGAGTGTTGTGTATTTTTTCATGATAAAACCTATGGTCATGTTCTTATTTTATTTGCTTTTTGCCCCAATTTTAGTTTTCCCTTTATTACAAACAAACCCAGTGATGCAAATAGAAAACCGATTTAAAACTTTTTATTTTATTTTAGTAAATACATTACTATAAATCAAAGTATTAACTTCTGACTGTTTAGTAAGTCATTTAATCCTCATAGCAGTTCTCAATGGTAGATGTAAGGAACACAAGACCTAGAGGTTTGTTTGACTTATCTAACCTCAAACAGTAAGTAGGAGTCTCTTTCAAGTAGGTTTTGATCCCAAGCAATCTAGTTTAGAAATCATACCAAATGAGTGCAGTGTATTTGAATGTAGCTTATGATTGGCTTGCTGATTCCAAATAGAACTAAGCATATTAGTATGAATAAATGTAATAGGATGTGTGGGTGGGTAGGTGGGTGGACAGACAGAAAGACAGGCAGGCAGACAGACAGAAAATTTTCTCATTACATAGCTCATGATAAAGAATAGTTAGTAATGCAAAATATTGACCAACAGCATTATTTATTTGAACAAAATCACTAAGAGGAGGGTGGAGAGGAAATGTTTCTATGTTCCGAGGTTTATAGAATTATTCTTCAGTAGCTGTTAGGGTCTGTGCTTCAATTTGGGGGTTACACGTGTCTTGAAACATCATTTTATTTAGCCAGAAGTTCATGTATATTAATGTTACCAGTGAAATGGGAAAGCACAAGGAAGTCTGCCTTCTTCTTCTAATAACTACTAACCTTAGGCAGGTTGCTGAGGCCCACTGTAAGAAAGATAATATTACAGTTAAATGTATGTTTCTTTTAAATCAACTACTCTACTTCAGGTGCTTTACATGCAATCATAATAGGAGAGAGGGGTAGGAATCTTTATAAAAGAGTTTCTCTTATGTGCTTATTTTATTCTTGGGAATAACAGTTCAGATAATTTTGATTTTTGATTTAGTCCTTCTATATTAAACAGAAGGAGATTGCTTTTTATCTTTCTATTTAAGAACTAAAATGTATTATGCTTTTTGCCTTAGGCAGTAAGGTTGCTGCAAAAACTAGAATAAAGGAACAAATAATACACTCTCATTTTTTATTCTGGATATTCTCTGATACTTTATCAAAGTAAATTAATGAGATATAAGATTATTATTTATACTTTAATGAATAGGTTTATCTAACTAATAACAAATACTTTATTTAGAAAGTTATATGCCTCCAAGTTCTTAATTGATTGTGCAAAAAAAGAGAATGATACCTTTGGGTCCATTTGGAACTTTGACCCACAGTGTTCTGTTTTGATTCACCCTTCCCATTACTACTGCCTTTCAAGTTTCCTGACAACACATTTTGCGGCCCCTCCAGCACAGTATTGAGGGTACTTAAATAGGTGAGCAAGGTCTGTCTTCTCAGCTCTCTCACCTCCTACCCCGTCTAATTAAGAACAATGTCTTTTGTATTCTTTTTTAAATTTTTATTTATTTTTATTTTATGTATATGAGCATTATGCCTGCATGTGCATAAGTATACCCTTGTCGTGCAATGCCCATGAAAGACAAAGAAGGCATCGGATCTCCTGGAACTAGAGTTAACTGGGATTCAAACCTGGGTCTTCTGAAAGAATAGCCAGTGCTCTTAACAGCTGAGCCATCTCTCCAGCCCCAGAACAGTGTCTTTCACTTTGTGTATAATTAGCTCTGGTGGATAGATTTGAGCACATCTCTAAATACCACTTGGTGTCACTTTTCCTTTGTCCTGTTTGGTTCGTTTCATAGCAATTTTATTACTTTGATATTTAATTTGTTTCTTCTAGAAAAATGGAGAGCTCCCAGAGAGGAAGGGCCATCTCTGTTTTGTTATTGTATACCTAGTACCTGGTGCCATACCATGTCAGAGACACGGGGGTGGTGGGGCATGGGCCCTACTAACAATTGCTGCTTCTGTTAAGGAATCAACATTTACTTCCTTGTGCTTTATCTTCTCAGTACCTAAGGTAAATTTTTGTTTCTTGAAAATCCACACTATTAAAGTACTACAGGAATTTGGGAATTATGTGTAATAAAAAGAATGTCCATAGTTGTTTGAAAAGTTTTTACAAATGTTTTTCCCCAGTTAGTATAGCTTCAAAAGATGCTCATGTCAAATCCAGGTGTATATCTGAGTACATATGGTTGAAGATCTTAATTATTGTATCAATTAATTACAGGTTTGCAGTGTATTTATATGCATGTAATTTGATTGGCATGACATATGCTGGACTAATCCTGTTTCTAAAATCAGCATGTTTTTTTTTTTTTTTTTTTAATTTTTTTTATTAATTTTATTTATTTCTGTATGTGTATGAATGTACTGTCTGCATGTAGGTTTGTGCACCCGTGTCGTGCAACGCCGCGGAGTTCAGAAGAGGGTCTCGGATTCCCGTGGAACTGGAGTTCTCCTGGAATTGGAGCTTCAGACGGTTCTCAGCCGCCATCTGGGTGCTGGGGATCGAACCCGGGTCCTCTGTAAGAGGGGTCGGTGCTCTTAACCGCTAGGCCATCTCTCCAGCCCCTAAAATCAGCATGTTTTTACAAAATAAAGATCTTGTCCATTTCCTCATATACGTCATGTACTTAATTCTTATAACCAAGCAGGAGTCCTGGCCTCTAGCTCCTTCCATCTGCTTATTATTTAGAGGAAAAGAATTACGGTAAAGCAGAGGAACACTGCAAGTTCCTGTGTTTGCAGAGCAAATACTCCCCGCTCTATCCAGAACATATGACAAACTCCTAATTTCAGAGTTTTTGAGATTATTGTTAGTAGGGAATCGAGTACAGGTTTAATGGGTTTCCTAAACTATATTACAGGTACTTTTTCTCATTGTGCCTTTAGTTATCTGGTAATTGTTTCTGTGGTACCATGAGTATCAATTTACAACCTTTAAATGTTAGTAGCTAACATTCCTTCAAAATAAAACAGTAAGCCTGTGCATTCTCCCCAGTGCTTTCTTAACGCATATCTAAGTGTTGTAGGTTTTTCTCCCTTTCTTTCCATGTCATCTTCATCTGATCCATTCAGTTATTGAACACATACATTCCCCTCCACCCCATCTGATCTCCATGACAACCAGAGGTGGTTGCTAAGTGCTGGTTTCATCTGGGCTGTTTTGATGCCAAATGCTAAGTACACTACCACACTATGCCTATGTGATGTGGATTAGTTTCCATTTCTGTCCATGGAAAGTGACAGCATTCCATCGTCGCTGTTTGGTAAAATTATTTCTCATTATTTGCCGTATGCCTACAAAAGTAAATGAAATATTTAATTCCCGTATCTGGATGGAACGGAAAAGAAGACCACCTGTGATTCATTATTTATAATTTCTCCAAACCCAATTTTCCCTTTTATTTTAAGAAAAATATGAGACACCTATAGATATATAATATTCATAATGGAAACACATGTTTTAGAGCCTTGAAATGCCATATTTAGAATATAGATTCTTAATTCCAACAAAGATTGCTAAATCCTTATAGTGAAAAGCAAGGAGCACACTCACCACCTCCACAGCTCTGTTAGAGAACAGTGGTGCTGCCATACCCCTGAGTCTGACATTCATCGCTTAGGTATTGGATTTAAATGTTCTGTCCCAGAAGAGGCATAGGGATCAACAGTCCCACCTCATGTAACTTAAAACAAATACGGACTGCATCCCATGGAGCATTTCCTACTGAGCACAAAGGCAGCTTTGGTCTCTAGTAACACAGCACTTAACTACTGATCCCTGATCTTGGTTGTTAAAGGAGGTAGTAATACTTCTTGCACTCTTTCTAAGTTACTTTCCCTATTCTACATTATCTATCTCCCCTTCCTACTCCATGGCTTTTTCTACCATGGCAACTGGTCTTTAATTCATGATTGCTTTATGATATTTCTAACAGATCAGTCATTTGCTTTTACAAAATGAGTGGCAAAGATGATATGCCTTCCCCTTTTACTGTGAAACTCAGCAAAAATACACGCGATATGAGAGGGGAGATAAGAGAATTTTTTGAAAGTCTGGCCTAGATGTAACTGTAATGTGTCTAGTGAAATTGCAAATAATTTTATTTTCCCCAGAACTATATATTATTCTGGCACTTGTGTGTATATGCATATGAGTTTGTATGTAATGGAAACACAGGTGCATGCTAGTGAGCACTGCAATCAAGTAAACACCAATACCATGATTAGACCAGAATATTCACTTCAAGCAGCTAGTCCTGTTCAAGGCAAAATCAGAGGTCTGGAAATCCATTTCAAAATAAAGAAGTTTTTTTTAGTTCCTTTTTATTAAAAGGTGAGTGAGTGGAGAAGTTACCATTTTAAAATGAAGTCTGTAATAGCATAAATAACCCCTGTGGATAGAAAAGAGTATGTTGTTTGAGTTTTCCAGCTCATCTTGTGGAATTTCCAGACTCTTTAAGAGCTCAGCTCCAGTGTTTTCGGATTAGGACCCTGTGTTAGGTGAGTTCTTGGGAGAATGGGAAGGCAAATGTTAGGCTTGTCAGCTTCAGAGACCCACAGAAGAGGTCTGCCATTGTCCCAGTCACGCTTCCAGGGCTCAGCACTTTCCACTGAGCAACCTCCTTTTGAAGTATTTTCTCTGCTTCATTTTCTTCACTTTTGAGATCCTTTCAGAAGTTTTTCCTTTTAAAATATCATGCATTCTTCTCTAAAAGAATTAATCTTTCAGATAATACAAAGAAACATAGGATACTTGTAATCTGTCAAGTATGGCTAAAAACATTAGGGTATTAAGGAGAGAAAGAATGAGGGTTCTGGAAGAAGCAGCTTTGCAGTCTAATTATAAATCTGCCTTTTAATTTAGTTTGACTGTAGAGAAACATATCTAAGGGAATACGAAATCTTGGTTTCATTCAGGATTTGCAGTTTGTATTTTTATGTATAAGGGGAAATCAAGATGGAAATCCTTTTTTGGCATTACAGCTATGTATTGAAATTATACTTAGGTATAAAAATAGTATAAGGTTTTAGAAAATTCTATGCAGATCTAACACCATTTTACAAAAAGTAACTTTAAAAAATATGAGCAAGATGACCAGTAACATTGCATCTAATAGCCGAGATTGCCAATAAGATTATTTGGAAACATTAAGTTTAAAAAAAGTCAAAATTGTTAATGTGGGATTCAGAATGAAGAACATCACTTTCCAAAATAGCTTATGTGGTCATATGTATGCATGCACATATGCAAATGGCATAAATTTAAGTACAGAATTTAAAATTTTGAGCATACTTTGATTCACAAAATAAAAGTGTCTACGTTTTTAGATCTATTTTTTGAGATCTAATCCACAGAATAATTGAATGTAGTGGTCCACTCTTCTGTTTATTAGAACTAAGCCCTGGGGTTGCAGTCCCTGGAGTTCCTCCTTTCCCTTTCTTCTCGCTCCTGCTCTAATACAGTTGAGTCTTCTCTCTCCGGTGATAACAAATCTGTGTCTCTTCTCTCAGGTGGCAACAGCCTCTGCAGATGTTAATTTCAATGTCTGGCAGACTCATTCTTGATTTCGTTCTGTGAAACCTTATTCTGACTTTAATTGTTAGCCTTTGAAGCTTGCTTAAAATGTTTCAGCTGTCTTGAATTTTCATCACTAGAGACAAGTTATTAATATTTCTAACACCAGGGATATGTGATCTTCTATCACTATAAATCTATCTTCCCGTAATGTGAACTATTTGAGATAAAATAAAAGGTATCTATTTTTCTAACCTCACAGTTCATGTAGTGTCTGTTATAGAGCTGTTTTTGAGTGTTTATTGAATGAAAATGTGTCCTGAGATGCAGGGGACTAGGAAGGAAAGATGTTCATTTTACCTTCTATTGGAGACCTAGGCAGTGTTTCTGGGACTAAGTCATTAAGATGGTTTAAGTAGTTTCTGTTATATGCATAATTCTCTTCCTTTCCCCATAGAAGGCAAAGATGATAAAGCTTGCCTTTTACATAAAGCTCTCCACCAATCTTTTCTGACCAGGGCTTTTTAGTTTTATACCTAATATTCAGTTCTGCTCGTAACTATCTTCATAAAAATGTAAATCTGAAGTGTTGAATGACTGCATACACAAATAAATACATAGTTAAGTGAATTCATATTAAAAAGCTGACTTTCAAACTGTGATGATTAGAATAAGTTCCTAGTAAAGTATTATGCATCCACCATAAAATATTTGAATTATTGAAAGCATAATAATAATAATGCAGAGATTAAATTTTAAAATATGAATACAATTTAATGAGACTGATCCAAAATAGTATTATTACTGTTTTGCACTACTTCATGTGAGCCCCTGTTCATTATGCAGAGCAGTAAACTTTAATAATCATGCAGTGGCATTCTAAGGCCGCATCTTTTACTGTATTTAAAGTTAAATGATATGTGACATTTGGGAGTGACAAGACCTCTTCAGCTTGGGCCTTGGCAACAATTTTTCCCATGTTAGCTTTTTTCTCTCCCCCACCATTACTTAAAAGAAACAGCAAAACTGTAACTCTAAATTGCTTTCTAGTGGTGGTTAACATGTGGGTTTCCAGCAAGGGCTCAAGCATTAAGTCATCATTTATTGAACATCTGCTTATGTATCAGCTCATACAAAGACACACAAAACTTGGTCCCCGCTCTGAGGCTCGCCATCTAGTTATGTAATGTTAAACACTGTATTTTGCATTGGTTGGAACTTTATCAAAATTCAGTTCTGCTACACTACTTGGAAACTTGAAGAGTGTTCTGAGAGCCGCTGAGCTAATTAAAGGGTTAGTAAATGAGACTAGTGTGAAAAAAGTCTCAAGAAGGACTGAATTATTTAGTAGAGAGGAGATAAAGCCAAAGGAAGATATATTAATAATTTTTGAGGATGTAATGGAAGGTGGCCATCTGGTCTTAGTTGGCCAAAGATGGGTAAGAAAACTCCTGGATGAGGTGTTTAGAATTGAAGATTAAAGACCACATGAATTATTTTCATATGAGTCCTATTAACAAGTGTGCCTCTTAATTTTTAGCAGGTATTTTTAAATTGTATAAAGTATCTTTGTTCCTGAAAGTTGAATCTTATCCAAATTTAGGGATATACTGAAGAAGAGTGCTAAAATTTTTCTGTAGTTCTTCTAAAGGTTGTGAAGCTGCTCAGGATGAGAGCTACCATGTGGTTTCAGGACACACATGATACTAAATCAGTAATGATAAAAGGCAAGGCCACTTTTCTAACATTCATATTCTAATATGCTTTTTATAATTTTTACAGTACTGAGAACCCAGAGCCTCATTTGTGCTGGGCAGGTGTTCAATCACCAAGCCACATCCCTAAGCCCTCACTGAGTGCTTGTAGGGGGGTGCTCTACCATGGATGGAGCTCTACCACCAAATCTGTTTTTATAATCTTAATAAATTAATAGAAAATTAAATCGATTTCATCCATTTAATCCTTCTAATGACTAAAGTTGATTTTTAAAATTTCTTATTCCTTTGCTCAACTGCAAACTGATAGGAAAGATAGCTACTAAGAGTTCATTCTTCCTCACCTTTAGGTATGAACAGCATTCTTGCTATTAGACTGTCCAGCACTTTTTCTCATAACAAAACAGCTTGATAACCTAGGTCAGGATCTAAGCCTTCAAAGAAGATGGAGAGTTAGAGTGCACCTGCTTTGAGATTTAACTAATTTCAAAGCCTCTATTTTTAAAGCCATTCTCTTCAGGTGCCAAATTTCCTCAAAGCAGAGAAGCGTTTAACTCAATCTTTCCTCTTCACCAAATGAACAGTTTTACATCTATTTCCTTACAGAGATAGCCACTGAAAGCTAATATTCAGTAATGTGCTTAAGAAAGTATCGCAATTTTTTTCTCTATAAAAGCTTTCAGTATCCTATTCCCTATGGGCAACCTTAGGCTCTAATGTATACACATACAAGGATGGATATATATCCATCCTTGTATGTGTATGGGATACATACATATATATATGTATATATATACATATATATATACACATATACATATATATACATATATATACATATACATACATATATACATATACATACATATATATATATACACATATATATATATATATGTATGTATCCCACCCTGGGAAGGTAAATATCTTTTAGGTGAAAAGCTATTCATTTTCTTGCTTTGGGAAAGTAGGAAAACAGATTTTTAAGAATTTCTTAATTCCTAAGTTGATTAATTGTGTGTGTGTATGTGTGTGTGTGTGTGTGCATCTTTATTTCTTAGTTGCAATGTGAAACCTGTTTGTGCTGATCTTCTAATATTAAAAAACATATATTTGCTCATTTTAAGTGTTTCAACTTTTGACAAAAGATAATTGCTTTCCCCTTCCTGTCAGAACATTGACTTGCTAAAGTCAAGTTTTATAGTCTGGCTGAACAATTAGTTGAACTACCTTATCCTTGTAATTTGTATGTTTCCAAGAATTACTGTGTTCCGCCTTTTCATGGTGCAGGGCTTCCACCTGTGGGTAAGTGCTCTTCCACACCTACACTGAAGCCTTAGCATTTTTTTTTTTTTTTTGGTCTTTTCCAGACAGGGTCTCCCTGTAGTCCCACCTGTCCTGGAACTCACTCTGTAGACCAGGCTGGCCTTGAACTCACAAAGATCCACCTGCCTCTGCCTCCCAAGTGCTAGGATTAAAGGCGTGCGCCACCATGCCTGGCAGAAGCCTTAGCATTTTAACGACATAGATAGGAGCAATCACATCTCATTTGAATCTGGGATTTTCATCTTTCTAAAGAAAGTGTCTTTGGGCTGGAGAGATGGCCTAGCGGTTAAGAGCACTGACTGCTCTTGCAGAGGACCCGGGTTCGATCCCCAGCACCCACATGGCGGCTAAGAACCATTTTTAACTCCAGTTCCAGGGGAATCCAAGACCCTCTTCTGACCTCCACGGCATTGCATGACATGGGTGCACAATCTACATGCAGACAGTACATTCATACACATAAAAAATAAATAAAATTTAAAAATTTTTTAAAAATAAAGTGTCATTTATGCCACCATCATTAATTACACATTCCTCTAGGAAATATTTCTCACCGTTCACAAATTCAGAAGTTTGAAATGACCAATGATTCCTTCTACAAGAAGACTGCCTACTAGATGGCTGACCTGCCTTAGGTGCAGCATATTTAAACATGATGATAGCAAAGAGAGTGCCATTAACTCCTGCTGAGAGGATGTGATATCCAAGGGAATCTGAAGGGAAGAGATAAATTCTATAATGGGTGAAATGTCCATTGAAATGATAAAAAGCAGCACTTGAACTAACAAGCAAAATATCTCAAAATATGAACTAGTTTAAAATAGAGAAGTCCCCAGTAGCTGTGCACTGCAGGTAGTAAGATTGAGGTGCATGTCTGTGCTATTGTGTTACCCACTCATGTATTATTTGAATTTCTCTGAAATGTATAATAAAAATTCACACATAGCTAAAAAGGGAAAGAAATCTCAGATATCTCAGTAATTAGAGTAGTTAAATAAGGAAAACCAGCTTCACACTTAATTTAACATTTAAACTCTGTATATGATGATAAAATTTAAATTTTCTTCATTCTTTTCAAAGTTGTTATTTTTTAAAACCTGATTTGAGAAGTTCAAGACAGGCTAGAGAGATGGCTCAGTAGTTAAGAGGACCAACTGCTCTTGCAGAGGACCGGGTTAGATTCCCAGCACCCACATGGCGGCTAAGAACCATCTTTAACTCCAGTTCTGGGGGAATCTGATGCCCTCATCTGACCTCTGCGGCACTGCACGACATGGGTGCACCAGCCTACATGCAGACAGTACACTCATACACATAAAAAATTAATTAATTAAAAAAGAAGTTCAAGACTTGCTATTTTATATGGTGTGTGTGTGTGTGTGTGTGTGTGTGTGTGTGTGTGTGTTGACATGCACACGGTATTTAATTTACTGTTCCTAGCCCTAAGGATTTGATATCATTAGCTCTGTTTTACAGATGAAGAATATGTGGCAGAGAAAGGTTAAATAACTTGCCCAAGGTCACAGGATTATTAAGTGGCAGTTCAGAAGCAGTTCAGTTTGAAAACCATAGAGAAAATAATCAAAAGAATTATGAAACTAAGCCTACTTCATCACATTATGCGTGCTTGGAGGGATGCAATATATAATTTGACTCTTCTGCAGCTTTAATTTTGTATTTCCACTTTTCTCCTTTTCTTTTAAGCTTTCTTTTCTTTTTATATGGGTTACATTCTTTTTTCTCCCTTCACCATTCTAAAGTTATAAAAATGAACAACAGTTTGAAAGGTTAAGGCAAATAGGAAGTAGAACTATAGCAGTAGAAGTAGAACTATTTTGCTTTTTTATGCCTTAAGCCTACAATGCAGTAATATCCCTGGTTTTCAAAAAAAAAAAAAACCTACTGTGACGTGGTAACTTACCTAGCTCCTATTAATAGCCCTGTGAGTGCATGTTGAAAATGTATAGTAAATGGAAAGTAAGACATAAAAAACCATTCTAATAGAATCAGCCTATGACTAACCAGGCAAATTGATTCCAAATCATTCTGTACTGTTCATTGCAGTTCTTAATTTTATTTCAAGGTGCAAATATAACCATATGTTGGAAAAAATGACAGCCTATCATAAAAGTTAAAAAACAAAAACTCAAGAAATGATATTTCACTCTGGCCTCCTGTTAACTGCTGGGCTATTTCAGGCTTACTTAAAATATTATGTTTATATAGTAAGCATTATGTTAGTAGAATTTTGAAAAAAAAATAGTCATGGATGGTTTAAAAATAGTTTCAGTATATTTAAAGAAAGTGATTATTCAAATTTGAGGCTTAAACATGGATTTGGATCTTATATTTAAAACTACAAAATGAAATACTGTGGTGTTTATACTGTTTTCAGTAAGTGAGCACCGGATCAGTGTTCTAATAAGTAACATAATTATGAGCGAAATGGAAAAGTCACTATAAAGTGTTTGCCTAGTATAGGAGGCCTTGGGCTAAGTCCACAGCACTGGACAAACAAAAATCAAAGCCAACACAGTACACTGAGTAAATACCATGTCAGGAAAACTTCAGTAACTCAAGAAAAAAAAAATGCAGCTGTCAACCTAAATGTACAAATCTTAAAATTATGGCCCTTCAAAGTGCAATAATGCATTTATTATCTCAATTTCATAATTTATAAATTCTTATTTTGCAATTTTTATAAACATTAAATTTTCCCATCATCAATCTGGAATTAGATGTTTGTTTTGTTTTGTATTTTGGTAAACAACATTTCAGACTTAACTTTCTATGTCCTGTTGCTTAATGCAGAAAGGAATAGACGAGATGTGGTTTTTTTTCTTTGTCCAGATGCACCAACTTGAGTTTCATTGTCCTTAGTCCATTAAGGGCCACTGATGTTTTACCCTACTTCACCACCCTTTTCTTGGGAATGTAAAAATCTGGCTGGAAGGCACAACAACCTCCCTCCTTCCTAGCAGACCAAAGATTCCTATTGTCGGATGCAGTGGGCATGAAAGCTGCAATTTTACAGCACAAAAGCTCCAATAACATTACTTCGGTTGGCTGAGATTGAAATGCACACAGGCACTGCTCAGTCTTGGTTGCTTAAGCACCAGCTTCCCTTGGCTTTTTGCCACTTTGTGCATTTCAAAGAGACAAGTCCTTTAAGGAGAAAGTGTTTTCCTTGTAACTTACAGTGGAGTAAACAGACCATTCAGGCATAGTTTATTGCATTACACACTCAACTCTGCAAACTATTCTAAAATTGAATACATCAAAGTAATTAGTGTTATCATTTGGTCTTTAGAATTCATAAACATGAACTGTCCTATTTATAAAGTAAAATTGTGCTTTTTAAAATAATCACTAACAGCTTTAGAGAACACTAACTTGTAAATATTTTGCTTATTACAGGTAAGGGTCCCTCTGTACAAATATCTTCACACTTTTATAACTGACTTTGTTAAATTCATTTGGGAAATAATAACATAATATGTATACACACACACACACACACACACACACACACACACACACGTGGCTAACAGCTAAATGACTAACCCTTACCTTTAAAGCCAATCTTCATGTTAACTGGCTTTGTTGAGAATGACCTTGAACTTCTGATCCTCCTGCTTCTACCTCCAGAGTGCTGGGATCACAAGTGTGTGTCACCAAGCCTGGTTCATGCAGTGCTGGGGGTTGAACTTGGGGTTTCCAGCATACTAGGCAAGGATTCTATCTATCAACTGACATATATACCCAGCCCACCCCATGCTATTAACAGAAGACAAGTATCTAACAAGTGGACATACTTTTTAGTAGCCTGGCATAGCAAGCAAGGTAAAATGTACATCCTCTGTCTGAATCCCTAGGGCATGAGCAAGGAAAGGCATGGTTAGCCTAAGTGGTGATCACTGAATCAGTGAGCCTGCTTCATTTATTCCCCTGGCTGTTTTTTATACGACACATGTAATATATGTTCAGAATGAGTTACTAAATATGCCTACCAGACATTGTCTCTTTTCTGGTATTTCATCCCAGTTTCTTTAGGTAGCTTTATGTTTATGAGAACCTGAGTTTATAAAGCCTCATATAAAATGCTGAATGAAATGTCTTCTCATATCTATTTGATATTGTATCTAATGATTATGATTTCACAAATCATTCTTGTTTATATTAGTCAGCTCAAACGATAATCTCAAAGGGATATTCTCAAACCTGTACAAAAATATTAAGACATTTATTACTGAAGTTTCTATTTTGCTGTTCATATGTCATCTTGAATCACTTGACTTCCATAAACTAAACATTAAGCTTCACTTTTATTTATCGATAAATTGTAACGTCTTTGATTTTCTGCAAGTCCTTATTTTTCACAATTTGCGGAGATTTAGGGCCTAGCTCTAAATATTTTCAAACTCCCATTTTTAAAGGGGTTGATTTTCTCATTCCCAGTGACAGATGTGCCATCATTCACAAAGAAACGTAAGCAGGAACCTGTTAATCCGTGTGTTAATAGCCTTCCTTACTGATGAATCTGCACATTGTCTCTATCTGGTGATGCTCAAAGAAAGGCCACAGGGCACTAAATGACAGGAGCTAAAGTTCAAACTGCACCGTCTCCCTGTCTGCACCCCACAGATTGTAATCAGCACCCTGGGGCAGACAGGTGCAGACTCATTCTCTCCCCTCGCCTCACCCACCTCTGCTTTCACTGCCCACCTCCAGCCACTGCACTGTCACCCATGGGCTGCAAATAAAAATCCCTGCTGAACAGTTGTTCCCTTGGGTAGGCTTGTATGTGGAAAGGCTTTACATGAGTCCTATATACTTTTTCCTCTTTGCCCCCACCATCCGTACGTGTTTACACTTATTTCAGTGTAAATGTATGTAGCTGGTAAGATTTATGATCTGTCCCCGCGGTTGTGCTGCAATCCTCCTTCAGACTTGATCTGATTGTTTCACTTTCTTCAGAGAATGAGAAAGAGAGAATTTTCGAGGCTTAGAGTGCTTTGCCTGGTGCCTTGTCGGGCTTTCATCTGTGGCTACAATCTGATTTCCCTTTCATGTATTACAGAAGGGTTTAAATGGCATCCAAGGTAATCTTGAGTTTCTGGGTTACTTTTCAGTAGTTTGCCCTCGATGGAGTGTAGAGGAGGGAAGACTGGGAATGACCCTGCCCTGTCAGTACATGCCCGTAGCAAAACCGCTTCAGAAAACAAGTGAAGCGCTCCTAATGAATTGGGCTTCTGGTTCTTTGAATCTGCACAGCTTCTCCATCAGGGTTTTACAGCTGGACTCTAGCTGTAATTGCTACTGGGATGAGATGCACAACATGGGGTGTCGAAGCTAAGTACTTACAGTGTTTTAGTGGCCAAAAATATATGGCATGGTAGGAGCATCAGGCTTCATGAAATTCACACTTGTATATCTTCATGTTCCTCACCCATTTCTGACGTGCTGCTGATTTGACAGCAGGCACTCTATAGATGAAGGTGATAAAAATGGCAAAACTGAAAGATGTTGTTTCTTAAAAGATACTGTACATCAATTGAGTAAGAGGAAGTAGATTGGGAATGAAAATGCATAAACAGCCTCTGCAGCCATTCTTCAGTAAAGACCATTGGTTTTAATCTCATTCCTGTAACAAAAACAAGAGATCACCGTTTTAATCTTATTAGAATATGGTACAAAGTGGCACACATTTCTCCTAATATAAACAGTAATTCTGCATTTTGGTAGCATCAGCTCTCAGACCCCTTGCTCCGGTTTGTCATTAGATATAAATCAGCTTTATGCTTCTTCCAGAGAGGCTTTAAAGCCTAATGTTTCCTTATTTGAGACATTATAATTCTAAAGAGGGTAAAATTGATAGTTTCACTAGAGGAAAAGTATCATATCAAAAATTATAATGTGAAAGAATGATGCAAATACCCATGCTGATCCACCCTGATGGTTATTGAAGGCATAATCAATGAGGCTAGAAATTTAATGGAATTCACTTGGCATCATAATTCTCCAAGGTGTCGGCTGTGACCACTGACTCACTAGCCTCCAGTAGATAGTTCTTTACAGTGCCTTGCATTTTCTTCTTTCTTATCTTTCTGTTCCTTCCTTTTTCTTCACACTTTTTTGTTTTCTTTTAGGAAGTCAATCTGCTTGTGTCTATCCAGCAAAACAATTTGTAGTCAATTTATATTAGCTTACATCTTAAAATAATTTATATGTTAATATATATTTATCTGTATAGTATTTATTAATTCTGGAAACAATGAGATATACTGGAGAGAATTATTTAAATTTGTCAGAAATGATATAATCCAAAGATTTTCTTAAGATTCCCTGAAGAAATAAATGTCCTCATTTCCATAGAAATAAGGAGTTCCTTGTTTTTTGGTCCTTAGATGAAGCTGCTTTTACTTAATTACAGTGGAATTGTAACCACTCATCAAAAGATCCTTTGTTCCATTTAGAACTCAAATTTTCTTCTCCTGAACTTATTTACCTACCTTTATAAGATTCTAATAACAAATCCATAAAGTGGTACTAGGACAGCCAGAATTTGAAAAACTATATGTATATAGATAGATATAGATATAGATATATATACACACACCTTGTTCAAATACCCAGTATAAGCACTCATGTTTTTTTCTGTTTATTTGTTTTTTTAATGCCTGAAATGTGCAGCATTCTTTCTCTAGTGTTTTGACTTCTTTATTTCATTCAGAATTACTTTACAACACATGTTTTTACTGGAACTTAATTTGAAAAATGGAGAATTAGCAACTACATTAAGTTGAGTTACTATCTCCACAAAATATTTAACAACACAGAGAGAGGGGGAAAGGAGGGAAGAGGAAGGGAGGGAGACAGGGAGGGAGGAGAGAGAGAGAGAGAGAGAGAGAGAGAGAGAGAGAGAGAGAGAGAGAGAGATCTCAGTATTTTATAAAATAAAAAGGATAAGCTAACAAGAAAGGATGATGTAAAGGAAATTGGAATAACAATGAACACTACACAGTTTTTTTTTTTTTCAGACTCCTTAACATTGAGAGTGGAAACTATTGTTCAGGGGACTAAACCATTTAATACTATAAAATTTTGGTTACTCCCAGGAGTTGAGTTCCACCTTCCCTGCATCTGCTCCTGGGGAGGTTTCCTTTTTGTCACAGAAAGCAGCTGTGAAGTACCTACAGCTGTGAGGGCAGAGAAGGGAGGGTTTCCTGGGAGCCTAGGCAGGGTGCCCTTGGTTCTTTGGTACTAGCTAATGTCATCCAAGGGGTTGGCTGTGCCTGCTCTGTCCTAGAACAAAGGACTTCCTTCTCAGGAGCAACAGGAATAAAGCTGACCTGCCTCACATCCTTCAGGCTGCTCCTCCCATCCCTAGACAGGCACCAGGAATCAAGCAGCAGCTCTGATGGTGCCGCAAGGGAACAAGGCATTGCAGGACACTATGGGTGGACAAATCCTACTTGGCTGTGCGAGGAAGGGTGAAGAAAACACTAACCACAACAATATAAAGAGCACTTGCAATGGAAAATGACATGGGCAAACACACATCTTATGAGAAGACAGTATTTTAGAAACAGTTTTGTTTAAAACCCAAGAGTTAATGTTTGAATATTTTAAATGCAGTGTAGCTAGGCCACATCGGTGGTTCTCATCCCTGGTAAAGAACTTGTGCTCTACAGGAAAGCATGGATTGATTTGGGGGATACTTTGTAAATGGTTGCAGGGCCTGGCTTTTTCCCCCCATTTACAAAAGGGAAAGAAAGTACCAGGCAAATTCAAGAGACAAAGACAAATTTCCCAGCTGAAGCAGCAGAACATAACTTTGATTAGTGTTCTCAGACCAAGTGCTCATACAACTCTAAGTTTATATAAAAATTGCTATTTAATTGTAATTTGCAACTCTGTTAATTTATTAAAATAGTTAAGTTTATTGTTTCAAATTATAAAATTAAGAATTTCATAGTACATAAATACTTAATAAAAGTGAATTAACTAATATCTTCATAGCTCTGTGCACTTCGAAAAATACTTTCAAATATAGAGTGACACAAAAAATGAACTTTTAGTCACTATTCATGGAAAACTCACAAGACTCAGCCATCTTAGCCAGGCGTGGTGGCGCACGCCTTTAATCCTAGCACTCAGGAGGCAGAGGCAGGAGGATCTTTGTGAGTTCAAGGCCAGCCTGGTCTACAGAGTGAGTTCCAGGTCAGCTGGGGCTACAGGGAAACCCTAACAAAAAAAAAAAAAAAAAAAAAAAAAAAAAAAAAAAAAAGACTCAGCCATCTCAATTGCAATTCTTTTTTTTGTTGTTGTTATTTTTTTGGTCTTTTTGAGATAGGGTCTCCTTGTAGCCCCCGCTGTCCCGAGTGCTAGGATTAAAGGTGTGTGCCAATTCTATTTTTATAGAAGGAAGGGAGGGGCTGGAGAGATGGCCTAGCAGTTAAGAGCACCGACTGCTCTTGCAGAGGACCCAGGTTCCATCCCCAGCACCCACATGGCGACTGAGAACCATCTGTAACTCCAATTCCAGGAGAATTCCAGTTCCAGGGGAATCCGAGACCTTCTTCTGACCTCTGTGGCATTGCAGGACACCGGTGCACAAACCTGCATGCAGACAGTACATTCATACACATAAATAAATAAATAAATAAAATTTAAAAAAAATAAAGAAGGAAGGGAGGGAGGAAAGGAGGAAACCAAATTGTCTATGGACTACAGAACGGTTTTGTTTTCTATTATTTCCAGTTTTATTTTGCTCTGATTATGCATTTCTGAGTTTCTGTGCTGATGTGTTACATTTTTATGTTGAAAACATAAACATTTTAATGAGGAATTTTGTCAGCATCTATCTCATTTGCTTACAGGGATTAACTGTGACTCTAAATTTTCTGACTATATCCTATGGAATTTATATGAGTGATTAAAATTATAAGTACTATAGACATCAGAAGCAACTAAATGCCCATCAGAAGGGACTTGTATTGTATAATAGTATTTTCTAGTTATTATAAAAGAACGACTGTCTTTTTCTGCACTGCTGGGGCTCAAACTCAGTACCTCACAGTGGCTCAGCAGGCATTCTGCCACTGAACCACACCCCTATCTCAAGAATGAATTTTTAAACTACATGAAAAGACTGTTATATATGTGCATAACAGAAGTATGTGTATATTAAGTATTTACATATGTATAGTAATTTGAAAAATGTCTAGCTATATTGTAGAGTACATAAAAAGGGAATTTCCCAAATTCAATATAGGTTTCATTTTCAAAGAATAAAAATCTGTGTATGCATGTGTCAGGATAACCTCATGCTATATAGAAAGCATTGCATGTTTATTCTTTCATGTGAACTAAGTTTTAATTCTACAGGGAGATAAAAACTCTTTAGGTAGTCACAGTCAAACCATGTTTACTGTCAGTGTTCTCGTCCTGTACTTGATATAGGATTATGAAATTATCACAGTCTGGTAAGTGCTAAAGACCAAAATGTGCCCTCCCAAAAATCATGTATGGAAGTCCTAAACTCCAATACAATATTTGAAGAATAAGACTTTCAGAGACAGGGAAATTTAAATGAAGTCCTGGGAGTGGTGTCCTTATGATGGAAGTACTGCTTAATGAAAGATACCAGGATTTAGCCCAGCATGGTGGCACACGACTGTAATCCCAGCACTCCAGAGGCAGAAGCAGGCAGATCTCTCTGAGTTTAAGGCCAGCCTGGTCTACAGAGCCAGTTCCAGGCCAGCTGGGACTAAAGGGAGACCCTGTCTCAAACAATAAAAAAAAAAAAAAAAAAAAAAAAAAGATGCCAGGACTCTACCTGCCACGTGAGGACACAAACCATGTTACTTTTCCAGGAAAGTAATGCAAATAAACATTTTCAATTAGAAAAAAAAGAAAAGACAGCAGCCATCTGCAGTTCAGGCAGAGGGCCCTTACCAGGGACCAAATCAGCTGATCCCTTGGTCTTGGGCTTCTAGCCTCCCAAATTCTAAGAAGCAAATGTTTCTTCTTTAAGTCACCCAGGCCCTGATACATTTATTCTTAAATAATACCCCAAGCCAAGCACAATAGTGACAAATGTAGTTTTCTCTTCATAGCTCCTCACTGACACTGTAAGGATCATATTCATGAGTTCAACCCAAATGCTATGGCTTCATGGGTCCACAGTAATCCTAATTCTTTCTCAGTTCTGCTCCTATCACAGTCATTTCCACATGCCCTTTTTCCTCACGGAAAATGTGTAGTAGCTATCCCTCATGACAGGGGACACGGGGAAGCTGAGGATGGGAGAAGTTGTGCCTTACAGGATGTCTGAATCCCACTTGTCACCACGTTACCATGCTGGAAGAGGAGAAAGCCTTGGCACTCCTCGGCTTGTCTTTCTTCTTTATGTCCTTCTTATTAGGGTGGGCCTAGCATGTAACAGATATTCTTTACCCCATCTTTCTCCTGAGTGCTAGAATTAAAGGCATGCGCCACCACGCCTGGCCCTTCACTCTTTCTTAAAGAGTTAAAACTCCTGGGTCTGAATGAATGCAGAGAAATAATCTCTTGAGTGCTCAGGGATTATTCACAACCTCTTTGGCTTTTGCATAGTCTAATCATTTACAACTTAAAGATCAACAGTTTCCTTATTTATAGTCTGTTTCTGCTTTAAACAGCTTTTTCCTAAGGTCCTATTTATCACCGAATAAGGAGAAAATGTTAGTCTGTCCGTGTGGTTATCTCAGAATTGAGGATCAGGGAGGAGAAGGTAGAACTTTGACTTTTTACTTGATAGGTCAATCATATTTTTTAAAATATTTTTTGTCTGATACTCTATAATATCCTTAAATGACTTTCTCTTAAAAACTATTTTCATATATTTTATGCCAGTTTATCTTTATAACGATACTGCTGTAGTAAGGTGTAGTTTCTGTTATCTGCATTTTAACAGATGCAGAAATGAAGTCACTCACAAACTATAAGTATCTTTTGATCTGAGGCACGTAAGAAAAAGGGGGAGGCAAGCATGTAATAAGCACCTTCGCTGTGGAAGGGATATGCTAAGCGGAAAAAGTCCATTAAAACATCTTAATAAGGGCTAATGTTTCTTTAAGGCCTGGTTGAATGAGAAACATTTCCAAAGTCCTAAGTTTTTAAAATTGATTTTTCATTTCAAATCGTTTGTGCCCATCCTTGCATTCCCAGAGGTGTCTTCATTCAGGGCTATAGAATTCCTTGTTTCAACTATTAGCAATTCCTTCCCTGCCCTTGCTTGTTCCTTCTCTGATAACATTCTTCACACAAATTGATTGTACTAAGACATTTCTTGGCTATTAAAACCGTAAAGGCCCTCGAATGGGCAAGGTCTCAATCACAGCCCTCTTAAGGGGCTCCAGAATATTTCCTAGAATGGTCCTCATTTATGACTTTCAGTGTCACTCATACTGTTGCATAGGGATTAGCTGCTCTGTGAGGCGGCATGCTGTACTTTCAGCCAGTGTGTGGTGTTGGAAAGTCCCTTCCGATGCTTTACTGAATACCTCCCTTTTATTTCCATGCAAGCAAATCTAGTCTTTCTTCTAAATGGCAGCCTTTCAACAAACTTCAGAGTACATATATTTATGCTTTCTCCTTCCCATCCTTAACTCCCAGTTCCTTCTTGGTCTCATGTGCCACGGTGTTCCTGAGACTGCCACCATTTGTGGTAGTCTCATACAGAAAATATTTAGTACGTATTTGCTTCGTGAGCTAATGAATGGCTAACGTGCCCTCATATTGCATTACAGCGTGGGTGTGGTCCAATTCTATAATCTATAAAAGAAGGCGTCAGCACGTGTCCCCTCTGGTAGGTGACCTGAGGAACTTCTGCAATGATACATCTGTTTTTCTCTTCTTTGAGCATCACAGAAAAGTCAAGTATTTCTGTGCCAGGCTAATTTTTAATCATGCAAGCTTATCCACCCAGGTGTTATGTTTGTTTTGTTTTTCTGAGGAGCACACCGCAGCATTATATTATAGTTTAAATACCATAAGTGAATATGTGTAATCTCACTTATCCTCTGTATTAGAAAGATCTCCCATTTGGTTTGAGTTTTTATTCACAAGTGTGTAAAATTTCAAGTTTCATTAGTATTCATACATAACTAGGCCATCAATAAAATGAAGAAGTAAAGCTTGATTAATATGTTCCATTATATCATCAGATGCTATGTAGCACAATTTATAAAGTGCACAGTATAAGTGGATTATAAAAGATATTTCTGGTGAAATGATAGTTTCTAATTATTACCTGTTTTATTTATCCTATTGTCCAAATCTTTTTTTAACCCCTAAGATAATAAGCCCCAAAGGTGGAGAAAATAATAACTTAGTTAATTCCCTAAAATGGTGAATTTTAGTTCGGTCTACACCTAATTTCTACAAATAACCTGCAATTTTAGGGAGTATTTCAAGTCCTTTTTAAGAGTTATGATATGGTATTGGAACTGTATTGGTTATTCAATGTTGGAATTTTTTAAATAAAAATATGTAAAGTTGAGTGCGTCAAGAAGTGATATTGAGTCACTGTGCACCTTTGAAGTCCTTGCCCCTCATACCACTTAGCACTGAGCAGTGTGTTTTCAAACTGACTTAAACCACAGAGCCTATTTGTATAGCACCTTTTCAAGCATCCAGATAACTCTTCATTAGATAAAACAGCAAGAAAATACATTTCCGGCCAGCATACATAAATGGATTAGACATCTAGAGTATTCTGCTTTAAAGAAAATTCTTCTTGACATTCTTTAAGAAGAGACAGAGGGAGAGGCATGGGATTTCCACATCTGTTAAATAATCATTAGCATGTAGGATTGAATTCTGTCTTCTTTTTCAACTTCAGACCAGCTGTTGAAGTAAACTTGAAGGGCCCCTTAATTATTGCATATTTCAATAGCTTGCTGTGGATTCGGTTACCTAGTTCCACCACTCTGATCAAAGAGAACTCATTTACTTTTGTACACCATTGTTATTGAAAGCATTCCTCATTTGATTGTTTTGCTTCTGAAATGTTCTATGAGAGGTCAGACAGGGTGTCTTTTCTCTGATTTCATCTTGCTTCTGAGAATAATCTCTGCTACCAATTACGTGCTACTTGGGCGGGTGCTAAGATATCCCAAGGCTTCTTTCCTTTGGCCTTACTACAAGTTTGCTTTCCTCATTTATATTGCCCAATCAGAGGAGTTTTGTTACCAAAGGATATTTGGTGTCAGTGAAAAATAAATGCAGAAAAATAAACACGTTTTTGCCATTTATAACCTGATTTGGTCATGTTGCTCCAGGCATGTTTGCCCTGAGTTGCAGATCCTAATCAAAGCTTAATTTCCTTCGAGGGCTGCCTCATTGATGTTGGATTCATGATTCTTTTTGTAGCCATTGAATGAAGCCTTAACTTAGTAGTAGTGCACACGGTCTGAGAATAAGCACAGCTAAATGAGTGTGCAAACTCTAGCCCTTCCATAGGAACACCAGAAGAACAAAAATCACATTGTGACTCCATCCAGATAGATCACAGTACTGAACTGTCACAGAAGCATTATGCTTATGGTGCCATTCTTCCAGACCATAATGCAGTATGTCAGTTGCCACACCTCACGTTAGCTCTTGGATTTGGCTAAATAGGGGTGCTCTGCCTCTGTGCATAGCCTACTGACTGTCACTGTGGATTTACAAAGATGGGATATGTGTGTTCTCTATACCATGTATGCAAAACTAGGCAAGTGAGGCTGTGCCACTGACCAACACCTGCATTGATCTTTATCAATAGAACATTAATTATTTGCATTCATAGAAGTAGTTTCATTGACCTAGTTCACTTTTCAGGAGCATGGTGACCTTGACCATCACTGCAGTTAGTTGCATTTAAAGTAGAATAAAAAAATGGAACTGTGACCTTGTGCTGGATAGTTTTAGTGCCAACTTGACACACCTGTGTTGAGGGAGCCTCAGTTGGGGAATTTCCTCCATTGAATTGCCCTTTGGTTAAATCTGTGATTGTTGAGTGATGTGGGAGGGTCCAGCCCACTGTGAGTGGTGCTACCCCAGGGCAGGTGGTTCTGTACTATATATATTCCCTGGGAAGGAAGTCCCAGGGAATCTGATGTCCTCTTCTATCTTCCACACGCATTGTTCTGCATTGTATAAGAAAGCAGGCTGAGCATGGGCCAGGGGAGCAATCCAGTAAGCAGTGTTCCTCCATGGCCTGCGCTTTGCTTCGGCTCCTGCCTCCAGGTTCCTGTTCTGAATTCTTACCCTGGGCTATCTCAGTCATGACCTGTGACCTAGGAGATATGAGATGAATAAACTCCCCCCCCAAAAAAAAAACTAATACATTTTGGGTCTAAAGCTGTTTTCCCAACTAGTAGATGTTGGAATTTATATCTTCATAGGATATATATGACACAATATTTACCTGGGTGCTTCTTTCAAAATCATGTTCATTTGTCTATAAAAGTGTTGCATTACTATTTATTGGCATCTATAATGAAGGCCATACTGCTTTTTGGTGTTTTTATTTTCTGAGACAAGGTCTTTCTGTGACAGGTAACCCTAGCTGAGCTGGAACTCACTATGTAGACCAAACTGTCAGGAACTCACAGAGATCTGCCTCCCAAGTACTAGGACTAAAGGCATGCACCACCACACCTAGCCTGCCATAATCTTCAGTGTGATGAAAGGTTTTTTTTTCCCTAAAGATACATGAACAAAATGGAGTTTATGTTACTCCCGCCATAAGAATATGTGGAAAAATTAAACTAAGACAAACAACAGAAGAGCTTCCATATATAGAATTTAACAATTGTTTATACAGTTAAATACTCACTCTGTGATCCAGTAGTTACCTTTCTTATAAAGACATAAAACACATTAAAATCATGTATAGAAACCTTATTCCTAACAAATTAGAAACAACTGAAATGTTGATCAACAGAAGGGATATGGTGATAGTCACACAAAGAAATAGTACGTAGCACTAAAAAAGAACAAATCACTCTATACAGATCTCAAAAACATGTTGCATAAAAGAACCCAAGTATAAAAGAAAATATGCTGATTTTTCTTCCTATTACACAAGTACATAAACAAAACACATATGCATACATGTGTCTATATATGCTGAGAAACTATGAAGAATGGCTGCCCTAGTCACCTTAAGAGGGATAGAAGTGTCTGAAAGACAGGCAAGAGGAAGCGCTTCTGGTAACAGATGTTTAATTCTTATTCTGTATAGTTTTTAGGTATTCACAATTCTCAAACTCATCAAAAGGAACACATAAAATGAGTCTACTGAATTTTAATTATTGTGTAATATGCAGTATATAATATCTCTAACAAAAATGTGTGAGTATATATTGTGAAATTCTGAGATACACAGAAAAATACAACTTAAATGCATTGGTTCGAATTTTAGAACACTGGGATGCTAAAGCCATTCTTTGACTTTTGATACATGAGTTATTAGGTTAAAAGATCTACTTTAAGATCATATTTCATGTATCAATTTCTCAAGAATAAAGAAAATTTTATTTAAAAGGAGTTAACAGGGTAGACTGAATTAGTACTGAGTGGAAGGGGTGAAATAAAGCAGTCAGGATGGCTGTGCTGCTGTGGAGTGAGGCAGTGTCATATTTGATTCTGGATAGGTAAATGTGATAACTGCTGCTTAGAAAGTCAGGAAGATAATTGAAGTCTAGAGATCCATGTCTTTCTTGAAGCTTTATTTAAAAATGTGAAGCAAATTTTACTAATATAAAAGTAGATGCTTTCTTCTTGCTATGATAAAATACCTTGACAAAAGCAACTTAAAAGAGAAAGGGTTTATTTTGGCTACCAGTTCCAGATTACAGCCCAGGATGATGGGAAGTCCTAGAACAAGAAATTACAGTCTGTGATGATGGGAAGTCATAGAACTGTAGATTACAGCCCACGATGATGGGAAGTCATAGAACAGGAGATTCCAGTCCAGGATGATGGGGAGTCAGTCATACAGCAGGAGATTCCAGTCCATGATGATGGGAAGTCATGGAACAGGAGATTACAGCCCATGATGATGGGAAGTCATAGAACAGGAGATAACAGCCCATGATGATGGGAAGTCATAGAACAGGAGATTACAGTCCATGATGATGGGGAGTCAGTCATAAAGCAAGAGACTATAGTCCATGATTATGGGAAGTCATAGAACAGGAGATTCCAGTCCATGATGATGGGAAGTCATGGAACAGGAGATTACAGCCCATGATGATGGGAAGTCATAGAACAGGAGATAACAGTCCATGATGATGGGAAGTCATAGAACAGGAGATTCCAGTCCATGATGATGGGAAGCCATAGAACAGGAGATTACAGCCCATGATGATGGGAAGCCATAGAACAGGAGATGACAGCCCATGATGATGGGAAGTCATAGAACAGGAGATTCCAGTCCATGATAATGGGAAGCCATAGAACAGGAGATTACAGTCCATGATGATGGGAAGTCATAGAGCAGGAGATAACAGCCCATGATGATGGGAAGTCATAGAACAGGAGATTCCAGTCCATGATGATGGGAAGCCATAGAACAGGAGATAACAGCCCATGATGATGGGAAGCCATAGAACAGGAGATAACAGCCCATGATGATGGGAAGTCATAGAACAGGAGATTCCAGTCCATGATAATGGGAAGCCATAGAACAGGAGATTACAGTCCATGATGATGGGAAGTCATAGAGCAGGAGATAACAGCCCATGATGATGGGAAGTCATAGAACAGGAGATTCCAGTCCATGATGATGGGAAGCCATAGAACAGGAGATAACAGCCCATGATGATGGGAAGCCATAGAACAGGAGATTCCAGTCCATGATGATGGGAAGTCATGGAACAGGAGATTACAGCCCATGATGATGGGAAGTCATAGAACAGGAGATAACAGTCCATGATGATGGGAAGCCATAGAACAGGAGATTACAGTCCAGGATGATGGGGAGTCATAGAGCAGGAGATTACAGTCCATGATGATGGGAAGCCATAGAACAGGAGATTACAGTCCAGGATGATGGGGAGTCATAGAGCAGGAGATTACAGTCCATGATGATGGGAAGTCATAGGACAGGAGATTACAGTCCAGGATGATGGGGAGTCATAGAACAGGAGATTCCATGTTAGAGCTGTCCTGAAGGAAACAGTCCCTATTCATTTGCAGATGAACATCCATATTTTCAGAGGCTTGTGATGCCTCATAAATTGTTCCAAACTATTATTTCAATCAATTCTATTCAGAACTAGGTAGGAAAAATAAAGTCAGAACTATTCAGGTTAAGAAAGATCTTTTAATAGCTTCAAAGGGCAGTAGACATAGTTTCCCTAGATTTCATCACCAGGTTGGTATTCACATTGCACCAACTCAAATACATTATTGGCAGATAGTGTATTCAGGATTTTAACAAATTTTAGTATTTGGGGAGTGGGGACAAAAACTAACATAAAGTCTATGAGTTCCAGGCCAGCCTGGTCTACAGAGTGAGTTCCAGGTTAGCTGGGACTAAAGGTAGACCCTGTCTCAAAAAAACCAAAAAAAAAAAAAAAAAAAGAGATTAATGATTAATGATACCTTCATAGAACCCACCTCTTTTCTCTGTTCCAAGGTGATTCTGTGATTGTGCTTCTGTCAGATAGCAGTTAAATTGTCTCATTTACTCATTTGTTATCAATTAAAATTTTCATCCTCCTTGAAACTGCAGAGGTAATGACTCTCAATATGCATATTCTGCACTACAAAAATGAAACTTGGTGACTCAAACCCAGTCTGCCTGACTCCAGATCCATTGCTACTTTATGTATTTTATCATCTTTAGAGTATGTGTAAGAGTATTTAAATAATGATACTTTGTGAGAATGTAGCCAAGTCATTTAATGTGTGCTTCTATGAAAAAAGATGTTTACATTGATAATATAAAAGTTTGAATATATTGATCTGAGACAAATTTCATTTTTATCTGTGAATGTACAGATACGATATGATATATGAAAGTTTTGTGCAGGTCTGTGTGTGAGTGTAGGAATGCACATGCCAAGACTTACATATTTGTGTGTGGAAGTCAGAGGACAACCTCAAGTGTCCATTCTTGCCTGCTACCTTGTTTGAGAGGTCTCATCCTCTCCCCATACACCAGGCTAGCTGGCAGACAGGCTTCCATGGATTCTCCTGTCTGAGCTTCACCTCTTGCCACAGGAGTGCTGGGATTGCACGTGTGTGCACTACTGCATCAAGCTTTTACATAGATTTGGGGAGTGAGTTCATGTCTTCACAATTGCAAGGCAAACATTGCATCCACTGAGCCATATCCATAGCCCTATTTTAAATAAACTTCAATGAAGTATTTTTCACAAATTCTCAAGCTTATTCCTCAGCATAAACATTAAAGTAATCTTTTAATACAGAAAGCGAACTCATCATCACGTTTTTAAGAGACACACTAATATGTGATAAGATTCTATGCAGTACCATCACAACTCTTCATAAGCAGGGATATAACAAGAAAGAAAAGAAATGCTGACACTCTAGTATACTTGTGTTTTAATCTAGTTTCCTACATTGAACAAACACCAAGAGTATTTTTGGGTTTAGATTAATACAGCAGAAAACTTGAATATTTTTCTTAATAATTTGAGGATAAATACTATACTCAGGAAACATGTTGGGAAGGAGAGTACTTAAGCTTTATATCAATTTAATTTTTGTATAATTTAATATTTAAAAGAAAGCTTATTTATAGTTCACTTCAAGTTATTCCCAGATGTTATAATGCTTTATTTATTAATAAGATAAAATATTGAGATTCGTATTTCATACATCATTGAAATTATTATAATCATATAGACATTATTTCTGTATGTGTCATTAAATATTACTATTTATGTTTTAGAAAGAAAATTATTTTTATTGTTCAAGAATAAAAATACATAGATTAGTTATAATGAAATGTGTAAAATGACTCATAAGGGCATTTAACTCAAAGTATTTCTCATTTTATTTCATATACAAGAAAGTGTTTTGATTCAAAAGACTTAGTTCTTTATCCTTTATGCAAAATCCTTTTTTATAGTTTATCAAAAGTCCCATAATTTCTCCCTAAAATGAAATTCAAAATTCACTTTTGTTATTAGAAGGTAGAAATTTGTGTTCTTTCATATGCATTTTTCAGTCTTTTAAAGTGACTGGTCATGTCATTGATTCCCATAACATGGAGGTTTCTACTCTTATCAGAACTGCAATTTACCATGGCTTTATTATTTATTATTTATTTATTATTAATTTATTCTCCACTGTATTCCAGAAGGGATACTCATAGGAAGGGTTTACTTACAGATTGTTGTCATTTGCTATGCATTACTTCATGCATTTATTTATTGCTATCTGGACTAAATTGTATCTATGAAACTTCTCCTTTATTAGTTCCTTGCCTTAGAAATGAAAGAACCATCTTTAAGCAAATGAATTCTCCTGAACTACTGTATAAAGAATTTAAAATGTTAAGACATCTCATTGAACCATTTATAGAAGCTATGTGTTATATATTTTTTTTATTCAAAACACATTAAAATATATTAGTTTTGTATTTTCGATATAATTTCAAGTGATGAAGGTTTAATTAAAATGGCAAAATACCTTTTAGCAGACCTAAAATAGATTCTGTTTTTGTTCCTCCTCTCAAGCCACTTCTTTGCATAGCTTCCCTCTATAACTCTGGGTAGTAAGAAGAATCTTCACAGTGCAACTTAAGTTGGTTTATTTGACTCATAGACATAATTATTCTACTCACACACATAAGGCCATGTATCTCTATGAAATAATTTTTACAGAGAAGTCATAAATCTGAATATTTTTACCCAGGTTATATTCCTAATTTCTGCTATTATGACATTTTTATTATTTTTATTTATTTTTTATTATTTATTTATGTTTTTTTTTGTTTTTTTTTTTTTTTTGGTCTTTTGGAGACAGGGTCTCCCTGTAGCCCCAGCTGTCCTGGAAATCACTCTGTAGACCAGGCTGGCCTTGAACTCACAGAGAGCAGCCTTCCTCTGCCTCCCCAGTGCTGGGATTAAAAATGTGTGCCACCATGCTAGGCCTATTTTTTTTCATTTTGAGACAGGGTGGCCTGCCTCTGCCTCCCCAGTGCTAGGGCCACCACGCCCGGCACGACATTTTAATTCTTTACTTTTTTGCCTTCTAAATAACGTATAAGGGAAAATCCTTGTTATGGAGTGAGAAATCAAGACACTTTTGTATAAAATTGGCCTAGATAACACATATTTGTAGATATGCACAGATAAGCACTACACCACAACACAGAGAACATGGGAAATTTGAATAAAATCAATGGATTGTATCAATGCCACTCTCATCTTTTGCAAGATGTTAACTACTGGGGGAAACTAGCTAAAGAGTACAGAAATCTTTCTGTACTGTTTCCTAAAACTACAAGTTAATCTGTAATTCCATAACATTTTCAGTTGGAAAAGCAGTCTTCGGCAAACTTTTCCTTAAAGGTCCAGCTAGGAAATATTTTACACTTTCTGGGAAGTTGAGGTGGCAGCTACTCAGATTCTTGGATATAGCCCCAAAATAGTCCTTTCATAAAGCAGTGGGTATGGCTGTGTTGCTGTGAAACTACAGCTATACAAACAGGTAGCATCATGGCAGTTTGCAGCTCTCTGACTTCAAGGACACCACAAGCTAAATATTCTTAGTACTAAAACGTCAAGAAAAAAAAAAGCAATAAAAGTCTGTGTGGTGTATATTTAGTGTATCCACAATGCTATAACTTGCAGCATCTAATTTTCTAGCATTAGTACCAAGAGAAACACTTTGATTTATTTTAAATATTCTGGGAAGCACTACTTTGACACCATACTTGACTATTTTAAGAAACCAAAATAAGTTAATTTTAACATTTTGGAAAAGAAGAAATCCTTTTTAGACAAGAATCCTCTTTAGAAAAGAAGAAATAATATGGAATTTCCATCATAAGTCTCACACCTGAACATGAATAATAATGAGATAAAAAGCAAAAGTCTACTGACTGGAGAGATGGCTCAGTTGTTAGGAGCACTGGCTGCTCTTGCAGAGGACTGGGGTTCAATGCTCAGCACCCACAAGGTAGCTAACAATTAGCCATCTGTAACTCCCGTTCTAGGGCAATCCAATGCCTTCTTCTGACATCTGTGGGCATTGCACCACATATGTGCACTTACATATATGCAGGCAATCTACTCATTTACCTAAAATAAAAATAATAAATAAAATATTTTAAAAGAGTAAAATTCCAAGATGGAATAGCCATTTTTTGTGATTTTCTCATTCTTCCCTGAAGTTGAATCTGTGCTGGAAGAGTTTAGCCTTCAATCAGTCTCATTTTCTGATTGTCATAAAGCATAACATTAAGAAGAATTCAACCTTAAATATGAGTGCTTCCAGGATTGTGTTTAGACAATCCTAAGAAAATCCACTCAGTAGATTTTTAGTGGTTGAGTTGTTTTCACTCCATCCTGCCACATCATGAGCGTAGTTTTAAGAAATCAGGTTCAGTTCCCTATCAGCAGGAAATATCTTTCTCTTGGTATGTTTCCTTTCCCTTCTGCTTCTTCATCTGTTTTTAATGTGAGTGGCATATGTGGAAAACATCTTAAATATGAGAGAAAACAAAAAGAATCTGCTTAGAGAGGCATATGTATTAAGTTTTCAGTCAGTGCTGTGAAGCACTACAAATAAAGATGGACTTCACTATTTAAGAAAGACTATTGGGCTGGAGAGATGGCATAGCAGTTAAGAGGGCCAACCGCTCTTGCAGAGGACCCGGGTTCGATCCGCAGCACCCACATGGTGGCTGAGAACTGTCTGTAACTCCAATCCCAGGAGAACTCCAGTTCCAGGGGAATCCGACACCCTCTTCTGACCTCCGCGGCATTGCACGACATGGGTGCACAAACCTACATGCAGACAGTACATTCATACACATAAAAAAATAAATAAATAAATAAATAAAATTTTTAAAAAAAGAAAGACTATTAACACTACAGTGTGCTGATAAGGAAAACAATGTAATGGTTAAAACTGAACAGAAATATGACATTCTTATATAGAGCTCCAGAGTGATTGGGGTGGTTAGGGAGAAACAAGGTTAAAAGATGAGATTTTACTTTATTTATTGTTTCTTGTTGCTGTTTTTAGTTTTTTGGTCTTTTTGAGGCAGGGTCTACCTGTAGCCCCAGCTGTCCTGGAACTCATTATGAAGACCTGGCTGGCCTTGAGGGCACAGAGAGCAGCCTGCCTCTGCCTCCCCAGTGCTGGGATTAAAGATGTGTGCCACCATCCTAGGCCTGTTTTTTTCTTTTTGAGATAGAGTGTCCTGGAACTTGTTATGTAGATCAGACTGGCCTCAAACTCACAGAGATCCATCTGCTACTGTCTCCTGAGTACTGGGATTAAAGGCATGCACCATCACACCTGACCAAGATTTTATGATTTTAAATAATTTTAAAAGATAAGCGATACTTTTGAAAACATTCTGACCATTCCTCCTGACCTCCCACTTCTTTATTTCCTCTGCCCTTCCTTTAATATGCTGACCATCAATTCATTCATACCTCTTAATTATCCCCTAAATCTGACCCTGCATCTTTATCCCATTGTCAAAACTTTCCTACATGTATTCAGTACAGTGTTTCCAATATCCAGCTCCCTTCACCCACTGTTCAGGAAAACACATTTATCCTCACATCCCCACACACAAAACATCCATCATCCATACCACTGTGGTCTTCATAAAATACATTTCTGACCTCGTCATTTGTTTGCTTAAAACCATTCATCAGCTTGCTGTTGCTAATAGACAATATGCAAATGTTGTAGTAGAAATAGGCAAGCCCACCAAAGTCCTTAACCATTCAGTAGTTACATAGGGAAGTGTGACAGTTACTATTGGAAATAGCAGTGTACTCAACAACAATCCAGAGAATGTTCTATATTAATTAGGTAGAAAATTCAATGCATCTGGAAGACAGTGCATACATTTGGTGAATACTCTTATCATCTTTAATAGTTATGACTATCATGCAAATAAATAATTGTAGTTACTTTTTCAAGTTTGAATAATATTTTATTCCTCATCTACAATTCTATGAGATGGTTCACATGGATAACAAATAAACATTCCTAAACCATTATCAACATATCTAAACCTAATTTATTTTACTTCCTCCTCAAGGGAGACCTGTCTTAGTCTCAAGTCTTGGTTAAAATGTCATTTTCTTGATAAGTACTATTCACATGCACCAACATAAACTTTCCATTCTTCTCCAGCAGCTCTAACCCCCCCTCCTTTGTATTTCATCCATATCACCTTCCCTGTCACTGGCTTATTTATTATGTTCACTCTGTAGTATTCTCATAGGCTGCTGTGTAAGCTCTGCAAGGACAAATTTTTATGTGTCTGTTTTTAACTAATGCAAGGTGCTATGGAAGGTGCTGGCAAATGAAGAATGGATGAAAGAACAGTTGCCAATGTTTCTCCTTGCCTTCCATGCCTCAGAAGGTGGTTGCCACTTCACTGCTAAATTGCTGCATCATATTGCCTCTATGCCCTGGAAAATCACCCAGGTTAATCTTCCTCTGACTTCTTTTCTTATACTTTCTTCCAAAGAACCTCATCGTGTCTCTACAAGTCAAGTGCCAGTGCTTCCATTTGGAGTCTTAAGTAATCAGATTCCCTCATTTTTCTCCACCTATAATTCCCCACTTAAGGCTGCCTTCCAAAACTTGAGTCAAGGGCTAGAGATGATGACTCACTGGTTAAGAACACTGGCTGCTCTTGCAGAGGGCATGGGTTCATTTCTCAGCACCCACATGGCAACTAATGGTCATCCCAGTTCCATGGGATCATACAAGCAGGCAAAATACTCATTCACATAAAATAAGTAAATAATAAATACTTGTGTCAATGCTGATTCCTGGCCTGTTTATGATTGCCTCTTTGACAATGATAACTCTTTGCTTCTCTCTTTGGAGACTAGCTAAATATTAACCCATACTTTAAGTCTTAAAAACTAAACCCAACACAAGAAAACCTTTTCTGATTGCCTCTTCTTAAAATATTTTGAAGGTTATTTTCTAGTCGCTGGAGATTTTTATTCTAGCTGATGTAAGGTCTGTTTCCTTTGGAACAACAGCCTGGCCTTCATTTTTTTTATTCCACAACACTTAAACTGTATTGCACAAATAAAATTTGCACTGTGGTTTGGTAAACCGTAGTGGAGTCAAGAGGGAATAAAATGAAGAAAGGAAGGGCTGCTTGAGTGTGGGGCAGAATGGAGTGAGTGTAGTCAGCAGAAATGATAGCTGACAGCTTGTTACACAGCCTATACCCACTCTGCAGACAATGATGTTCATTTATTTGGAGAATAAGAGGTAGAGAGCAGGAAGGATGATAAGGGTCTAGACAGGATAAGGCAATGAAAATACAGAAGAAATGGGACTTGAGAACCTATAAACTAAACATCAGATTTGATGATTAAATATAAAGGATCAAAGAAAGCAAATCAAAAATGCTACCAGACTTTGCATTGTAATATAGTGATTTTCAGTGGAAATGTGGTATCACTGAGAAAGAATAGATTGTTGGACAGGATGCCTGGAAGGAAGGTTAATTTAGTTTTGGACAGATTGACAGTTTACATATAGAAGACGAGAAATGTTTTCCTTTAAGACCTTTTACAGTAAGAATAATATTACACTGGAGTTTCAGAAAAGTGTTTCCATAGGTTTGAAAGCTTCTCTTTTTCCCTCCAATATAGATCTGCTATCAAGATTCCTTTTCAGGATTCATGCTTTCCACAGTACCTTTAAAATCACATTCGTAAAAAAAAAAAAAATCACATTCGTTTATTGTAAAACAGGGTTATTATGGTGCCTCTGGTAAAAGAAAGTGAAATTAAAAGAAACATTCAAACCATTATAATTTTGTTGTAATCCTCACCTTAAATTCAAAGGATCTGTGCCTGCCACCAGAACGAGGAACTCACAGGGAGCTCCTTTAGCCGGGAGAAGGAAAGCAGCGCATCTTGCTTGTTTTAAGGACATGCTCTGATGTTCAGATTTGCTGTGGCTGCTGCCTCTGTGGCTTTAAGTAGGACATGGTTGTGCTTGAGGATCGGCATTGGATGAAAATAAAATCTTAATAGGTCTTGATTTTTTTTCTTATGTTTAAAAAGAGGTTCAAACTTTATAGCCTAGGGAGTTAAAGTAAGTGGAGACAAAAGTTCTCTTTTGAGAGCTGTCATATCTCTAGTTTGACACTATTAATGATGTAGTGTAGTGCTATTTTGGAAGTTTGGTGCTTGTCTTTTGTTCCGACACGTCTGTCTTCTAAATGGAAGGGGGATAGAGCACTGGAAGGAAGACACACAGACTCCTGGGCACTACATTTCTCGGACCTCAGCTGTAATTCTCTGAAGAAAATACCCCCTTTCAAAGCTCTAGTTTCCCCTCTTTTACTGTGACTCTCTTTTAACAACAACGTTTTCAGGATTCTTCACAAAGATTGTTTTTTCAATTAGGATGAAAACTAGATCATGGCCATTTGATTGGGAGTGTAACTTCCCTTTTTGACAGCTGCATTAGATCTGCCCAGTTATAAATCTTCATATTTCAGACTTGCCTTGAAATCAGAAAGTGTTTCCATGATGCTAATCTCTGTGAGCAACAAGCATGAATGAAGGCATGGCAGACATCCTAGCTAGCCCTTTGACGGACTCATCTGTTTTAACTCGGTGCTAGGGGGAGGATTTACTGCTAAATCTGATGACTCAGCTTTGATTGTTAATCACTTGTGGAACATTTTAAATTTAAACAATGCTTTTGAAGTCACTTTCCATTTTTTTATATAAGTAATAATGTGTTGTGTGTAACTTGGGCTTTAAAAAAATTCATTGTTTGAAAGTCAATTAGTATTCTCTTTTAGAACAGCTTCTCTCTTGCTAGAATAATCATTTAATTGCATTTGTCTGTCACTTCATTTTGGTGAATATTTTAAAAGTTAAATTATATATTTAAGGTGTGCTTCCTCTAATTGCATTGACATTCAAAAGCAAATGACTAAACATGTACTATAAATTGTATTTTTAATCGGTACTAATACTCTATTTTTACCATGTACATAAGCTTACACCATTTAAATTAGCCATGTTATCTTAGAGAAAAGATAAGATATCCTAAAAGAAGACACCATTTTATATATGATCTATGAAGATATTTGACTACTTTACTCACTTAACCAAAATATAAACATGACGGCATTCGTTCAGTTAGGGAATTAAAGAGTTAATAGTTCTTTGTAAACCAAAAGGCCATTAACTTTAATAATGCCACCTCAAATATTTCTCAGTAAATTATGGTGATAATCAAAGATGAGCCTGTGGGATGTGCTTTGTAGTACTATTGGATTTCATAACTAGAATGATCCCTGAAGAATGTTAGGGAAATGTCGGATGCTTGCATTCCAGTGTGATAGAAAATAATCTGCCAGCCCCACGCTAACCACAAGAAGGGAATGGCTTCTGCAGTCATCTTCTTTTCAACAAATTCTTTTAGGGATTTTAAAAAGAGGAATATATTTTTTTCTTAATAAGAAAATGATGTATTAACTTTAGAAAAAAATAAAATGAGACAAAACATTTCCTACATACTTAAATATATTGAACTCTTTAAAATTGGAAAATAGGGCTGGAGAGATAGCCTAGCGGTTAAGAGTGCTGACTGCTCTTGCAGAGGACCCGGGTTCTATCCCCAGCACCCACATGGCAGCTGAGAACCGTCTTTAACTCCAGTTCCAAGGGAATCCGACACCCTCTTCTGACCTCCGCGGCATTGCACGACAAGGGTGCACCAACCTGCATGCAGACAATACATTCATACACATATGAAAATAAATAAAAATAAATAAATAAATAAATTTTAAATTGGAAAATAATGCCAAACCATGGTTTCATCAGCATTCTCTATTACAGTGCATTGTGCAGCCTTCCCTGCAAAAGAGGGTATTCATACTACTGATGCTGGGCTGTGGACTCCACTGAATAGCAGCAGCACTTGACTTCAAACTCAAAGCGAACATATTTCTTCAACTTAAAAGTGAATTTCTGGGGCTGGAGAGATGGCCTAGAGGTTAAGAGCGCCGACCGCTCTTGCAGAGGACCCGGGTTCGATCCCCAGCACCCACATGGCGGCCGAGAGCCGTCTGAGACTCCAATTCCAGGAGAGCTCCAGCTCCAGGGGAATCCGAGACCCTCTTCTGACCTCCGCGGCATTGCACGACACGGGTGCACAGACCTGCATGCAGACAGTACATTCATACACATACAGAAATAAAATAAAAAAAAAATTAAAAAAAAAAAAGTGAATTTCTACAATCCTATCTAAAACTAATGTCTCCTCTTCATTTTCTTCTCACTCACATGGCTGAAACAAAAATGACAAAAACAATCGTCCTTATATACACTTCTATAGAAAGCTTTGGAAATGTTCTCTGAACATTGTTAGATTTCTTTATTTCCAGGAACTTTTGTCTGCACTCAGGAAACAGAAATAAATAGCAGCAGTTTAAGGTGACTGTGAGATTAATTATAAAAATGTATGCTGAGCTCATAACCTAATAAGCTGAGTGTTTGTCATTTCTTTTATGGCTATTCCTTCTTCTAACTTTTTCACTAAGGGTCTGTACAATTACATCAAGCCTAGATTTTTGATACTCCTTTTGTGTACTTACTGGATAATTGTTTGTTTATAGTGAGCAAAAACAAAATACAGAAAAAAAATCCCAAGTTCATTCATTTCTTAGTAAAGAAGATTGTCCCTTAAACACATACTTATGTGTATCAGGGGTTAAAGGAATTTTTATAGACTGGATATAGACGTGTTGGAATGCTTTAAAAAATCGATGCTAGCTAATGGAGAGAATGTTTTTAAAGTGAACTATTGCCATTCCTTCAGTGAGCCACATACAGCAGAAAAAATTCAAGTAAACACTGAGAGACATGCTCTTCCTTATAGAATTAATGAGAATTGCATTGAGGTCCTTAGGGAATAGAATTTGAAGAACCTTTTCCATGTGCATTATTCCCTAATGTCTAGAACCAGATAAGTAGCCTCTAATTTTAAATGTGCAATTATCCAAACAAGATGAATGTGCAGGGCAATTTTGGATAGGAATGTCAATCTCAATGTTAATATTTTTATTCTCCTTTATACTAGACACATAGTTGGCAAAAGCCACATTTCTGTGAGATTCCCCAAAGGCCACTACTAACTGAGGAGAAATCTAGCCAGCTCTATCTTGCATCAGCTATGGCAATAATTCCCAAGGGAGACTCATCCGAGAATAAGCCCCTCGCCATTGTCCTTTATAATGGTTTTGATCAGTTATTTTATCTTGACTAGATTTATATTTTATAAGATGCAAACTAATAAAGCATGACACATTTCAGACTAAAGTTAGCAACCAAACCATTAAAGGATGTATTTTATCAACACACTGTAGAATAATGCTACTTTTAAGTGAAAAAGAAGACTTTAGAAATCGTATTCTATCTCCCTATTACAAACATTACAGATAAAAGGAACCAAAGTTAGAGAAGTACCAACATATTATTAAAAGAGCCAGGATCGGGGCTGGAGAGATAGCCTAGCGGTTAAGAGCACCGACGCTCTTGCAGAGGACCCGGGTTCGATCCCCAGCACCCACATGGCGGCTAAGAACCGTCTGTAACTCCAATTCCAGGAGAACTCCAGTTCCAGGGGAATCCGAGACCCTCTTCTGACCTCCGCGGCATTGCACGACACGGGTGCACAGACCTGCATGCAGACAGTACATTGATACACATACAGAAATAATAAATAAAAAAAAAAAAAAAAAAAAAAAAAAAAAATAAAAAAAAAAAATTTAAAAAAAAAAAAAAAGAGCCAGGATCTTGGGGACTGGAGAGATGGCTCAGCAGTTAAGAGCACTGACTGCTCTTGCAGAGGACCCGGGTTCGGTACCCAGCACCCACATGGCGGCTGAGAACCATCTTTAACTCCAGTTCCGGGGGAATCTGACACCCTCTTCTAACCTCCGCGGCATTGCACAACACAGGTGCACAAACCTACATACAGACAGTACATTCATATACATACAAAATAAATAAAAAATTAAAAAAATAAAAGAGCCAGGATCTAAATATATGAGTTTGTGTTCAAAATAAAGAAAAATGTCAAATAAAATTTCTTCCTTATTCAATAGAACTCCCTAATTAGTGAATTAGAATGATTCTAATACATGAGGTCTTTGTGTTTCATAATTATTGCAATTATTGTCAATACTAACTTCTTCCTAATAGAAAATTATATTTTAAAATAAAAAAATAATTTTACAGCACAAGCCCAGTCATCATTCAACATTAATATATTAATTTTATTATCATATTTCATATATAATGTTCTGTATATAATTTATATTAGATTCCATACCAAGCAAATAATGTATGTGCTTAATCATGAAGACTTTATGAGTTGTGTTTGGCATATATTTTGCATATATTATGATAGTATGATTTTTTTTATTTGTTTTAGGTTAAAGCAAACATTCATGTTTATGTACAAATGGATCTGTGACAGATTCAAGTAGTTAATTTTTTTATTAATATAATACAGGTTTCACTTCCCTTTTAATGTCATGGTTTTCAACAAAAGGGCATACTTATTATAAACTCTAAGCAGTCTTTCTGGAAAAAAAAATCCTGAAAAAGATTTGTGAAAACAGCCTGCAATAAAAATCACACATGCTTCATAAAACACTACTTGATAGATATCACTTGCACCATTAAGAACTAAACGACAAAGGATGTAATTTCAGTTCTGGCATGCAATATTAATCGAAAGCCTTAAAACATCTTGCTGATGGGAACTATGACAACGTGACATTGAAGAATTATGAGCTAAAGACATCTATCTTAATCAGATTTTTGAAGTAAATGCCATAAAACATAAAGTTGTTTCATTCGTTTTTACATTTTCAAATATTTTGGTAGGGCATCATTTAATATTTGTTTTTTTTTTAATGCAAATAATACAGATTCAATACTTAGAAGTCTGAGTTCAGTATTCAGAAATGGAGCAAGTTCATCCAATGTACCCTGCATATGTGACAACCATTCTGTTATAACGTATATTATTTTCATCTTTCATGCTACTAACATACTTAAGTAAGCACTAAAAGGTAATGAGACATTTTTGCAGTATAAGCAAATATATATTTGCTTTACAGATTTTATACATTTAATAAAAGAAAATAGCATATCTATAAAGACCTTGCTAAAGAAATTGTCTTATGAGCATACCAATGTATGCCTAGTATTTAAATCTTTATAACAGTCTTGTGCAAGAGTCTTTAACTCAGTTTCCCACATGAGAAGCAGAAGAAATTTAAAATAGGAAATAGATTTACACAATTACTATGTTTGGACAAGGATCCTGAACCCGAGGTAATGGACTAAATGTCTATGTTGCCCAAAGTTCATATGTTAAAGCTCTAATAACAGACATGTGATTATCTTTGAGTATAGATGGGGTCTTTGAGGAAGTAATAAGTGAAGTCATAAGGGTGCCCTGAAAATATAGAATTACCATTCTTATGGAAAGATACTGGATTTCCCAACCCCAACTGTATAAGAACATGGCAGGAAGGCAGCCATCAACAAACAAGAGAGCTGTCACCAAAACCCCACCCTAAGAGAACTTAATCTGGACTTCTAACCCCTAGAACTTTAATTAATTAGCTAATTAATTTCTCTTAATTAAGAGTGAAAAAACAAATCACATATAAAGCCAGGCTCATCAGAATAACACCTGACTTTTCAATTGAGACTTTGAAAGCCAGAAGGTCTGGACTAATGTACTACAAGTTCTTAAAGACCACAGATGGTAGCTGAGGCTTTTAGACCCAGAAAACTGTCAGTCATAATCGAAGGAAAGAACAACTTTTCATGATAAAATAGATTTAAGGAATTTATGTCACTAAGCCAGCTCTACAGAGTGTACTGGAAGAATAATAAAGTCTGAGGAGAAGGTTAAACACATCCAAGAGAGCACACACAGAATAAATAAAATTTTAGAACACTTCATAAAAAGAAAACATCCCAACAACAAAATAACAGGAATTAATAACTCTCAGAATAAGAGCTATCAATATTAACAGTCTCAATTATACAATCAAGAGATAGACTCTAGCAGTTTGTATTAGAAAACAAGATCCATCTTTTGCTGCCTCTAAGAAACACACCTCACCATCAACAATAGACACCACCTTAGGTAAAAGAATGGAAAAAGGCATTTCAAGCAAGCAGAACCAAGAAACAAGCAGGAATAGATAGATAGATAGTCTAATATCTGACAAAATAGACTTCAAACCAATACCAGTAAGAAGATTTAAAGAAGGACACGTAAGACTCATTAAAGAAAAAAAATTCACCAAGAGGGTAGTACAGTTCTAAAATTTATACACAAAAACACAGAGATACTCAATTTCATAAAAAAGTTTAGATCTAAAACCATAGATTAAACCCAACACAGTGATAGTGAATGACTTCAATACCCTCTTTTCATCAATAGATGGATCGTCCAGACCAAAGGAAAAAAAAAAAACTAAATGGAGAAACTCTGAAATGTTTTATATTTATAACTGAAGATAATATGATAGAGCTCTTTTAAAAAATAATATTATAAGATAAACTAATATATTTCAAGATATTGTGCATTAGCTAAAATAAAAAGAATTTTAAAACTGAAAAACTTCAGAATTTAGCATATGACCCCTTCTTCCCTCCCTTTTTAAAAAAGAAAAGCTGAGGAATGGAAGTATATGTAATTACATTTAATTAAAGCAAGCACCCATCCCCCCTTCTCCTATTTCCTTTCCTACGATTCCTCCTGCTGTCCCAGGCCTTTTCTTTTCGATTAAAAAAATATATATGTTATTTGAAAAGCATGGAAAATTCTGCACCATTTGGAATATCTGATTTGCTTCCATTCCTTATAACCTACATGTCATATAATGATAAAGCTTTCAGTTGCCTTCCAGTCTGTCTTGACCCATATTACAAATGTGTTTTATTTATATCATATCATATACTCCACTTAAAGTCAATAAAGTTTAATTGCACTAAAATCAAATGCTCATTAGGTAATAAGGAGAGAGAAAGTGTCTACTGATTATATGTCAACAATTCTTTATTGTCAAGAGGGACAGCTTCTTCCTTTTTTGCTTACTTTCAGGTAAAATATTTTTAAATGGGTAAAAGAGTATCCTGAAACATGCAGGAACCTTTTACAGGTATTTTATCCAGTTTTCTATGTGTGTATGTAGAAATGTTTATGTATGTTTCTATTAGAAATTATTGTGCACATCTGTGAAATTTTTTTTTTTTGTATTTTTGAGACAGGGTCTCCCTTTAGCCGCAGCTGTTCTGGAACTCACTATGTAGACCAGGCTGGACTTGAACTTGCAGATCTGGATCCACTTGCCTCTGCCTCCCAAGTGCCGGATTAAAGGTGTGTGCCAGCACACCCAGCAAATTCTATAAAAGGTAATATGTCTGTGGCACTACTGCTGTTAATTAAATGGCAAGATGAGTTACTTTCAACAGCAAGATAGCTGTTTATACTTATTTCTACAACTAAAATGTAAGGATGCTAACAGATTAACTGCACACTTTTGAACCACAGCCATAAAAGCAAGAATAAGATCCATCGGATAGAAGTTACCATTATTCATGAGAAGCTACCTTTTAAATAAAATATATCCCCAAATGCTATTACCCAATAACAAATGAGAATAACAGAGATAATCATATGAAATGTAAAGCAGATGAGTGACAATATATTCTGTAAATTTTACAGCTATAAACACGGCGTTAAGAACTTTGGAGAAGGGTGTTTAGCTCTTAAAATTCAGTTCTCTACTCCTGAGATTCTTACTGGATGTGTATTGAGCTTTCTCATTCTTCTGTAAGCATTCATTATTGTTTTGCTGCCGAGTGATTTTCCTAGTTCTGTTTTTCATTCGTTGCTACTCTCTATAGCTGTTTTTAGTGTACTTTAGAGCTACTCAATGAGCTGATTTCAGTGGGTGAATTTCTCTCATTTATGGACCTTTGCCTTGCCATCCCAAATTCTCTCATTTCTTTTTCCATGATGTTTGTTTCCTATGTTCAAAACTTTCCTCAAACATTTTAAACATATTTACAGTGCTATATGCCAATTCTACTATTGGAAGTGTGAGTGTGTGTGTGTGTGTGTGTGTGCGCGTGTGTGTGTGTGTATGTGTGTGTATGTGTGTGTACGCTTATGCATATTTGTGTTTGTGAATTGGGGTTCCAAGACATACCTGTGGATGTCAGAGGACAGCCTTGGGTATCAATCCTCAACTTCTACCTTGTTTGAACTGGTCTCTTGTTTTTCCATTTGCTAAGCTAGCTGGCCAGTGAATTTCCAAAGCATCTTCTGTGTCCAACCATCTACCTATAGTTGTTCCAGGATTACAGAGACTATGTGCCTGCCTTTAATAAGAGTTCTAGAAATTGGAACTCAGGTTTTCATCCTTGTATAGCACCCACTATCAGAAGTTCTCGAGCTGGTGAACTCTAGCTTTTCTGTGTCTAGGTAGTAAAGATACAGAATGAACAGAGCAGCTCAGTCTCAGGCCTCCAGTAGAAGTTATGTTTTAGGTTAGAATCACTGACTGGGAAGAAAGGACGAGCCAAAGCAGACGGAACAGAGGAGCACGGGGAGCACCTGAGCTGCACTGGTGCTCCCTGGCTGTTTTGCCGTTCTCTGTAACCTTTGTGCACAGGAGGTGGATGTCAGGCTTACGCCAGATTGTTTTCTGTTAAATTTTGTTTCAGTCTAACCTCACTGAAAGGAGGATTTTATTTATAAAAATCACTTGGGAACATATTCTGAAAAGGTTTGTACTGGCTTCTGTGGGGTGCCCATGCAGGACCACTCCTGAGCGAGGTCTATGATTAATGTTAATATTTTGGCCTGAGAGTCTAGAAAAATGTTGATAGTTTATCAGCAACCCCAAAGGATCCCAGGCCATTGGTTAAAATTTCAGGAGTTGTTTTCTTTCTGTTAGCTTCAGACAAACCAGCAAAATTTCTTGTTCCCTTTGCAATGAAAAGACCTTTGAAAAATATAGCACTTCAATGGCCCAGAAATTTCCTCAGGGGTCTCAGGTACAGTTGAGGCATTGCTTCTGGTCTCCTCTTTGCACATTAAGAAGGATCCAGAAACTGGGAAACCTCCCCAGAGAGCTGCAGTGGCAGCTCATGTGCTCTCAGCCCTACCTCTGTCCCTTCTTCCCACATCAGAGATGCTAACCTAACTACAAGTTCAACTGGAGGGCCAAAACTGTTGGCTGTTGTGTGCGCTGTTGTATCCTCCATGCTTATAATGCAGCCTGTCCAACAGTGTATTCTCAAAAGGTGTGCTAAGGGGGCTGGAGAGATGGCCTAGCGTTTAAGAGCGCTGACCACTCTTACAGAGGACCCGGGTTCGGTCCCCAGCACCCACATGTCGGCCGAGAACCGTCTGAAGCTCCAATTCCAGGAGAACTCCAGTTCCAGGGGAATCCGAGACCCTCTTCTGACCTCCGCGGCATTGCACGACACGGGTGCACAAACTTGCATGCAGACAGTACATTTATACACATACAGAAATAAATAAAATTAATAAAAAAAAAACTTTTTAAAAAGGTGTGCTAAATCGGTTAATCTAAGAGCGCTCAGTGCTTCTCACCCAACATCTTGGGTGCTTTATTGCAAGAGTTCTAGCAAGTCATCTAGGCTTTTCATTGCCTTATGGTGAAAGTACAATGGATTCCAAAAAGAAAATATAAAGATCTTAAGAATCTTTATCTTTTAAATCTTCATGTGGAAGAATAGTCCAAGAGAAACTAAAGCAAATTCTCATGCCCCTGGAGAGCATAGTAAAGCAGCCCATCTCTCTACTCCATGTCATTACAAGTCTGTCAGGCAGCTTTTGAGGTTTTCATACTCAAATTTCTCTATTTAAGTAGACTTTCAATCAACCATATGGATAATGTGATAAAAACAATATTCTGTGTTCATATGAAAAATCTTTGGATTTTAAAAATACCTTCAATTTTCACTTGATTGGTGTACAGTTGTCTGATGTTAACTTATGGTGGCAAAAAATTTCAAACAGTGCTGTATTTTAATGAAGGATTTGCAGAGGCATTTAAAGGGCAATTCATATTCAAATACTTGGCCTCTCTGAGAATCTCAGATAAAATATAAATCAGAGAACAGGTTTATGTGAAAGTGAGGTGGTAGCTTCCTTTGGCAATTTGCACTGTGCCATTTTAGGTGATTATCTTATTTAATCTATCCCACCATAAAATACTGCATGAAGGAGAGGAGGAGGTAACTCATGATTATCAATTCTTGCATTAATATGAACTCTGTGCATTTGTGGTATGACTATACATGTGTACTCTGACTCACCTTTCTTTTTGTTTTGTCTTTTTAAGATAGGGTCTTGTTCTAGTTTGTCTTCCATTGCTGTGACGAAACACTCTGACCGACACCAACTTGGGGAGGAAAGGGTTTATTCAGCTCACATCTCCTGGGTCACAGTTCATCACTTAGGGAGCTCAAGGCAGGAACCTGGAGGCATGACCTGAAGCACAGGCCATGGAGGAGTGCTGTTTACTGGCTTGCTCCCCTGGCCCATGCCCAGCCTGCCCTCTTATACAGTACAGAACAACCTGCCCAGGGTGGCACCACCCATAGTGGACTGGGCCCTCTCACATTGTTCGACAATCAAGACAATACTCCACAGATGTGGCCACAGGCCAGTCCAATGGAGCCAATTCCCCAATTGAGGCTCCCTCAACCCAGGTGTGTCAAGTTGACACTAAAGCTATCCAGCACAGGTCTCCCCTTAGTCCCAGCTGGCCTGGAGCTTACTTTGTAGACCAGGCTAGCCTTGAATTCACAGAGATCTGATCCACCTGCCTCTGCCTCCAGAGTGCTGGGATTAAAGGCATGTGCCCCCATGCCCAGCTCCAACTTACTGTTCACCTATCTACAGGGAAGACTGTTGCTGTCTTTTTTTCTTTTTTCTTCATTAAAAGGTGTTGAGTATTCTGGAATCTATGCAGGATTGTTGGGACAAAAGAAACATTTGTTTTACTTATAACTTACTATTTATTTTGTGATGAAAATTAGTTCCTACCCCCTGAACATTGCTGGATTGGTGTTCAGACCTTCAACACAGGAGCCTTTAGACAACATTCCAGATTCAAGCCATTTCCTTGATCTTGTCTACCAGGAAATTTCACTTGAATTCCACTTGAACTGTTTTAAAAGAAATGGGGGACAGTTTTGAAGGAAAGATCTTATCTAGCTTGAGACCTTTTTGGTGGCACACGCCTTTAATCCTAGCACTTGGAAGACAGAGACAGGCGGATTTTCATGAGTTCAAGGCCAGCCTGGTCTACATAGTGAGTTCCAGGACAGCTGGGGCTACAGGGAGACCCTGTCTCAAAAAGACAAAAAAAAAAAAAAAAAGATGGAGCTGTCAAGTAGAGGGAAAATTAATCAGTTTTCAGATTCAGAAACAAAGGCTTTCATTCCACCTCTGCCTAATCATCAGTGGATGGTGTTCCATGTATCAGAGTGCAAACAGGGCCAAGAGCAGTTGTTTTGCAGTTATACAGCTTGCTGGCTTCCTCGGGTTTATAGGTCAGCTCTTCTCAGTGTTTACTAACACTTTGGCAAATTAAGTTTCTGGTAGCCCAGTTGGTAGAACGTTGCCTAGCATACAGGAAGCCCTGGGCCCTGGATTTAATTCCCAGCACTGCATAAACCTAGGTGTAGTGGCTCCTACCTCTACTCCTCAGGAAGTGAAAGAAATAATCAGCGTTCAAGGTCATCCTTGGTTACACAGAGTCTGAGGCCAGCCTAGGCCCATCCCCCCAAAAAAAAGTTTCTTATATTCTTTAACACTCTCTCCTTTTCCTCCTTCCCAGTCCCTGCCTCTTCTCATGACCCCCTTTCCATCTCTCCTCCTCCCTCCATTTGCCTTTTTCCAACACACTCAACATCGCAGTTATTCTAAAGCAGCACCGTGTGTTCAGCCTTCCCACTGCATCTCCCTTCAGTTTAGGGATGTCTTCCTTGGGGACCTCTGCACCCGGCCCACCACAGAAATCCAGAGAAGGGAGAGAAGGAAAGAATGGTGAAGGAGGAGGGTAGGACAAAATAGTTGGAGTAGCCTTGGTGACACCTTTCCAGCTGTGCACACCTGCTCAGCGCAAGTGTCAGCCCCATTCTCCTCCTCCCCTCTCATCTCACACTCACCTTTCGCTTGCTCCCACACAAACAGAGCATACATACAGAGGTTCACACAAAGATATTTTACCTCCCAGCAGGTGTTATTTTCGCTCCTAGCCTTCCTGCTCAAAAGTCCATTTCCACCCTGCTCCCTAAACACCACACATTCTGTCTGTAAACCACAGAAGAGCGGAAGCTGAATTGCACACAGCAGTGTGAGGCTGCCAGTAGATACTTTTAATTAAAAAGAAAGGAAAATACAATTCAACTGGATGTAGAGGAGCACGCCTACAACGCCCACAACCCCAGCTTCTCAGGAGGCAGGGAAGAGGATTGCTTGAGCCCATGAGTTTAAGGCCAGTCAAGGCAACCTAGCAAGGCTCTGTCATTCTGTCATTCATATATATATATATATATATATATTTCAAAAAAGCAAATAAGCTCAGTTATGTTCCAACATTTGATGTTCTTTTTTATTTCCTTGACATAATCTATGGTGGGAAAAATCACTCAGGTTTAAGTTCATGACTCAAGATCAAATTAGTTCTTTCTTGTATAGAAACTGGCAGGAGTTTACTTTTGATCCCTATGATATGTGTAAGTATGAGTTCTTTACCTGGGAAAGTAAAAATTCTCTTTACTGTGTGTTGTTACTTGTTCCGACAATGGCATTAATTGCTGACATGGCTCTTTTATTACTTGGTTTTTCCTCACAATGTTCTGTCTACTCCAAGGGACTTGTTTCTTCCCCAATCTTATTAATAACAGTTACCTTTCAGCATTTAATATTAAGTGATGCTCAGAGCAATTAAGTAACATATTCAAGAAAATATTCCATGAAAAGTAAATACCCCTTGTTTATTTTCCTTTGTCTCCATGGAACCTTTCAGCTAACTCAGTGCAAACAACAAAGTTGCTGTGCAAGAAAAGTTATCCAAAGATTCTGTTCTGCCCCATACAGAGCTCCACCAATATACCTTATCTTTTGCTGGGAACCTATATCAATCCATGAATGGCCTGATTTAACTGGGATCCACCCTGTTATCCACTGACTTCTCCAGCTCCTAATATTTTCATGGCCTACTTGTCAACATACCTATTGAGTCTATACCATGATTCAAGTTGCCCATGCAATAGATTTAACATAGATATAAATGGCCTTATTAAATGACACTGTTGAAGAGTGAAGTTCTTTGATGCCAAAGGATGGAGCAAAGTGAACAAAAATCTTTCCTCTCTGGTCTGATTAATAAATATAATGTGAGTTTTTAAAAGGCATTTGCTATAAAGTCATTCAGCCTAACAAAAACACTGAGAAGTTGTTACGCTTCCACAAAAATTGTAAGAGCAAGTGAAAGAAAAGAAGAACTGGGAGAAGGGAATGGCTGAGCAGAATGCACAGTGTCCAGCAGAGTTGGGGCCTAGTAGTTTCGTTTTTAAAAAGCCAAGAAGAGCAGGGCGTGGTGGCTCGCGCCTTTAATCCCAGCACACTGGAGGCAGAGGCAGGCAGATCTCTGGGAGTTCAAGGCCAGCCTGGTCTACATAGGGAGCTCCAGGCCAGCTGGGACTAAAGGGTAGACCCTGTCTCAGGGGTCTACCTGAGAGACCAAAAACAAAAAGAAAAAAGAAAAAGAAAAAGGCTAAGAAGAATATTTTGGAAAAAAATGAAGTTATTTTCCAAAACAAGGTTACTTTATATATAACTATATCATATTTACTTGGAAGCATTTATAATAATAAGCTTTAAAATGCAAGCAAAACATGTCTGATAAACTATAACATTTAATGTAGCACTTAACATATTGCTTCATATTTCATGTTTATAGCTTGTATTTTCTATATTTCATATAATCTTCCCATTTTTGCAGTTCTTTATAAGGTAGCTTTTAAATATCAGAATATTTCAGTTGCAAAAATGTTCCTAACAACCAGTATTTGGTATGAGTGACAGCTCTGCCAGAGTGAGGTGATCACACACACATTCACTTTGTGTTGCTGTGATAAAATACCTGCAAAGACAACTCAGTCCCTCAACCCATAAGCCTTTGAGCCATCTTATTATCCAACCATAACAGTGCTAGTTTTCCATAAATATCAAATCAGTAACATTTTTTAAACTTTCTAAAAAAATTTATTAATTCATTTATTTTATGTGCAGGAGTGTTATACCTGCATATATGTGAATGCACCCATGTTGTGCAGTGTCCATAGAGGCCAGAAGAGGGCGTCAGGTCCCCTGGAACTGGGGTTACGGATAGCTGTTAGCTATCATGTGGGTGCTGGGATGTGAACCCTGGTTTCTACAAGAAGCCAGTGTAACCGCTGAGCCACCTCTCCAGGCCACAGTTCAGCCTGAGAAATTTAGATTGTAGTACCTGCCTACCAGGATATTAATACTTAGTTGGGACAGATTGATAAATTGCTTTTCAATTTAAAACAATATAAGTAAGCTCTTCATTTTTATAACTATTTGAATGCTTTCTAATAAAATTATTGAAAAATAAACATCTAATAAATATTTATTAACTATTTGTTTTGTATGCTTTTATTTTTTTAATTATTTTATTTTATTTTATTTTTTTTTGGTGTTTTGAGACAAGGTCTCCCTGTAGCCCCAGCTAGCCTGGAACTATGTAGACCATGCTGGCCTTGATCTGCCTGCCTCTGCCTCCTTTGTGCTGGGATTAAAGGTGTGTACCACGACACCCAGTCCTAAAATATTTTATTTTTTATGTGTATGAATGTATTGCCTGCATGTATTTAAGTGCACCCATGTTGTGCAATGCCCATATAGGTCAGAAGAAGGCATCAGATCCCCTGGAACTGAGCTGGGACTGTCATTAGCTGTCATGTGGGTGCAGGGAATCAAACCCAGGTCCTGTGCTAGAACAGTCAGTGTTCTATATCACTGAGCCATCTCTCCAGCTCCCTTGTATGGTATTTTTAGTGGATTGAAAGTGCTCACAAGACTTACAGAGTTAACTGTGGTACAGTAGGAAAAGTGAAAAACCCATCAACAAGGAACAGATAACTTTCTAAGAAGACTTGCAGGAAAAATAAATGATTTTTCTGGAGGGGAAAAAGACATGAGTTACCTTTCTTCAATGTTGAAATGTGATTTCAATACAGAAAAGGAAGGAAAATATTTTAAGAGATTAAATCATCTATGCCTCAGAGGAAAAATGTGCCACATACTGTGGTTCCCAGAGATGTGACCAGAACAAAGACTATGTGAAGAGAATATATGGGCAAAAGTTGACCAAATGTGCACAGGGCCTTTAGAGGTCTTTTTATGCTTGATAGGCACTAGGAAGCCTTGTGGAATTTGCCAGGATTACAATGCCATGTTCAGATCTGTGGTCTCAGTAACTTCAAACCTGTTGACTGTATGAGGTCTGGTTGTTCCAAAGCCTTGTATCCATAAAGTGTTTTATGTCTGAGCAAAGCTTGTTACAAGTGGATTAACTAAAGGTAAAGGCTGCATTTGTAGCCTCCTTGTTCTTACATAGATCTGCTCCCCTATATTAGATTATTGAGTACTTTCATTGTCTCCAAATATAGACCTTACTCTGTGTTACTTTATGTCCATTTTGATCATTATTCCTAAAAATTTCTGTGGATAACTGGTGATTCTTCATGTGAGGCTTTAAAAAGACTTTTCTCTATTCTCAGTAACAGTCATACCTATGTTTATCTCAGGGAAATGTTTTATTTTCTTAAAACACTCCAAGTCATGTAACTGATCATATTTCTTCTTTGTGTTGGCAGCTAGATTATTTAGAGCCAGATTTTTATCCTACTTTCAAAGTATATAGCAATATACAGCCTTAAATCTGTCTATCTTTACCACTTTTGATTTTTCTTTTATTCTATCATCCGTTCTTGCTGTATTTAGTTTTATTTTGTCTTGGTAGAGATTTATATACTCACTCCATTTTGAATAGGTTCTGTAGATAAATACATACTGCACATCCTTCTTGGGTCCTGTTAGCACAAACATTGAAAATGAGCATGGATGCTAAATACTTAGATAATGCTTCTGTTCATAATGGGCTATGGAATTTAAACTTATGCCATCTCTGTCGTTTCTGTCAAAGTTTGTATAGAACCTAGCCTTCAACATCTCAGCCTGCTTGACTGATAGGTCTCTTGATTGTACAGTCAAAAGAAAAGAGGCTCCAGCAGATGGAATACCTTGCTGAATGAGCCTTCATAGACCACAGGAAATATTGGCTGTTTACATGGTGCCTTGTACATCATAAGTTCTCAGTGAATGCTTACAAAGCGAAAAACTGAAACTGGGAAATCTGTAACAGCACATTTTTGGGAAATCTTAAATGGAAGTTTTCTGTATTGGTGGTTATGTTTTAATTTGTCTTAAGAAGAATCTGGAATTAACATTGAAATATGTGACAATAGTCGATCTTAAATTTATTTAACTTTTAGTAATAATCTTTATATCCATATGGTTTATTTTGCCATTTATACAATGTGTTCACCTATTACTGACTCAGCATACATTTGTAATATAGATTGTAGTTATATGCTTGTGAATGAATGGCCAAACATATGAATAAAAGAACAACTGGGTAAATTTCATTGAATCCTTAGAACTGAACTGAGACTGAGAAGAGGTGATATCATTTCTCACATTACAGATAAGATATCTAACTCACTATCATGACTCCTCACAAAGTTGGGATTAAATTTAGTAGTGTGACTTCTTACATGCCTCTCTTTCCTATGTATGATATAGTATTTAACTTCTTTTATGCAACATGTGTAAAGCATAATACCATCTTGGCTAATACCAAGCTTAGAAATGTACAGCCGTCTGACCCTTCTTGCCTTCTAAGAGAATTCTTGTCACCTTTTCCTTTGAAATATGTCTGTCTTTTCTCTCTCTTTCCATTCCATTGACGACAATCTACTCTATGTCCTCATAGCTGCAGCCTGCAGCCTGTCCTCATATCAGCAGCTCTTTGAAAGTACTTTAAAGCTATCCATAGAGAATCTTATCATATGCACCAGTGTAGAAGAACACAATACTAACCAATTATACAATATCTGAATAATGACCGTTTCGTGGATTTTAAACTGCAGATTTTATATTGTAAAACAGTTACAATTGCATGTGTCATTTTAACCTTGATATTCCTTCAAAAGCTTATTTCAATCTAAGTGAGACATAGACCTTCGTTTATCCTGATCACCTAGTCAGTGAACCAGGGAAGATTTCAGAGGTTTCTCAATGAGGAACCTAAAGAATAAGGTTGTACAAAGAAGTAGTGCTATTTTCATATACTTATGTATTATCTATGCCCTTCATTTCACAAGTGAGAAATTGTTATTAAATGGCATGATAGGTATTATTGGCTACCATCAGAATCACACACTAATCACTGATGTTATATGTTATGAGAGAAGTTATTTTTATTATTGTATCCTCTAAAAAGGTTTGATAGTATAGTCATATGATTATGTATCATGTATTCATTTCATGTACCCAAAATTATAGTATTAGACTATATTGTTATCTTAATAATCACTATATGAAGGATAGCCCTTATGTTTCCTGTTCCCTTTTAATATATGTATTTATATTAATACCATCATTTAATACATCACTTTAAAATTACATTACATTTTGAACAACATTTATTAAAAACACTGGCATCTTTGTGTACAGAAAGATGGTAAGTTTAACATTTAACTAAGGAATTACTTCTCTGGTAAAATGCAGTATTTGTTAATTCTAGCATATCCAATGTTAAGTCACAAGACTGAAAACTGAATCTCAGATGTTACATTGATTTGTTATTTTTAACTTATAACTTACTAACACTAGAGAATGTTCCCATCGTTACAGCATTGTGTTTATATTTTGAAATTGTTGGATCCTTTATGATCCTGGATTAGAACAAAATATTTGTACCACTGATTTGTATAATGGCAGGAGCCTCTCTGGTCACCTATGACTCACTCCAAAATGTAGCTATACTGCATACTGTGAAATTGGAAAATCTGTTCTGTGTGTGTTCTAATGGATGTAACGGTCATTAAGTATATGAGTCTTCTGACGTTGTAATCAGATGTGATTCAGTCTGTTAAGTACCCATGAAACAACATCTGCTTCACAGAGTGACCTTCTGCTAAAGAATACTTAACGTCTATTAGTGGATCATAGTGCAGATCTGCCTTATTTGAAATGCACTAAACTAGAGTAGTCTACTGCTGTTTAGCAACTAGCTTGTAATAATTTATTGCAGTTAAATAAAGCTTAAAAAAACTCCATTAAATAATTACAGGGATTATATGCATTTCAAAAACCTTTGTGTTCTACCGAAATTACCCATTTAATTTCAGGGTTGGTTTGTTAAAAAAAGCTGAAATCTAAAGGCACATTAGGGGAGCTGTCAGATGTTGTTTTCTGTAGGTGTTAATAAAACCAGATGAAAAAAAATCTGAAACAAATTAAAACCAAAAGCAATTTTGCCATCTGTTGTATATTAATTAGAACTTTGTGTATCAAGGGTAAACTTGCTCTTAGAGAATGTCACTGAACACTCGCTTAATAGAATAATATGCAAATCTATTAAGTTATGGATTTATATGCAGTTTTAATTCTAATTCATCTACAGTAGATCTGTAAGAAATTGGTAGTGTGTATGCATACATACATACACACACATACATGTATATGTGTAATGAGTTTTTCCTTTCTTTTTTCCAGAACAACCTGCAAACAACCAAGGCCAGTCTACCCTGCAGCCTTTGCCACCTTCCCATAAGCAGCACTCTGCACAGCATCATCCATCCATCACTTCTCTCAATAGAAACTCCCTGACCAATAGAAGGAACCAGAGTCCGGCCCCGCCGGCTGCTTTGCCCGCCGAGCTGCAAACCACACCCGAGTCCGTCCAGCTGCAGGACAGCTGGGTCCTTGGCAGTAATGTACCACTGGAAAGCAGGTAACACTTTTACATTAGGTGTCCACAGTATTTGATCATTAAGACCACTCTGCACAAGAAGGGTATATTCTCTGATTGTCTACAAGCCAAAATTTGGGCCTCTAAAATTTAAAAACAAACTATTCCAGGACAGAACTTATTCAGAGATATTTATCACAATTATATCTGTGATGTTTTGTCTTTTCTAAGATCAGTGCCAAATTGCTGGTAATTTCTTAATTGTTGGATCAGTGAATTTTTTTCATCTTCTCACACATTTTGTTCCCTATTAGAGTTAAGAACCATCACTTCAGTGAAACTTTTCCTAACTGCTCTTTTTTTTCATATAAATATCAGGCAGGCGATGAAGGGAAAGGATTATAAACAGTGATCCTCAGTCCTGTTTAAGTTGATTCAGTGATCATGTGTAGCCTTCTGTACTTTCTCAAGCTTTATATTGTCCATTATTTTGCAAAATCATACTAGATCCCCAAGTATCATACTTAAGAACAAGTCAGAAGACCGCTTGTTAAAGATGGATTTAGTTGCAGTGTGAAGGAGAATAGAGTTAATCTTTAAAGTTCATTCATGCATCATTATTTCTGAAAACACTCAAAAATAGAGGGCTTTGGACCCCTGAGAGAATGTTCTCTCCCAAGAATCAGAGCCCATGGATAGCACAAGCTGCTGGATGAAGAAACAACCTGATGTTTCTTAGTTCTATTAGTAAATTCTTCCTCACAGTGAAAAGAGGTTTGTCTCCTCAAAGCTCCATTCTCTAATTATAATCTGGAACCCTACAAGAGCATTTTGCCACATTTCTTGATGATTTAAGTGTCCTAGAGCCTTCACCAGCATAAGGCTATTTCTTTACACACATTCTGTGGTACATAAAATTTCACTTTCTTTCTTTGGACAGAACATGAGCAGGCAGTATCTCATCTGTGTTATGTATTGTGTGAACAAAGTCATCTCTACCTTCTTACAGTTTTCTGGGCGATTTTACAGCAAGATTCCTCTATTGTTCCTACTGTTTTCTATTTCTTCAATGCGCTGTTTTTATTAGACTCAGAAAAAATGAATTATCACCATGTAAAAGCTCAAAAATAATGGATTGTGGACCCATGAGGGAATGCCTCCCACCATGTGCAGAGCTCATGGCTAACTTCAGCATTTAAATGAGCTCCTGGTGGAAGAAGCCATCTCACAACGAATAAATTGTGGTTTCTTGACATCAGTTGTATGATCTGTGCCAGTTATGCCCTCAGGATGAGCTTGGGGGAGGTGTTCACTGTTAGTTGTCAACAATAAAAATCTTTCTGTCTTTTCTTTCACTCTTGACCTAAGAGCAAAGTTCCAAACAACTCTTGTCTTTTTATCTGTAGTGTCAACCAAGAGTAGTTGACTTCCATTGCTTATTTTATATTTCTCGTCTGAGAAAAATTAAAAAAAAAAGTAGACAAAAAGTAGAGTTCTCTTCATCAAAGACAAAGAACCATGTATAGAGATTTCTTTTTTCTCCCAAGGTTATTAGCACAGACCTACATTTACCTGGCTTCATTAATTAGCACACACTGAGCAACTAATCAACACTGATTCACTATTGTCATATGAAAAAATTTTATTAGAAAAAAGTAATTTTTCAGTTGAGTCATCAAATTGAATATGGATAATTGCATTGTGGTTGACAATAATTGTTTTGACAAAGATTTATGAAATGTGTCGAGTTAAATCATCAGAAATGTGTTTAATTTTAGTACTGTTGTATAACATAAAAGTCTCAAAAACTGTCAATAAGAGAGTCAGTAATCCTTGAAGTCATGTGTTTCAGTGAAGAGATTTAGAATACTTTGAGAGAGATAGGATGAATTCTTGTTATTCCTTGAATTGTACTAATTTGGGATGGAGGGAAGTTGCTGGTTAGAAGGCAGTCCTTGATAGCCATATGTGAGGTTACAGCTGGCACCTCCATGTTGAGACCACAGAAAGGAGCTGGTTAGAAGGCAGTCCTTGATAGCCATACGTGAAGTTACAGCTGGCACTTCCATGTTGAGACCACAGAGGAAACCATTCCCAAGGAAAGCAGTTATCAAGATTTCCTCCACTTTCAGGCAATGTCATTAATGACTCAGCAGTGGAATTACATACTTTGTAAATGTATATTGGAAGAAACCAGCCAGCTGATATTACTTTACTAATAAGTAGAAAGAATAAAGACAAAGACTCTCACAGTTGTGTGTAATGTTAACAAGATTTAACCTCTACTACAGTTTTTTGTTTTTCTTGTTATCTAAGGTTCACTTCTTAAAGTGTTCCTAATCAAAAGAAATGATAGTTCAACTTGCAGGTGCTCAGTGAATAAACCTAGGCTGCAAAGTGGAAATCTCACACTGCACCAACACAGTACTACTGTGGTTTCTTTAATAGTCTCACTTGGTTGGAACTCTTAAGGTGAAGAACCAGTCTTATGTATCATTGATTTTTCCTTTTTTAGTTAAGGTTTCCTATTGAGTATGATTCTCAAGCTCAGTTTCAGCTATATTAACAACTTTATCCAGACTTACATCTGCCTTTAACTGTCTTTAAATCTAGAGCATAGTGTTACCTTTGGGATTTACTATCATTTGAACATGCACTTGTTTTATTAATTATCAATTTTTGTCATTTAATGATTATAAGCTATGAAGTATAAATTCAGTTATATGTAATTTAGATGTAGATTCTCCTTATCTCCCCTCTTCTATCCAGAAAAAGATAATAGTTGTTAAAATTTCCTGAAATAATCCATGAAAATTTCAGTAAATATACAGTTCTGTGAATTAATACAGAAAGGACAAAAGACTTTCCACTTTGTCCTGTTATTTTGATGCAGTTTTAATTTTGGTTTATTAGGGAACATTTTTTTCACTGGGAAGTTTCTTGCTTCCACAAACATGTATTTCCTTTCTCTGATGAATTTATCATTTCATACTCCTGGAGATAACCAATGGTATCATGTACTGCATATTTCTACTCTGTAACTAGAATCACTCCGTTTGGTAATCTCCTGTGAGCTTCAGAGATTCCGGAGTCCCATCAAGAGCCAAATAAGCATTAGAAGTTGAAAGTAAGTCTTTCTTATGTTTTATAACAATCAGCCTCTACATATAATACCAAATAGAGCTTCTTCCTTTACAACTCCATTACAGTTCTAGTACCTTGAGTTCACTCTTTATTACACTTAGGATAATTAACTTTTAGGATGCTCCATAGCCTGTAGCTAGCCTATTGTCCTTTGTTTATTTTATACTTCAGCTGCTTTGGTGTGCAATAATGGCTGCTACAAGAACACAGAGCAGCCAAGGAAAAGCTTAGGCTTCACCTAGCATAGCAGCAACACTTCAAGGTACAATGCAGTACCTCTCACTGACAAGCTTTGACCTTCAGCAATTGTAAAGTTAATTGTCTTTAAGTTCCTCATTTATATATATGAATTAAGTACCTTCGTAGTTACCTATTACATGTTAACAAAATGGTTCATTTGTAGCCATTTAATAAATGATTTATTAAAGTTCAGTTTTATTGTGATATCTACTTTGGCATCAATAGTTCATTAGCTATGTTCCCATAGCTTCTTACCTTGCAGTTCAGTAATGCTTTACTAATTATTAATGTATGAAATTGCATAGCAAATTGCCTCTTTATTAGTGTATTTTTTATTTAACTATTGAATGTCCATGGGCTTCTTTAATGTAAGAGCAATTGCTAGATATTTTTTAAAAATAGAAATATTGTTTTTTCCTCCCTTTTTTACACTTTTAAATGGTTCTAAGGAAAGTAAGACAATCACACAAGCACCAGGCCTGAGTGAACTTTGCTTATAAAAACTATGGGTAGTCTCCCACACATTGAAAACTTGTAACACCAGGAGATAACTTTTCCACCTGAAAAACTGTACATCCACCTACTTAGTGAGACCCAGCTACCTGCCATTAGCAAGGCAGTAAGTATTAGGACCATAGTTACAGATATAGCTCCAAGTATAATATGCCTGGGTAGGTAGCCCATTAAGTTAAATTGACTGGCTGATGCCTAGCCTTTTGTTAAAGGTAGCTTGGGGATACTGAGGACTCCTGTGGGGAAAGAGATAGTCCCAGCACAGAAAAGCCTTGTGACAAAGAAGCTGAAGTTACTGAACACAGATTTTAAAATCATACCTGGACCTGGACCAAGAGATTCTTGATCATTAAGAGCTTACTATCATTGTTTTTTAAGTAAGCATATCTAAAATTAAGAAGCAATTAAAATCTGTTGGATTCTAGATCTCTTATAATACTGCATGGTATTTTACAGTAACAAAATATTTCTTAAAGATCTGTAAACAGATGAGTGCTCCTTTGTGAAAAATAAGGAAAGGAGGAAGAAAGTAAGACGGAAGGGAAGGTGAGAAGGCAGACAGAAGAGAAAGAAAGAGGGAGAAAATAGTGACACGATATAGAAGAATTTGGTGGTGCTTAAGGCATATTTCAAGTTGTGGCTTAAAACCTCTTGTCTCTAGAAGGAAGTAATTCAAACCTAATTCACTTTCTGAGCTCTGTCCTGACCTTGCACTCCAACCAAACCATGACACTTCTACAGCATAAACCTCTGCTGCCCAAAGAGGGACATAGTATATCCATTCAGGGGTTCATTCCAAAGCATAAAGTTTATTCTGAGCCTTTAGTAACTTACACCACCAAAGGTACTAAGAATGAGACCAAATGTGAGAATAGATTTTGATTGAATATTGGTATGACTAAGAATTTGAATTTTTCTTGTTTCTGTAACAGATTTCTAGCAAATGTTTAATCATTTGTTTATTCCTTCACATAAAAAGCCTATGTTGTGTGCCAAATATGTAGCTTCCAAAGTAATATGTAAATATTTGTCTGGGTTTCTTTTCTTCTAAAGGGATCAAGAGAGCATTTAGTAAAGACAGTGTATTGGGGTGGAGGACTCACCTAGTATGTGCAAAGCCCTGGGTTCTACCACTAGCACTACAAACACACATACATACATACATACACACACACACACACACACACACACACACACACACATACACACACTATTTTGGATGAAACATTTTTTAAGAAATTGAAATTCACTTATATAAATATAACTGACCGAAGTATAGAGAATAAGAGACTGCAGAGTGTGTCCCTGGATAGGACTCCTGTATTAAACCTCACCCACCCAGGGTTCAGGGACCAGTGCAGAAGAGGAAACAGAAAAATTGTAAGAGCCAGGGGTGGTAGATGACCACAAGGAAACAGCTGATGACTGCTGACTGAGAGAGAATGATCATCTTTAAGGGAGTGAGTGATGCTAGATAGGCTGAACAGGATCCAGTGGATGAACTTGCACTAAAGGACATCTGGGTACAAATTTGACTCAGTAGGCCTTAACATATACATCAGAATCCATGAAATCTGGTGGGAGTGCTAAGGGGGGCGATGCAGATAGGGGAGGAGGGTCTAAATAGAATTAAGACGTATAAGATTACTAAAATCCAATAATAAAATATATATCAAAATAAATAAAATCTTAAATATATATTAAGCTTGAATGCAAACATAGTCACAAAAACATAAACCTAAAATTCAGTTCTGAATTTACTTAAAGAATGAGTGTTTGTATGTCTCCAGAGTCATAATAATTTAGTTTCCCAAACCATTTTTTTAAACTGAAGTAAGGGCTCTGTTCTAACATAGTCAGAGATAAAATTTCACAGGTGATTATGAAGATAAATGAAGGCAAAATAATGATTTGTTTAATGTAAGATTACTATTAACCAATTATACAGCTTAGCTATAACTTGGTTGTATAGCAGGCATTATGCCAACAATTAAAATGAGAAAATAGCCCATACACTAGGAGTAGCTATGAAATGAAGGTCATTTGTAGGCATCAGTATTGAAAGCCAGTAGATTTAGTAGGAATACAAAACAGTTCAGCAGCATGAGAAGAACAAGTGCCTTACAATTAGATAGATTTTTAATCCTAGCCCACTTTTTTTATTAGGTTGACCAGGGGTTTGTTACTATCCAGTGGAGCCTGGTAGACAATGACTGGCTCCCTCCAGAACCTGTCAGTAGCCACTAGTTCAGCAGGGGAGGGGAGGCCCCATGAGTCCCTCTCCCATCCATGACTGCATCTTGACAGGCACAGTCTTTTTAATGCTGAGGACTCGATCATCCCTTATTCTTAGTACCTCGAGTGGCAATGAGTCTCTGTATTCACTCCCATTCATTGCAAAGAGAAGCTTCTCTGATTAAGCACTAGAGTGCCATTTATCTATGGATATGAACAGAAATACTTAAAAAGCAGTTTGATACCATGTCAGTTTAGTTCAACAACAGTAAATTCTCACACTTGAGCCTAAGACCTAACCAACTATGGTTTTTTGAACAGATTCACTCTACCAGGCATAAATTCACTTCCATGGAGTGGACCTCAAATCTAATCAAAGTATTTGGTATCCCACATGACAGTTGTGCCAATGGGCTCACCTTATGTAGTAGGTTGGTATTGTAGTTCAAAAGGTTCACAGCTAAGCTAGGTTACTGAAGGCTTTCCTCACTCCACAGCCTATAAAAGGCTTCTGATGTGAAAGATAGCCAACAGGGAGGAAGCTTCCAGCTCTCAGTTCCATCTTGATTTTTCTATATCTTCCAGTAAAACTATGTGGTGTCTTTAGTAGTAGGGTTGTATCATCTAGTTCTGCTGGGCAACCAAGAAGAGTAGAAAGATCCTGTGTTGTTTTGGAGACCTCTGGAGCCTCCTTGACCAGCAGTTCATCTGAAGGTATCCCACCCTTGGCACTGGAGATACTGTTTAATAACTAGTGGCTTTTATTTAAAAAAAATAAATAAATAACTAGTGGCTTCTAAAAACATTGTTATCCAGCCATGCAAACTCTTATTATTTAAACTTTCATTTTTATTGGCTTACAAAATATCAGGTTTCCATATAGCTTTTTCTTTTTTGGGGGGGGGTCTTTGTTCTTTTAAGACAGGGTCTCCCTGGAGCCCCCAGCTGTCCTGGAACTCACTATGTAGACCAAGCTGCCCTTGAACTCACAGAGATCCGCCCAAATGCTGGGATTAAAGGTGTGCACCACCATGCCCAGCTTCCATATAATTTTTTCATATGACCTTCATTTTAGTTAACCCTCCTCCATCTTCCCCATCCCCTCCACTCCTGGTCCACACTTGTACTTTTATTGCTTGTTTATATTTTTATGTATTGAATCAGGGTCTTGCCTTGTTCCCCAGGCAGATCTTGAACTCCTGGACTTAAATGCTTCTCCTGCCTCAGCCTAACCATAGCTAGGACTATAGGTGTGCACCACACCTGGCTCACTAATTTAAATATGTAATTACCTAGAAATTATTTAAAGCTGAGGTAAATGTTCAACATAATAATCATACATATTAAAATTAATGTATTGCATGAAATAATATAAACCAAGCTCCTGGCACATGATTTTTTAAAGTAATGGCCAAATAGTAATAACATTGATATAGGGTTAGGCACCTAATTAGTTAACAATTGAACAAATATAATATGTAATAAAGTAGCAGGTAGCTATTTTCTTTTCCTAGAAGATTAAGAAATATATTTGTCTTACTTGGGATATTTATGTCTAACTTTATGTGTGAGGTAGGCCAAGCATAAAATTAAACCATGATTAATTTTAGCAGAATAAAATTTCTACATTTTCTCTTCTTGTCACTTAATAAGAAATATGTGAATTTTTTAGGTAGGAACCCTAAGTCTGTTAATTTTGTTATTAAGAAAATAATTTTCAAATAATAATGAAAGATGACTGTTCATATACTAACAACATTTAATTGACTAAAATGATAAACATTTGGAATGAGGCAATAAAAGGCTTGATAGGTGAATTGTCCCTACATCATGCAGAAGTTAGACCACAGTTTTATTTCAGATATTAAAAGCTTTAGGTGAATTTTTGCCTGATGAAGTTACTGTATAACTGAATGGGAATATTGTTTTTATTAATTGGAGTTTACCAGTTTCTTTTCATTAGCAACTGAGACATCAAGAATGTATGCATTACCCATTTACTATAGACCTTAAATTATTTTTGACATCATTATTTCAGTAAATTGGAATATTGTATATTCAGGATAACCAGTAATCTGTGCAAAATATTCCTGAGAGCTCTAATTTCTGTCGTACCTAGAGAAATGAATTCTTAATTACATCTAACACATTTCTAGTCACTTCTCTGTGAACATGATCAAAGTAAAAGGTCACAGAAGCCTTTCTCTGGTCACAGCTAATGACTGTGACTTAAGCATTATCTTCTTCTGACTATGACCTATTCATCCTGAAATGCTTCGTCCTTACAGCTGATTGTGAGGCTTTGTTTTATTTAATCCTTCACCTCCACTAATATTGTCTATGAAATGATGCTCTGTCCTCTTCACCTGAGGGGTGTGTGTGTGTGTGTGTGTGTGTGTGTGTGTGTGTGTGTGTGTGTATTAGGTATATATGAGTAGTTGATCTCTATTGAATGTCACTACCTGGTGATTTTTAGAAATCTTTTTTCTATAAGGAACAATTCTTCAGTTTTAAAAAACTGTATTTTTCTCAGAATTTGATCTCTGGGTGCATCACCAATTAATACATACCTTGTCATAGATAATTGCCTCTCTTTTCCTGCATTTCTTTTTCTTGATAGACTTTTTGCCTGATTGTATGTCTTTCTCCTTTAACCTCGAACCTGAGAAAAGGCCTGCTTTTGTTATGCCATTCTGAGAACCCTTTCTTTCTAGTCCATAAGATTAAATTCTTGAATATGCAATTAACCAACTAAGCTTAGTAAATTCTATTTGATAACCCTTCTGATTCTGCTATGACCCTCTTTATGATTTTGTAGCATCTCATCTCATATTCTGAACCACTTAAAAAGCTCCTACCAGAAACCATCTTGTTTCAATTACATCCCACAGTAATGTAATATTGTCAGTCTCTGCTCATGGTATGCTGGAGAAAGCATTGGCTTTGACAGAGCTGCATTAACATCGCAACATCTGACTAGCTGCTTAACCTTGGTCTTAGTACTCACACATTTTTATCTTGTTTTTTTTTTTCATAAAATGGTATTGATAATACTTCACAAAGATTTTATGAGGATTCATTGAAATGTCATACGTGATGTTCATAGCACTTCAGCTTCTTTGCTTTCCTTTACTCCTTTTCTCTCTAATAGTTTTAAAGAAAAACAACTGATTTAGGATTTACAAAGGTAAATGACAACTACCAAGGCAATAAAGAACCAATAAAGTCAGTGAGCACTACTAAAATATTACATGCTGACAAATTTATGTGAACAATTGGTTAGCTTCTTCAGCTAATGATTTTTTTAATAGAATTACCACTAAATTCTCAACTAAATTGAAGTGACTTCTTAAAGGAGTAAATTTTTAAAGACGGTTTTTTTGTATTTTACAGAAAGTCAACAATAATAATATGGGGAATAAATTATTTGAAATAGTGCTGGAATCATAGTAAATCAGAAAATAAAGGCTGAACATGCATTTGTTCATTCTTCGGATTTATTAAAGTCTTAAGACTTTAATAAATTTTGAAAAAAATCATTTCATTCTGGAGGACTTGGTGATGTTGTGACTTCCATGTTGGTGTGTCTCTGTGTCTGCATGTATGCGTGTTCCTGTGTATATACAGATGTACCAACACATGTGTGTTCAAGTGTTTGTGTGTGAAAGCCAGAGGTCAGTGTCAGGTTCTTCCATTCTCATTCTCCACCATATTTTTTTTTTGTCTTTTTGAGAGACAGGGTCTCCCTGTAGCCCCAGCTGTCCTGGAACTCACTCTGTAGAGGAAGTTGGCCTTGAACTCACAAAGATCCACCTGCCTCTGCCTCCCGAGTGCTAGGATTAAAGGCGTGCGCCACCATGCCCGGCTCTCCACCATATTTTTTGAGACAAGACTGGGCCTCTTGCTGAACCTGGAGCTCTCTGCCTTGGCAAAGCCGTCAGGGCAACAGAGCTCCAGAGATCCTCCTGTCTCTGCCTCCCCAGCACTAGGATCACAGGCACATGCCACCATGCCTGGCTTTTTACATGGGGGTGAATCCAAACTCATGTCCTCATGCTTGCACGGCAAGCACTTAATTGACAGCGGGCACACCAACCCCATGATTGCTTTTGAAACAATGAAGTATATTACAGAACAAATTTCCAAAATTGCAACTAACCTTGTAGATTATTTTATTTTACTGTATTTTGAAACCTCCTGAGATTTGGTAGTCTGGGACTAGTGGCAACACTCAGATGGATCTCAGGTTCTGAATTCTGTTTGTTACCTGCTCATCAAATAGTACTCTCCAAAATGCTTTTATTGTAAGTAACAGGAAAAACAAAACCCAACTCGGAAGTACATGTACCCATTAAATTTTGTTATATACATGTAGCAATCTACTAATATTACCCGTCATACCTATATAAAAGTAAAATTTAAAAAGATGAAATATTTTCACACTTTGGTCTCCAATGTTTACCTAATAACTTATCTAATTATTAAGCATTAACATAACTATTAATTGTAAATGAACTCAATGCAATTAATAGTAGTTATACTGTAATAATTTCTTACTTATAACTAATTAAAGGTATGGTGACACACACCTGTAGTCCCGTCTCTCAGGAGGCCGAAGTAGGATTATGATTTCAAGGCCAACCTGACTGCATAGCAAGAATTTTTCTCAAAGAAATAATAATATAAATCCAGGCACCAGGGAGGCAGACACAGGAGACTCCCTCTGTTTTGCTGGCCAGCTCTTGTAGTTAATTGGTGATCCAGAGGTTGTATGAGAGACTTTGTCTCAAAAAGTAAAGTGTAGAGGGAATGAAGAATTACATGGACATTGACCCCTGGCCTCCACATGCACCCCAGGCACACATGCACACAAAACATGAAACGAAGATAAATAAAAGTTTGAATATTTTTATCTCACTGGTTTTTATTTTGCATGATGTAAGGTACCACATTTGGTGACTAGACATATTTGGGGGGATGAAACATCCTGGTTTTCTTAAAGTAATGGATTTTATGATACATGTAGTGGGGATTTTGTGAAATTTAAATCTGATCATGTTTCCCTCAAGTTGGGTGCCAAATAAGTGTTAAATAAGCCTTACTTGAACTCTTTGAACTCCTGGAATGATTTGTTTTCTGTGGTGTTTTGCCATCTTTTTTCCTCACTGTCACATACAGATCAGATTGGTTCATACGAGGAGGCTGTCAACATTTCTTGTAATCTTGAATTGCTTTTATTCTTCAAAACCTTACCTTTATAGCAGAAACTTTTCTCTTTATCTTGGTTGAGCTACCTATTTCAAATGCATTGAAGAACATTTCTGAACAATTTAAGCATAGAGAACTATCAATAAACTAAATGAGTTAAAGTCAGGCATGGTGGTGCATGCCTTAATCCTAGCACTCGTGAGTTCCAGGACAGCTGGGGCTACAGGGAGACCCTGTCTCAAAAAGACCAAAAAACATGAGTTAATAATAAAGTCCTGTCCAAATTGCACATGATCATCTTAAAATGTTATTTTTATTTTCATTTTACACATTAGGTACATGATAACTGCCAACAGTAGGTATAATAGGTACATCAAAACATGTAAGGAAATCGCTACTATAGATTGATATGTTTGATATCATGACTATACTATGACTAAAATGTGAAACAAATTCTGTTTAGCTATTTGAGCATTATTACTAATGGTTTATAAAACAACTATTTCTGTACACTTTTTCCAGTTCTACCATTTCCAAACTTTGTAACATGGTTCTCGTGCTTAATTATAGGGTACCGTGTAAACCATACAGAAATATTTTGCTTAATATTTAGTTTACACTTTTTTATACTTTTTATTTAGTTTAGCTATGTGTTTTGAGACGGAGTTTCTTTATGTATCCCAGGTCGACCTAGAATTTACTATTCTGCCTCAGTCTCACAAATCCTGGGATTACAGGTATAGGCCTCCATGCCTGGCTCCACCCCATATGTTTGATACAGCTCTGGTTATATTTAAGTGTAGTTTTATGTAACTCTCCTATTTACTGAGGACTGTGGAAAGTAAGTATGAAAGGATTCAAAGAACTTACTCAACTGTCTTTTCACCAGCCACCTTCATAGGCTAGACAACTGCCCTCCTATGATGTAATGCTATACCTACCATGAATATGTGGTCAGATTCAATATAACTATATATTGATATGGTGACAATTGCTGATATGCAATTAGTAATATTTCAAATGTTTATCTAAAATATTAGAAGCACTTTACCTCAAATAGTTTTTGTACAATTACTAATATTGTATATTAACTCAAGTAGTAGTAGTAGTAAAATGTATCTTGTTTATAAGCTTTTCATTTAAGACATTTTTCTTGCTGAGATCACCTCTCAGTGTGAAAGTTATCCAAAGATAATAGCACATCAATCCAAAAGTGTAATAGATTTGAGATCACAACATGAGATCAGCACGAAGAAGTAGTTTGTCTATCTCACTAACGTACCATGCCACAGCTAGAATCACTATGTATTTGTTCCTTATTTTAATGTCAAAATATATAATTTGCAATGTAATATTGACTACTTACTTGGGAAGTGTTGAATCTTCTTATTTAAAATAGTTTCCTTTAAAGTGCATGACAAAATTAACTTTATATAATAATAAGAGACAATTTAGTCATTAAGAGTCTAATTATTTCCTTTTAATAATTGCATAGTACATAAAACTTTTATAACTAAATTTATTACAATAATACCTTTTATTAGAACTGAAATAATCCATTTTGAGCATGGCAACTTCTAGAATATTTACACATTCAGACTCATGAATAGGGATATATTTTTCCAGAATCATCTTTTTTAAATTAGCCTAGTAAATTGTTGGAATACAAACAAAAATATAGAATTTTAGTTCACTAACAACTCACTGCAAATATATTTGGTTATTAACTATTTTACCTTCTTGGTTTTTAGATCCCATTTGCTAATTTTTATTCTTAGCTTTAGCTTCATCAAATACTACCCATCTCTACTGGCGTGGTCATTGAAGAACTTAATCTAAACTAGTCCTCCGCACACTTTTAACTTTCCTCTTAGCAGTTAAGTACTCTTCAGGTTCTCCTTCTTACATCCTGGAAAGCATGTTTTAAAATACATTCTAAAGGATCAAAGAAAAGACTTTAACTGTAATGGTAAGAATTCACTGTGGGGTTTTCTTTTTCAATTATGCTGGTATTCTGCTCCCTCTGAACCTGAGTGACAGGATTTTTTCACTGTGTTGTTTTGTAGATCAGAAGGGACCACTGCTGTGACCTTTGCCAGGGTGTGGCAGTGCTGCTTTGGTGGCCAGTCCTGGGAAGATAGCCTTGATTACCAGGACTTTGTCCTTAGAAGTTTCAAAGAAGAAAAAAGCTAAGGAGAAGGCAAAGATACAGGAAAAATAATTTTATTCCCTTCTCAGAAAGCAGATTGCAAAGGGAACAAGAAGCCTATATTTATTTGTGTGTGTGCATGTACAGGATTTAAAATATTTGTAACTGAACTTTCCAGAGGAGTCTGCTAATGGGTAAACAGGATGATTAGTGTCTAAATTGGACTGAAAGATAATGAATGAAATACACAATTCATCAATAAAAGTATATAAAAAAGAAGTACCTCTTTCTTTCTTAAATAAATTTTAATACTGGCAGTAAACCAAAAGGAGGTTTTTAAGGGAAACATACATTAAAAAAATATTCTAACCAGAGATGTTAATATAGAGAAATAGCATTGTCTGCCCATGCAAAACATTATGGGCAATTTATAGACCCAAGGTGAATCGTTGCCTATACTTATACATGGTTCAGAAATTCGAGGGTTAAGTAAGAGAAAATGGAGAGCCGCCTAATGAAAGTCCTAGTGAAATAAGACACTCTGTTGATGAATGTTTCAGAAACGTGGAAACACAGATACTGTAAAGTATGAGGCAAGCCAAACAGAATGGACGCTGGTGTCTCATCTGGACATAAAGTCCAGCGCAGTGAACAGTGTAGATACTTATAAGCAGCGGTGGCATTAGAAAGGACATGGGAGCCAATTGGGGAAGGCTCTTCAGAGAGGACTCCAAAGGCACAATTTGTAAAATACATTACAATCTAAAAAATTGAAAATGTAATGACATAAACCAGTGAAAGAAAGGGGGCTAGAGAGATGACTCAGTGGTTAAGAACACTGGCTGCTCTCACAGAGCACCCAGTGGCAGCTAACAACTGTCCATAACTCCAGTTCCATGGCAGTGACACCTTCTTCCACCTGTGCAGGCATTCCAGGGCACTGGCACACTTACATACATGCAGGCAAAGCAGTCATACAAGTAAAATAAATTTCAAATAAAGAACTGTAAAAGATATTTAAGCTTTTCAGAGTCAGAGGAGAGCTCATTAAATTGCACAAATTTAATTTTTGCTAAATTAACTATTTAGAGTACACTACCAGCATTGACTTTCTAAAATGAGTCTTTTGAATTTATTTGTGCATATTATGCAGTCTTGATGGGAACATGGAAGGTAAATTTAAGCTAATAAACTCATATGTTAATACCTTAGTGTGGTGCTTTCTACAGTGTGGTCCCCAGATCTGCATCACCCCACCCAGACTTGTTAGGTTTTAACAAGCACACAAGGAAATTCTCAGGCAAACTGTTTTGAAGCACCAGCTTAGGCTTTGGAATGGTCTGTTGGTACATTGCTCCTCATCTTGTGGTCTAACTCTTAATACATGTGGTCACGGGTTCTACCCCAACTTACGATTCTATAATCTGTCAGGTTGGACTGTTTACTTGATGTATTTTTTTTTTAGGTCTTTTCGAGATAGGGTCTCCCTGCAGTTCCAGCTGTCCTGGAACTCACACTGTAGACCAGGCTGGCCTTGAACTCACAAAGATCTGCCTGCCTCTGCCTCCTGAGGGCTAGGATTAAAGGTGTGCGCCACCACGGTATATCATTTAAACTGCCTTTTTTTCAACCTCTTGATCAATTATGAACACATTGTTAAATATATCAAACAGATAATTCATTTGGCTTTGTGATGTGAAATTGGAATTTGATAGTGAAAATTCTAAAGACTCGGAAACACGTGTAAAGTGTTCAAAATGATTAGATTATAGTTAATATCATCTTTTAGATATATCACTCCTTTCAAACATACTGACAAATATTTTAGTCTGATACACTTTCTGTAATAATCAGTAAAAACTCAAAGACTACAAATAATTAAAAGAGTGATAAGAGGTCAAATGGAAGGTAACACAGTAACAATGAAATATTGTACATTTTAACACTTTTCAAAAATATCTTAAAATAAATTCTAGGCAATGGATCCATTGTTTTGACATCAAGTGAATTAAACTATTTTGAACTCAGTAACTAATTTTAACTTTCACACATTTCCAGGTAAATTTAATCCACAAGTATGGGATTCATTTGCTTTAGATCTGAAAATGTCATTTTAGGAAAGTCGTTTGATGTTCAGGAAATCTTGTGAGAACTTTAATAAGCCTCTTAAATCCAAAAGTTATGTTTTGCCGGAAGGAAAAGGAACCTATACCTTGAGTTTTTCTTACCTCTAAAATGAAAACTTTGGGTACTGAAAAGTTTGCAAATCTGGCAAATGTAGCCAATCTCATTGACATGTTGTCATTGAAAGCAGAACATCTAATTTGGAGAAATCTATCATTATCCTGGGAGCTTCCTATAGATTTTCCTAGAGAGGTCAGTAAAGCAGGGCATTAAGACATTTTACTTAAACAATTTAATGTAAATCATGTTCTTTGTCCAACAAAAAGTCTAAGGAGAGGAAGGAAGAACCAGCATTTCCTGTGCAGTAGCGCCTTTCTCCCTAGAGGATATAATAGATGCTATATGCAATAGAAATGTTTTTCCAGGTATCTTTGTGTCATTAATAAAGCTTTCAACTGTGCCTTAGGGACAGGATCTGAACACCAACTGCTGCACTCTTTATTCCAACCATTGCCTTTGTTAATCTCTAAAAAGGTTTTTAATACAGCGTAAAACACAAAAACAAAACTATTTTCTGTTTAGATAACCACTTGTGAAGTTAAGCTAATTAAAATTTCATTCAGTAGTCTCACACTTTCTCTTTGACTTTTTATTTCCTGCCCTAATCTCCCATTGAGGAAGTGACTCAAATGACTTTGAATAATGCTATGACACAGTTTCTAGAGGTGTTTTTCATTTGGGTGCCTGCAATTTCTAACTTATTAAACTATTTACTTCATGTTAAAGGATTTTATGTTAAATTGATTATATTAAACATGTTAAAGTGATTATATTAATCCTCTGAACAAAAGATAAGTATTAACTCATTTTTCTTAGTGACTCATAAACTTGCTGTAACTTAATGTAATTTTGTACTTAATGTTAAGACTTTCTTAACTAAGTATTGAGACAGTGATTTTTTTTAATTTTATTTATTTTTGTATGTGTATGAATGTACTGTCTACATGTAGGTTTGTGCACCCGTGTCATGCAATGCCTCAGAGGTCAGAAGAGGGTCTCGGATTCCCCTGGAACTGGAGTTCTCCTGGAATTGGAGTTACAGACGGTTCTTAGCCACCACGTGGGTGTGGGGATCGAACCCCGGTCCTCTGCAAGAGCAGTCGGTGCTCTTAATCACTAGGCTATCTCTCCAGCCCCAATACAGTGATATTTTATGTGATATAATATAGACAACCACATTTAGATTTACCAAAAAATTTCTTGCCAAAAAAAATCCTATGATGGTAAGTTTTGTAGTTATTTCTTTGAAAGACCGAAATCAAAGGTGAAGACTTACTAAAGAGCATGTGTAACTGCTAAGTCCCAGGAGGCCAAAAGCGAAATAAATTATAAGAAGCATCTGTAGGGGCCTGAGATTAGAGTAGACAGAAATTCAGAAACCCTGGCTGGATAATTTAGTATACCATGCAATCCTAATGTTTTAAATATTTTTATTGATGTTTTTACATTTCATACATCATTTCTCAGTCCAGTTTAGACTCATTCCCCTTTCCATGCCCCCCACCCCACCTGAGTTCATGCATTCTTCCATACATGTCTTGTATCTTTTTTTTTTTTTGGTCTTTTTGAGACAGGGTCTCCCTGTAGGGGGCTACAGGGGCCCCAGTGGTTCTGGAACTCACTCTGTAGACCAGGCTGGCCTTGAACTCACATAGATCTGCCTGCCTCTGCCTCCAGAATGCTAGGATTAAAGGCATGTGCCATCAAGCCCAGCTATGTCTTGTATCTTTTTCTGAGTCTTTTTAAAGTTTTTCTATGCAGAGGATTATTGTTTGGGGAGACATTTACTGTTTCAGTCAGTTCTTTGTCCCAGTCCTTTTGTTGTTTTTCCCTCCAATATATATTGCTTCAAACTATGCATATATATCACATATACTAAAATGGCATCTGAAAATAGACTGTATGTTAATTCCAAATCTTATTTTGGAATTCACATTTTTCCCTTTTAATTTTATATTACTCTGAAATATGCATACATACCCTCCACCCATATACCAAAATTACAAAGTCTGAAAATAAGTGGTAGGTTAATTCTAGAGCCTATTAAGGGATTCACATTATAAGAGAACAGTTGCTTTCAGATAAAAAGAAATATAACATTAACATTGCGCAGTTTGCCTTACAACTAGTTATTTGGTACTAGCATCCACAAATGAGGGATACCATTCCATTTATTTTTCTGGGACTGTGTTACTTCTCTTATCATAATATCTTCTAGTTCCATCCATTTACCTGCAAAGTTCATGATGTCATCTTTCTTTACCACTGCATAGAACTCCATTGTGTAGATGTACCACATTTTCTTTATCCACTCATTGGTTGAGGGGCACCTGGGTTGGTTCCAGCTCTTCACTATTGGGAAGAGAGCTGCTATAAACATGGCTGTGCATGTATCTCTGTAATAGGATGAGTCTTGTGGGTATATACCTAGGAGTCTTATGGCTGAGTCAGGTGGTAAGCTCATTTTGAGTCTTTTAAGCATTCTCCACACTGCTTTCCATAGTGGTTGTACAAGTTTACATTCCCACCAGCAGTGGATGAGTGTTCCCCTTTCCCTACAACCTCTCCTCACTTGTGAAGTCTCTGTTCAGCTCTTTACTCCACCTTTTGAGTAGGTCATTTGTTTTCTTCTTTGTCTTTTGAGAAGTTTATATATTCTGGATGTTAATGCTCTGTCAGATGTATCACTGGTGAATGTTTTCTTCCACTCTGTAGGTTTTCTCTTCACGTCTTTGATTGTTTCTTTCGCTTTTGCTGTCTTTTGTTTTCTTGATCCTAGCCAGTCTTATTGAGTGAGATGATATCTTAGAGTGGTTTTAATTTGAATTTCCTTAATTATTAGGGATGTTGAACACTTTTAAAGATGTTTCTCAGCCGTCTTTAATTCCTCACTGGTGAAGTGAGCCTATCACCTGACCCAGTCATACCACTCCTGGGTATATACCCAAAAGATTCATTCTACTGCAAAGATATGTGCACATCCATGTTTATTGCAGCTCTCTTAACAATAGAGAAGAGTTGGAACCAACCCAAATGCCCCTCAACTGATGAGTGGATGACAAAAATGTGGTACAATGGAGTACTATTTAGTGGCAAAGAAAGATGACGTCATGAACTTTGCAGGTAAATGGATGGAACTCAAAGCCATTATGCTAAGTGAAGTGACACAGTCCCAGAAAAACAAGTGGTGAATGGTTTCCCTCATTTGTGGATGCTAACACCAAATCACCAGTTGAAAGGCAAGCTGAACAACATTATTGTTATATTTTTGTTTATCTGAACGCAACTATGTTGTTATCATGTAAATCTCTTAATGGGCTCTAGAATCAACCCACCACCTACTCTCAGACTCTGTAATCACTGTATATGGGTGGAAAGTATGTATTCATATTTTAGAGTAATATAAAATTGAAGGAGGAAAATGTGAATTCCTAAACATACAAAAAAATGAAAGACTGAAAGATGCAGGACAGTTAGGGCAGAGTGCATGATCTGCAGTTGGGCGGGGGGAAGGGAAAGGGGAATATATCTAAACTGAACTGAAATATATCTAAACTGAACTGAAAAAAATGATGTCTGAAATATACAAAACATCAATAAAAGCATTTAAAAAATAATTTGCATTTCCTTAATTATTAGCGATGTTGAACACTTTTTAAGATGTTTCTCAGCCACCTTTACTTCCTCACTTGTAAAGTCTCTGTTCAGCTCTTTACTCCTCCTTTTGAGTAGGTCATTTGTTTTCTTCTTTGTCTTTTGAGAAGTTTATATATTCTGGATGTTAATGCTCTGTCAGATGTATCACTGGTGAATGTTTCCTCCCACTCTGTAGGTTTTCTCTTCACGTCTTTGATTGTTTCTTTCGCTGTACAGAAGCTCTCGAGTTTAATGAGGTCCCACTTGTCCATTGTTGACCTTATTTCCTGCACAGCTGCTGTCTGATTTAGAAAGTCTTTTCCTGGGGCTGGAGAGATTGCCTAGTGGTTAGGACCTGAGTTCGATCCCCAGCACCCACATGGCAGCTTAGAACCATCTTTGACTCCAGTTCCAGGGGAATCTGACACCCTCTTCTGACTTCCGTGGCATTGCACAACACAGGTGCACAGACTTACATGCAGACAGTACATTCTTACACATATAAAAATAAATAAAATTAAAAAAAGAAAGTCTTTTCCTATGCCTATGTCTTGTAGGTTGTTGCCAACATTTTCTTCTATCACCTTCAGAATTTAGGAGTTCATTTTTGTACAGGGTGAGAGGTAGGGGCTTAATTTATTCTTCTATAAGTGGTGATCCAGTTCAGGCAGAGAGCAACCCTAATTTTTTTAATGTGACATGTCTTTTAGGAGTAGAAGAAAAGTTGAAATGAAAATTCTACTTTTGTCCTTCTCTGCCTGTGAGCAAGGGCAATGCTTCAGTCAGTAAAGTGCTTGCTGCATAAGCATGAGGATGTGAGTTTAGGTACCAAGAACATGGATGAAAAGCTGGCCCTGGTAGAGGGCACCTGTGATCCCAGTCCTAGGATCCTGGCAGAGAAGGAGAAGGATACGGCTTGTTGCCCAGCCAGTCTAGCCAGTAGGTCAGCTCCAGGTTCAGGGAGAGACCCTGTCTCACAAAAGAAGCTGAAGAACAATGGAAGAGGACACCTGGGTTGACTGCTGGCTTCCTCAGGCACATACATCCACACTTACACATACTAGAGACAGACAGACAGACAGACAGACAGACAGACAGACAGATGGAAAAAGCTAGATATAGGAACAGAGAATTCATCCACTGGGACAAAAAGAAAGAAAAGAAATGCTGTGAAGGAAACAATGTAGTATTCTCTGACAATTTGAACACTGGGAGTAGAGATGTAAAGAATAGGGTTCCAAATAGCGACCAGGAACCCAGGAAATAGGGACAGTAAGAAAGAACAGGAAATTCAGTCTTTGTCCTTACTAACTTTACACTTGTGACATGACCTGTGGATAAATACATTATAGAACCCAATAAAATATAAACTGGAGGGCAGAGTGGAAGCTGAACTGAAAAGCTTGGACCAAAGGGAAGTCAATAAAGAAATAGATCTTTCCGTTTCTAAAGACAAAAGAGCATCTATTAATTGTGCTTCATATAGAGTAATCCTTGCTATTTATGCAGTAGCTAGCTACATGGCATTACAAGTTAATGAGGCAACACAGTTCTTGTCTTGTTGTTGTTGTTAAATAGAATCCCCCCCTCAAGATTCCAAAGCCACAAAGCAACTGTTAGTGTTCAGTGACCTTCTGCACCAGCTGTCTTTGGGGCTTTGAAATTGATTTTCCTCATCTCAGTCTCTGATAGTCTCTCTTCAAGTGTGCCTCTCTAGTTCATCACCAGAGTGAAAACAGTGGCACAAATAGCTGAGGAACTGGAGGCAGGCATCACGCAGGGCATCATTAGAAACATCAGAGCAAAATCAGCCTGCTCTGGTGTGCTCTGTGTTAAAAAGAAGCCGCTGCTGCTTTATTGCAGAATACAATGGAAAAGATTCTCACAGGATTCACCTTTTTTTTCATTCCCAAATATGGTTTGAGGAGTAAAGAAAAATTCTGCCTTTATTCTGTAAACCTCATGTGGATGCTAGGTCAAAACCATATGTTTTTTATAGTAATTTTGCAGAATTTTTTATATATGAGAAGCATGTTCTCAAAGCCGCATGACCTCATAAAGAGCTAAGAGCAGGAAGAGACTAATGACACAGGAACAGGCCTCATAGAGAATTAGGTGACAAGATAATTTTTGCTGTGGAATATGATCATACTGCTTCCTATAGCTGAATTTCAATATTTATTAAATATCTGTAGAGTTCCAAACCTGACCTTTAAGATAGATAGACAGACAGACAGACAGATAGACAGACAGATAGATAGATAATAAATTGATAGTATAAATAAACCTTTCCAATGCTTTATAGTATATATTGCAATGGAAAAGGCATTGTTGCCTTTCAAAAGATGACATTCTGTCTAAACATCAAAACTAATCTAATTCTACCAAACATGAAACCACATGTTTTCTGCTATAGAAAATACATATACATAGACTTTTCTACTCTGCTTTTTTTTTTTTGGGGGGGGTGTCTTTATTTTCTTTTTTTAAATTTTTATTTGTTTATTTTTTTAAGGAATCCTACAATATAAGAGCACAGTTATTTTCAGATCACATTAACATTGCTCAGTTTGCCATACAGTTAGGTAACTGGCGCTAGCATACACAGATGAGGAATACCATTCATCATCGTTTGTTTTTCTGGGACTATGTTACTTCATTCAGCATGATATCTTCTAGCTCCACCCATTTACCTGCAAAGTTCATGATGTCATCTTTCTTTACTGCTGCACAGAACTCCACTGTGTAGATGTACCACATTTTCTCTATCCACTCGTCAGTTGAGGGGCACTTGGGTTGGTTCCAGCTTTTTGCTATTGTGAAGAGAGCTGCAATAAACATGGCTGTGCATGTATCTCTGTGGTAAGATGAGTCTTGTGGGTACATACCCAGGAGTGGTATGGCTGGGTCAGGTTCTGCTTTTTACATATATATATATATATAATATAATATATATATTTTTTTTTTTTACCACATCCATATTGAGGCTTACATTGACCTGAAGTCATCAGTCCTCAAACAAATGCTGATTTGGAAGTAAGCCAGCTTAGCGAGGCTTTACTAATTCTTTCCTTATGTATTAGAAAACCATCTGAAAAATCTGAGCATCCATGATTGTAAATATAAGGCACTGGTGATTTGGCTCTTCTTTCAGTAGTTTCTGACATTTTGGTATTTATTTATTTATTTATTTATTTATTTATTTATTTATTTATTTTTGAGGCAGGGTCTCCCTTTTAGTACCAGTTGTCCTGGAGCTCGCTCTGTAGACCGGTTGGCCTTGAACTCAGAGATCCGCCTACCTCTACCTCCCGAGTGCTGGGATTAAAGGCGCACGCCACCACGCCCGGCCTTATTATGCACTATGTTGCCCATGCCGTAATCTGAGGTTTTTCTGACGTGAATGGTCATTTTGACAGACAAAGAAGAAATTGTTGTACTTCTGAGACTAAAAGTAAATGCCAAAAAAAATTAAATTCATTTTTTTCTTTTGTAGCAGCAAAAGTTATTACATTCCATTTTATCTTATAGTCGGACAAGTAAATTTATGCATTTAATGAATTACAGACTCTTTTTTTAAATTTTTTTAAATTTTATTTATTTCTGTATGTGTATCAATGTACTGTCTGCATGCAGGTTTGTGCACCCATGTCGTGCAATGCCGCGGAGGCCAGAAAGAAGTGTCGGATTCCCCTGGAACTGGAGTTCTCCTGGAATTGGAGTTTCAGACGGTTCTCAGCCACCGTGTGGGTGCTGGGGATTGAACCCGGGTCCTCTGTAAGAGCGGTTGGCGCTCTTAACCGTTAGGCCATCTCTCCAGCCCGATTACAGACTCTTTCTAAAGTGATTTTCACTTCTAATACTGTTGAAATAATGTTGCTGAGCATTAAACCCAGGGCTTTGTGCATGTTAGGCACAAGCTGCCATCCTGAACTTTCCCTCAGATCCTACATTTGTGTTTACAATAATATGTCAAAGTTGCATTTTCTTCTAAGGAAAATAATTTTGTAACTGTGTAAGCCTAGTATTTGAAAAGGTTCCTTGCCTAGATCAAGGAACAGCATGTTTTGATACCTGAGGTTTGGAAATTGAAGTGGAAGTCTCTAATTTGAATTTGGCATTTTGCAAACTCATCATCCCTCACATGAAGATCCATATTTCTATTGTTGGTCTAAGATCATAGTCTTGAGAGTCCCACAGGCTCAGGTTCAAATCTCATCTTGCAATAAGAAATGATTCAGCACACTTTGTGTTACTCAGTATTTCGTCGCTGTCACAAAATACCTGAGACAGCCAAAGGTGAAGATGTTTATTGTACTTTATGGTTTAGACTACACTTAACATCTCCATTGCCTTGGCCTGGAACAAAGCAGAGACATTCTGGTATGGCGATTGGGAAGAATAGAACTCTCATATCATGGTGGCTAAGAAAGTGGGGAGGAGAGGAGGAGGAGGAGGAAGAAGAGGAAGAAGAGAGAGAGAGAGAGAGAGAGAGAGAGAGAGAGAGAGAGAGAGAAATGAGGGGTGCAATGTAGCCTTCCAGGGCAGTGACACCCTTCCTCCAAGTAGGCCCTATCTGCTAGGACTCAGTTTCCAAAGATGCCATCAAATTTGGCCCCTGCTACGTTTAGTGGTCACATGATTCGGACGCTTCTGAAAGCCCATCAGCTGTCAGCCAAGCCTTTAACACACAAGGCTGTGGGAAGAAGGGGAAGGAGACATTTCATAACATGGGAAAATTCTATAAAATTCAAATCGTATCCATAAATTTTTATTGGAACCAAGCCATATGCATTCATTTATGCATGAGCTCTGGCTGCTTTCATAACATAATAACAAAACATGATAACAGTGTTATGTCCAGAAAAGCCTAAAATATTTACTCTCTGTGCCTTTACACAAAAGTTTGCTAACACCTGATCAAAATAATCAGGTGACTTTCTGGCCTAACATAGCCCATCTCATCCAGAGTCATTCCAGTGTATGTAGCCAGAATACCAAATTTCTGCAGATGGGAATTCATTTTGTATACATTGATTTTTTTTAAGTACAAATTTCTGTCATTTTAGAATATAGATTGTAATACACGTTTGAGAAAATAATTAACTAATGCTTATTGAATATGTATATACTGAATATTAATGTAAACATGATATGGGTTGCTTCACTTAATCCTTATTTTAAAGAACATGTTAAATAGGTGCCCACTTCATAGATAATAACACCAAGACACCAAAATTTAATAACTTACCAATCGTGCAGTTAGTTTTGATGGAATCCATATTTGAACACAGTTTTAATAACTGTGCTGAATAGGAATAGGCCATGAGGTATGAGAAAGTTTTGCCTCCTACAGCTGTGTAACTCAGTAGACCTTTACATTGTTGATAACCAGTAGATCAGTGCATAAAAATGGATTCACAAAGAGCCACTAATGTAGTTTACAGAAATGGTAGCGTTATTATTTATATCTGATCTAATTTTATGATTGACAAGACATTTTCAGAAAATTTTTTTTGGTCTTTTTGAGACAGAGTCTCCCTTTAGTCCCAGCTGGCCTGGAACTTACTATGTAGACCAGGCTGGCCTTGAACTTACAGAGATCTGCCTGCCTGTGCCTACAGAGTGCTGGGATTAAAGGCATGTGCCACCGTGCCCAGCCATTTTCAGACATTTTAACTGGTTTAAGACTCCACACTGGGAGCTGGAAAGATAGCTCGGTTAAGAGCACCCACTGCTCTTGCAGAGGACCTGGGTTCAATTCCCAGCACCCACATGGCAGCTAAGAACCATCTTTAACTCCAGTTCCAGGGGAATCCTACACCCTCTTCTGACCTCTGCAGCATTGCATGACACAGGTGCACCTACTTACATGCAGACAGTATACTCATACACATAAAAAAAAGACTCCACACTGTGAATAAATCATTAGTCCTATTTTACAGATTTAAGAAATGAGGCTCCCTGGGATTGTGTTACTAGGAAATAATGGACCGAGAGCTTAAATACCCTATCTTCTGATATCTCATATGGAATTGTCCCCCATTGTACTCATTTCAGACAAAGTTCCATAAATTTCTCCATTTTATACAAGCTATACTGTTTTTCTCTGAGTTTTCTGGTGACAGCTTATTCCTTAAATACTTTGTTTTGCTTTTCTTTCCTAAGCAATGATATAGATAAAATCACCACCATGTTTCTTCTTCTAGTCATCTGATTCTTACATAGTTTTACTATGTTTGAAAGCTTTTTAAAGTCTTTTATGGTCAATTTAACTCTCATCACAGCTCCTGTGAGATAGATACTGTCACTGTCCCCATTGTACAGACTGAAATTTTTTTTTTTTTTTTTTTTTGGTTTTTTCGAGACAGGGTCTCCCTGTAGCCCCAGCTGTCCTGGAACTCACATTGTAGACCAGGCTGGCCTTGAACTCACAAAGATCTGCCTGCCTCTGCCTCCCAAGTGCTAGGATTAAAGGCATGCGCCACCATGCCTGGCTCTTTTTTTTTTTTACAGACTGAAAATTTAAATGCAGAGAGAGGTTAAGTAATATGTCCAAAGACATATACCTAGTGAGCAGTAAAGATTTTAAATGGCAATGTAGCTCCCCAGTTTTATGCTCGTTAGTCTTTGTATCAGTTACGTTTCTGTTGCTGTGATAAGACACCATGAGCAAGGTAACTTAGAGAAGGAAGAGTTTGTGTGAGCTTGTAGTTCCAGGGGTAGGGTCCACGCTGGCGGGGGAAGCATAGTGGAAGGAGGTGGCTAGACCAGAAAGGAGAGGGACCATATCTTCAAGCAAGCATGGAAAACAGAGAGAGACAGGAAATGCAGAATGGCCTAAGAATTCTTAAAGCCTACCTCCCAGTAGCATGCTTCCTCCAGCAAGGATGCACCTCTTAAAACCTCGCAAAACAGCACCACTGACTAGAGACAAAAATGTCCAAGTACTTAGAGCATAAGCTAGACATTCTCATTCCAACAACCACAGTCTTTCTGGCACAATTAGTGCATGAGTATTAAAGCAGAAAATATTTAGCTATGTGTCCTATAAATGCATCTTGCATAAGCACTGTACTATACCATGGCAGAGAATGAAAGAATCCCTTTTAACCCTATGAATATAAAAAAATAAGCACCTTACCAGGCATGGTCGCTCACACCTTTATCTCTGCACTTGTGAGGCAGAGGCAGGATGCTCTCTGTGAGATTGATGTTAACCTGGTCTACATAACAACTTCCAGGCTAGCTGGGGTTACAGGGAGACCCCTGTCTGAAAGTATGAAAAAAAAAAAAAGAATTAAAGCCTGTTCACCGCATCGAACACCCTAGAATAGAATGTAGTAGTTCATGTTAGGACTCAAATGTGAAGTAACTATTACTAGCATAATGTTAACTCTAAGCCATGAAACAAAGCTTTCCTTAAATTTAAAGGCTTTTTATTTTTAATAAAAACTTTAAAGGACATTCAACTGAGACAGTATATGGCAGAAGGTATGGGAAGAGGTGGGGGGTTATATGATCAAAATATATACATGGATGAATTTTTCAAAGAATGAATAAAAAGAATAAAAATAAGGTATCTTAGAGTCATTCACTTTTCCTAAAGAATTTCTTGTTCAGAGATCATGTTTTATATTCCTTTAATTGCTGCTTAAACATTTTCAAGATGAGAGAGCCTACAGCTTTTAGACATAGTTTTTTCCACTGTTGTACAGCTCACTTGCTAGAAATCTATGTGATTTAAAACCTGGTTCACTGACCTCTTCATTTATTTAGGTTTGGTTTTAAAAAGTATTCGTGATTCATTCCCTCCATCAATTCCCACGAGATTTACCTTCCTGATTACATGTGACACATGCTAAAAATAAAATAGTTGACAACCCTAGGGAACTGACCAGCTGCCCATACCAAGCTTAATAGCATTCCCTAGTGGGGAGCAGGCTGGAATGAGAACATGTCCATGGACACCCAGAAAGTCAGCAGGACCACGCACACACGCATGTGCAGAAGTACAAGTTCTGTAATAATGAATACAAGCACAGTCTTCAACTAACAAGACTGGCTTTTTTGAGAATTATGAAGATGCTCAGGAGGTAGTTCATCAAGGAAAGTTTCAAAATGGTTTTGTTCAGGAAACATCATGACTAAAATAACTCCACAGTTTCTCAAAATGTCTCCTTGAAAGAACAGGGGTCATTTGCATGCATGTGCCCTGCTATATACATTCAGAATCAGTCTCAAGTCATTTCTGTGATGGAGTTCTAAAATTAAAACATTCCCTTGATTTTTAACTTTTTAAATTTTTTTTTATTTATTCTTGTATGTGTATGAATGTACTGTCTGCATGTAGGTTTGTGCCCCCTTGTCATGCAATGCTGCGGAGGTCAGAAGAGTGTCTCCGATTCCCCTAGAACTGGAGTTAAAGATGGTTCTCGGCTGCCATGTGGGTGCTGGGGATCGAACCTGGGTCCTCTGCAAGAGCAATCGGTGCTCTTGTGCTCTTAACCACTAGGCCATCTCTCCAGCCCTGATTTTTAACTTTTAAAATTATATGAGGACCAGCCAGATGGTTCAATAGGCAAGGACACTTGCCACTGAGTCTTAGATGCCTGAAATCCACATAATAGGAGGCAAGAACCGACTCCTGCACATTGTCCTTGTTCTCAACATGCCTGGATGGAGACACACACACACACACACACACACACACACACACACACGATTGCATAACATATAAGACAGGACTGGTGCTAAGCTCAGTTGTAGAAGTAGAGTGCTTTTCTAGCAGGCCTAAGGCCAGGGGTTGCTGTCCAGTGCTTCATAAACCAGTGGTAACACGGCACATACCTGTAGTCCCAACACTCTGAAGGTAGAAGCAGGAAGATCAGAAGTTTAGTCATCTTCAGCCACACAGTCAGTTCAAGGCCAGCCTGGGTTACATGAGACCCTATCTTGGACAAAAAACTCATATGAGGGAAATGAGGTGGAAAGAGGAGGGAGGGAGGCATGGAGGAAAGGAGAGAAGAGGGAGGGACAGGGAGGAAGGAAAGGAGGGAAGGAGAGAGAGAGGGAGGGAAGGAGACTGTTCCAGAGATAAAGAAGAGATCTTAGTGCCTGTGTCTGTCGGTCATAGCTTAAGCTATTCCCATCTTAGCGTGGGCCATGTCTTATAATGATATTCTCCTTTTCCATAGGCATTTCCTATTCAAAACAGGGACAGGGACGACACCACTGTTCAGTACGGCAACCCCAGGATACACAATGGCATCTGGCTCTGTTTATTCACCACCTACTCGGCCACTACCTAGAAACACCCTATCAAGAAGTGCTTTTAAATTCAAGAAATCTTCAAAGTACTGCAGCTGGAAGTGCACTGCCCTGTGTGCTGTAGGGGTCTCGGTGCTCCTGGCAATACTCCTGTCATATTTTGTAGGTAAGAAGAATTTTTGAGATTTATTTTGTATGCAAACTGAGGAGTTATACTATTGTTTTGTTTTATTTGTTTTTTTCATCAATGAGATATTACCTGTGAAAGAAATGTTGCTAATAATGTGCTAGAAATTGTAAACTATTTTAAGTAATTTCAGTAGGTGTGGATAAAATAGAAAAACGGACTTGATAGGTAGTTCATTCATATAAAGACATTATTCTTGAACATAAGTGTCATTGTATGTTTGCTACTGGTGTTATCACTCATGAATACATGCCAAGTCATTCATGAACTTACAGAATTAAGCACTATGCAGGAATCCCCTTCAGTCATGCTCATTGGAGGCTCTCTGCTGTTTGTGGTATTATGTGTCTTTCAGGGAACTCAGCTCTCTGATGTAAACTCATCACTCTGGACCATTATCTTCTAGTTAAGAACACTCCAGAGAACTAAGCATCCATAAAACAATGAATGGATTACAAACGCATTCATAGATATGAGGTTTTTCACCTTTTCTGATACATTCATCACATTTTTCTCTTAGTAATAACCCAGATGGCGGGAGCTCCTAATAAAAGTTGTAAATATTCCTTTTATTTAACTATGTCATAATCCATTTGGACATTTATACTGCTGGAAATTGCTTTCTAAAATGTCAGAAATGACTACATGTATTTTGATTTGCTTCAAAGGATAAGGAAAGGCCCTCCACATTGAAATGCTAATGGTGTCTACTAAGATAAATTACAGATTGTGTGGTTTATCCACCAAGAACAACAGCTAGTGATGCATCTCCAAGTTTACAAAGCAATTTGTGATGCGCCATGAAATTCTATAACAGAAGAAGAGAGTTCTAGAGACCTGTATATAGAATAGTATAATGCTTTTGCAGTCAACCCCTGTCTACCAATGGCTATAATGCTCCTTAGATAGATGGAAATTAAAATAATTATTTTGATTCGGTGCAGTTAATGAAGAATTGTAGAGCATTAAAGAACTTCAGAGGTAACTGAGTCAAGGGTGGCTGCTGTGTGGCCTTTTATGGGCTGTTATTTCCAGTTCTTTGACCATGGATGATATCACTAATGATTCAGGGTGCAGTTTCAATCTGAACATGCAGACATCCTCATTATCCTCCTCAGAGCGCTTCAGACAAGCCCTCCAACTGCCGCCACCCATCCGCCAGAGGAAAGGAAGACTAAAGCCTTCTCTCATTGCTTAACGAGGTTCACTCCCTTCTCCTACGATGGTCAGACCAGATACCAAAGGATGTCTTTCTCCCAACATCACACACCAGTTTGACCATGCTGTACTTTCTCTAACTCTCAGGTAGCACAGCAGCAGCATCAGTAGTCAGAGGATTTCTAGTCCTCCAATTGGAAAATACCCTGGCCATTAAAAGAACCTCCTCTAGTTAGCTGTATAAATTATTTGCAGCTGTCAGAAGTGTGCTGCTAAAGAATTGTAAGTGATTCTGAAGTGCACAAGTCATAAATAAAACGTGATCAATTATCCATATGTGTTTATAGGGTGTTTGGTTTATTTTTTTTTTAACATGGTGCATGCTAGATAGATGCTCTACAGAGCTTGAATTCAGTATCAGGCTGACTTGTTCAGTGTCCGTCCTGATCAGTGTTTTGTCAGCCCTTGCACTGATTTGGAGATAAGTTTAATCCTATTTAATTTTGGTTTTATGATGTAACTACCTGAAATCGTATCATTCTACCATGGTATAACATCAATGCTACTTGCACTCTTTTTAAGGGTCTTAAAACATATACTTACTGTTCATCCAAATAAAACTCAAAAGTTTCCTTCTCCATAAATCACCTGATTTATTATTTAGTAGTTCCATTAATGTATACTTTTCCCTTTACTTTTATTTTTCTCCACATGGAAACATGAAAAACATATAGCCAGTACACTCATGTCCTCTTTTAAGGTCAATATAGATTATTTTTAGAAGATCGATTTTGATCTAGTCATTGTCATAGGAAGTAAAAACACAAAATTCTAATGTTAGCTAGTAAATAATAATGGTCAGAAAAATTCATGATTTGCTTAGAGCTTTCATTGACTCTCCTGTATTTGAATGAGCAGCATAGCATACTAGCACAGTGATTGTTTGGAAATCACGTAAAGCATTTCATTTCATCATGAGTTCACCCAATAAATCTTTTTTTATTAAAGCTGTTGCTTTTATCCTTGGACAAGAAAATAGGTCACTTTTCACACCTGTCTCAGGGAAGGTTGTCCTTGTCTAGTAAGTGTGCCTGGAAAGTGGAGATGGACAAAAGGGACACATGCCTCCCCAGCCAGATCAGTCTGATGAATGTCAGAATCAGTAGAGAGACCAATGTCCTCATCAGACAGACTTTCCCACCTTCTCAGAGCTGCAGCTAGCCTTAAACATTTTTCCTACCTTTCATGTTGACTGGTAATGTAAAGCAAAAGCTTAATAAGTTTTTTGTTAAGTTAAAAGAATTATTCTGGCCAGGCGTGGTGGCACACACCTTTAATCCTTGCACTTGGGAGGCAGAGGCAGACAGATCTTTGAGTTCAAGGCCAGCCTGGTCTACAGAACGAGTTCCAGGCCAGCTGGGGCTACAGGGAGACCCTGTCTCAAAAAGACCAAAAAATAATAATTATTATTATTCTGGAAAATCCTAGAATTTTTTTCTCACCTTCCAGCAAGATAATGAAAAATTATAGGAATATATCCAAAAAGGAAAAAAGAAAAAAAAAAAAGAATATATCTGTACTGCTATGTCTCCTTTCTGAGGTGAAGTTATCTGCAGAGGGACAAGCTGGATCCTTTCTGAAAGAGAGGAAGAATGGGAGGGAGGCAGAGACCTTGCTGTTTTATTTTCCCCATTCTTACAAACTTTCAAAGGACATAGAAAGGCTTGAAAAAAATGTGAGAATTAATTGTAATACCACAGTTCACAGGACACCATGATTGCTGTTTCATCATATACCCTTCCAGATGTGTTACCATGCATGTGTGCAGCTTGAGATTGGACATCTCTTACTTCTTCTCTTGCTAGTAGTATACGATATGTAGTCTATATGGTTTTATTTATGGACTATGTTTTAATGTACAGTCCCCAAATGCAGTGACTATTTCATACATGTGACAATGTATGTGTTAGTGTGCATGTGTGTCCATTTCAAAACATTTTTATCAGTATAAATTCTTCTAGAGAAATTTGTTATGAGAAAAGGTAAGCTCATTTTGAACTTTGGAAACCATGGTAATATCACACTGTGCATTTACATAACCACCTCTGCTAATCATCTATAGATCTTATCAGTATTTTTTTTTTTTTTTGGTCTTTTTGAGACAGGGTCTCCCTTTGGTCCCAGCTGGTCTGGAGCTCGCTATATAGACCAGGCTGGCCTTGAACTCACAGAGATTGGCCTGCTTCTACCTCCGAGTGCTGGGATTCAAGGCGTGCACCACCATGCCAGGCTATTATCAGTATTTTTAATCATTGCCAGTTTCTTAAATAAAACATTTTTGTCTTAATTTATTAACTAGTAACTACTAAAAAGTATCTTTTAGTATTTATTGGTCATGTGTATTTTTTATGTTAAGTAGCCTAGTTTTCCAATACTGTAGTCTTTTTCTCTTTTTTACATTTATGTATTTTTATTTGGGGGGGGTGGGATATGTGTGCACATTCCACAGTATGTATGTAGAGGTCAGAGATCAACATGTAGCAGTCAGTTCCTGCCTTCTGCTATGAAGGTTCCAGGGATTAAACTGAGATTGTCAGGCTTGGCAGCAAGCATCTCTGCCCACTGAGCCGTCTCACTAGCCTTCTGTTTTGTATGTGTGTGCCTAGGGTAGGGGGTTTGGTAATTGGAAACAGAGTCTTGCTATATATAGCTTTGTTGGCCTGGTACTCACTGTGTAGCATAGGTTGGTCTCAAACTCACAAAATCCTCCTGTTTTAGCACCTGGGAACTGATGTTCTGGACATGATCCACCACAATTGGATTCTCTATTCTTTTTGACTGGCGAAAGTATTTATTAACAATGTGAATCTTTTGCCTTATATGTTACATATTTTTCCAACTTGTTACTAATTTGACCATACTCATTTTTGCCACAGATAAGTTTTATTGCCTTTTTATTGAGTTTTGGGAATTTCATATAATAGATCTTAACCAAATTTAGAACCCCTCCCCCCTCTCGCTGTGCTCCATATTCCCCACCAGATCTCAGGTATTCTGTCATATATGTTGTCTATTCTAGTCTAGTCTAGTCTATTCTATTCTATTCTATTCTATTCTATTCTATTCTATTCTATTCTATTCTACTCTACTCTATTCTAGGTTTTTGTCTGATTGAATCACCATGGGACTTGTGCATGCTGTCACCATTGTTGCAAGTTTATGAACAAGTTCCCAGAGACCTGAAAGCCTCTGTTTCCTTATGTTCATGCACCAACTCTGGCTCTTACAATCTTTCCACTCCCACTTCTGCAGTGATCCCTGAGCCATGGGTGAGTGGGGTTTAGTATAGGCATCTTTTTTTGAGACAGGGTCTCCCTGCAGCCACAGCTGTCCTGTAACTCTTTATGTAGACCAGGCTGGCCTGGAACTCACAGAGATCCACCTGGCTCTGCCTCCCAAGTGCTGGGATTAAAGGTGTGCCCCACCATGCCTGGCGCTCTCTCTCTCTCTCTCTCTCTCTCTCTCTCTCTCTCTCTCTGATTTAATAAAATTTTATTTTTCCGAATGTACAGTCAGCTGAACCTCTTCAGGCATCTTCTCCAGCAGCTGGGGCATCTCCACCCTTTGTGTTCCTCGTGTAAATTACTTGGGCTCTGTGCTTTGAAACCAGTTAGATAAGTCCTTTACTAAGGAGTTCCTGAAAGGCTGCCCTGGCCAGGGAACCACCTTCAGTCTCTCAGAGGTCACAGCTGGGGTAATAAGTTTATAGCTGGGAACTCCCTTACAGAGTTTGTCATACATAGTTTTGTCAAACAGGACTAGGTTGTTGAGCTTGTCCTGAACTTTGCCTTTGCACCCCTTCTTCTTCTTGGCCTTGCCCCCAGACTTGTTCATGGGGTCTTTGTTTTTCTTGGCCGACTTTCCCACATCTTTCTTCTGTCGTCCTTAGGCGGCATTGGCGAAGCTTGGAGAACAGCGGAGACCACTGCAGTGTCATTAAGATGTCGGACAAAAAGCTCTACTGTCTCTTTTTTTTTTATGTGTATGAGTGTACTGTTTGCATGTAGGTTTGTGCACCTGTGTCGTGCAATGCTGCGGAGGTCAGAAGAGGGAATCGGATTTCCCTGGAACTGGAGTTAAAGACAGTTCTTAGCCACCAATGTGGATGCTGGGAATCGAACCCGGGTCCTCTGTAAGGCCATCTCTCCAGCCCCCTCTACTGTCTATTAAACTTAGCCATTGTTGCCTTCTGTGTGCCAATAGTCAAGATTTAATGATTTACCTTGCAATTTCTTGATTTTGCATCATACTCATGAAATCTTTACTTAATCTAGGTAGCATTTTAAAAACACACTTAAATATATTCTGACTCTTAATTAACTTTGGTTGGTTCTAGAGATTGAACCAAGGCCTCAAGCATGCCAGGCAAAGCACTCCACAGACAGCTACACCTCCAGTTCCTCAACAACCAATTTTAGTTGTTATTTTAGTGAAGATGTTAGTGAATACATTTAGATAGATATTAGAGGTCCAACCCAGAATCAAGATAAAGATGTGTATGAAAACATGCCTTCAACAGTATATGCTTTCATAGCACCTGATGATGAAACAACAAAAGAGCAAAGAAGGAAAACACCTATTTTTAAATAAACTATTGAGGAAAAACTCGATATAGGCAGTTTCCTTTTTATGTTATATGTGTATATCCATGTTCACGTGTTGCTTATGTATATGTGTATATGTGCATGTGGAGGCCAGGTATCTATATTGGCTGTCTTCCTCAGTCATTCTCCACCTTAGTATTGAGGCAAGGGCCTGGAGCTTGCTGAGTGGCTAAACTGGCTGGCCAATAAGCTCCAGGGATTTTCCCATCTCTTCCTCCCCAGCACCAGCATAACAGGCGTGTTTCATGGCATCCAGCATTTTACAGGGGTGCAAGAGCTCTGAATGCAAGTCCCCATGCTTATCTAACAGGTCTTCACTGGCCCAGCCATATCCCCAACTCCCTGATCTAACAGGTTTATTTGAACTGGAGCTTGAGAGAGGAAGATGGAAGAATATGTCTGGTGCAGGGGTTAACGAGCAGTCACTGTGGGGAGAGGCATCTGGGAAAGAGCTAGGGTATATCAACACTGGTGCCTAGAAAGTGCTCACTGTGCCTGGAATTGCTTGAAGTTATATATTAATTTCCTCATTTCATTTTATGACCCAATGAATTATCTCCACTTAACTAGTAAACCTTTAAAACTATTAAGGACTCTATTGTACTTTAACTGCCTTCCATGAGTATTTTAGATAACTAGAAACAGGAAAGAAATTTAAACAAAGGCATGAAAAAGAATCAAATTTCAAATTTATGTTTTTAATAGATGGCATTCCAGAAGAGGTGATTGGATGAAAGGAAGTTCAGATTTGGCTTTTCATACTTTAATGTGCCTAGGAATCACTTGGATATCTTGTTGAAATGAATATTCTGAGTCAGCAGATCTAAAGTGAGAATTGAAGTTGTGAATTTCTAACAGGCCTTCAGATCACATTTCTGGTCTCTGTAGAATGTATTTGAGCATCTCAGGCCTTCACTAGTGATGTCACATGTTCCATCTGATGATAGAAATGCTCTGTTGGAACAATGTCCAATTCATTAGCCACCAGTCACATCTGGCCGCTGAGCACTTGAAGTGTGGCTCATTAATTTAATGAACTAAAGTTTTCCTTTACCTCTTAATTAATTTCAATTTGAACAGCCTTGGTGGCTAGTGGCTATCATTTGGACAGAGCAAGTCTAGAAAGCTGTTAGACAAGTCACGTGGGAGACCATGAGGCCAGTTGGGGTAGAGAAGTGAGCAGAATTGAGAAGCCTTAGCTGATATGTAATAGAGTACATGCGCTGTCATTTTGTGTATACCAATAACATGCAGAATTCTTTGCAGCAATCACATTATGATTTTTCTTTATACTACTGAGTTCCCAATTAAAATTCTTTTTGTAATGCATCATCTTCATTGTGATAGACCTTTATGAAATGAGGATTCTACTGTTTCCTAGGCACAAATGCTAAGTCTAATGACAATACTATCAAAACATACCTGTCCCATTTGCTAGCTCCTAATATATTTATTTTTCTTTCTTCTCTGAAATCTGGAAATTTTAAAGAGGAGCATTAACCAGTAGAATGGGTGAAAAAAAAAAAATAGTTTCTTGCTGTTACTCCATTTCAATTCAGTTAAGCAGTGTGTGGGATTTGGGGTTATTCTTTCCTTGTGTATGCCTTTCTGTCTTGGTCTTCATAACCTAAAGTTTTGATAGGAAAAGATCCAGAAATCACACGAAATGTAAACATAGGTAAGGCATCATTAAATACAAATTAGTCCTTGGAGTCATACCATTTAGAACTACAACATTGCTCAAGTGAGACTTCTAAGAACACCATTGTTGACATTCAGCAGAATCTGAAAATTCTAAGTTTGTCTTCAACAAAAATCTTGACGTTATTTGCACATTGTATCAGTTACTTCTCTCATTGCTGGAACAAAGTCTCTGACAAAAGCAACTTAAGGAAGAAAGGTTGAATTTTGGCTCACAGTTCCAGAGTGCAGTCCACCATGGCAGAGACGTCATTGCAGCTGGAACTTGAGGTAGCTAGTCACATTGCATCCACAGTCAGGAAGAAGAGAGAGATGGAGGCTCCCTCTCAGTTGGCTTTTTCATTTTACTGCAGTCCTAGATCCTAGCACATTATGCTGCCACATTTAGATGGAGTCTTAACCTCACTTAACCTAATATAGAAACTCTGTCACATACATGCCTAGAAATTTGTCTCCAAGCTGATGCTAAATCTTATCAAATTGACAATAGTAGCCATCAAATATATGTTCCATATAGTTAAGGAACACTTAAAAGAAAAGAAAACTATTAAAATATATAATGCTAACATAGTTTCTTAGCGTTGTGCCCTTTTGATTAGCTTTTTCCTTAATCAATTAGCTCATTTGACAACAGATGTTTGTTTCCCCATTTTCAATGTATAATTCCATGGTGCTTAGTATATTCATAAAATTTTGTGACTGTCATCCTCAGTCAATTTCAGAACATTTTTATCACTTCCAAAAAAGAAACCTGTGTCCTTCAACAATCAATTGCTTTATATTTCTCTGTAAGATCCAAGTGTGTTTTTCCTCTACAAAAAATATGAATTCCTTTAAGGGATTGGTTTATATTCCAAAGATTATAGATAATTCAGCATTGGTTTTTTTTTTTTTTTTCTGAGCTCATGACACATACTGTTAACCAAAAACTACACAAATTACCAATATCTTTCATTAAAAATATGTATGTTGTTATTTATTTCCTTTGAACAGCTGCAACCAAGTGATTTGTAAAATAGATGTCATCATATGTCTGCTAGAAGGGCTATTTACCAACAGGAGCATTCCCTGGATTCAGTAGAATATAACTGTACAACCCACGTTTAATGCAGTTAGGATTCATTAGCCGTTATCTGTGCTTTACTTTTGTGCCTATTTACATTTTATAAGCATCTTTACCTCTCTGTGTACCTTTAAATTGATTATGGTACTAGCTATATATGTGCAGCTCAGGGTGAGAAGGAAAACCATGCCAGCCCTTTATGCATCATGACAAATCCAAGCCATTTAAATATATATGGCAAAATAAAATGTGTTGTGACATTCTTTTCTCTTCTTGAACATGTCTCTGTAATAAAAGTGCTGTTTTATTAGGTTATAGAACACAGCCAAGCAATGAATTACAAACCATCTTTCACTACTGCTTCTTCCCTTAACTATTCAGAGCTTTACAATCAGAAGGTGCATTTTGTCTGAGAAGGAAATGGGGACATTTTAATACTAATGTCCTTTCATCATGTTACAGAAAAATTGTGTTGTCTGGATTTTAGAGAATGGGAAATTGTAAAACTAAGATTTGGAAATCAATATTTTATTTTTGTACCCATGAAAGGATATATGTAAGACTGATTCAGTAGTGAATGAAGGCTCGGAATAAAATAATTTGCCTATAGGAAAAGAGAAGAATAGTAATTTTGTTAAACATACTGACATAGCACACTGTGAATCGTTGAATCAAAAGAGGAGAAAAATCTAGCAAAAGCCAAAGTCTATACCACTCCATTTTCCCTTATTAAGAGCAGCGCTTTCCAGGGAAGAAATTCAAGCTTCATGCATCTACTCTCCTCAGCCCTCACTGAAACTTCAGCTATTTGGCATCTCTGCTTTCTGTTCTGGCTTTTAGTATGAACTCTTATTTATAAATTTGTAAAAGACATTACTTTTTTTTTCACATAAATTTATTTATTTATTTATTACTTTTCTACACCTAATAAATCATACAGAAACCAAAAAAAAGATTGAGAGGCCACTTAAATCTCTGAGGTCTACAGAAAACTCTGTAATATCACAACAGTGATTCCTGAATTAAATCTGAAGTGGGAAAGGCTATATTATTTGTAGCCAGTTTTTTTTTTTTTTTTTTTTTTTGGTCTTTTTGAGACAGGGCTCCCTGTAGCCCCAGCTGTCCTGGAACTCACTCTGTAGACCAGGCTGGCCTTGAACTCACAAAGATCCACCTGCCTCTGCCTCCCAAGTGCTAGGATTAAAGGCATGCGCCACCACGCCCGACTGTAGCCAGTTTTTAGTTTTTAATAGTATAAGGTGGGTTTTGTTTTTTTTTTTTTGCTTTTTACTAGAATGGGACTAAATATTTACTTTTGAATTTATTCTGTTACTTATTGTTGAACACAAAAAGGAAAGCAGTAGCAAATTCAGGAAATTTTACAAGGGCAGAAATTATGCTCTTCTTTTCTCCTACAAACAATTTATTTTGTCCTCAAGTTGGTATGAGCTCTACTAGAGTAAATAATATTGAAAAATACTATATTTAAGCAGACTGTTCTTTTAAAAAAAATATAGGGTCTCTTGGAAAATATTCAATATTAGTAATAATAAATACACTTAAAGTCAGCTCAACATCAGTTTATGCTAGGTATCAATACCTCATATATGAAATACAGTTCTCTATTTAAGGTTATCATTACGTAGAATGTAGCAGTCTCTGACTCATGACAAGTGGAAAGCACAATACAATAATTACCATTTTGGTGATGCATGCATAAATATTTAATTGGCATTCCTCGTGTCATTTGTGTTTACATTAGTAGTACTGAAAGCAGTATGTTCAGAGAGAAATACCTACATACAGAATAGGAAAAGGAAAAGTAGCTGGTATGAGTAAGGTTAAAAGAATAACTTGAGCTCAAGTTTGGAAACCTCAATGGAAGAGGGCATCTTAGCTAGTAAAACTAAATCACCATTTGTAGAAGAACAAAATTAAACCCCTACCTCTCACCCTGTACAAAAATCAACTCCAAGTGGATCAAAGATCTCAACATAAAACCTAAAACCCTGAAGGTGATAAAACAAAAAGTTGGTAACAACCTACAAGACATAGGTATAGGAAAAGACTTTCTAAATCAGACAGCAGCTGCACAGGAAATAAGGTCAACAGTCGACAAATGGGACCTCATCAAACTCAAAAGCTTCTGTACAGCGAAAGAAACAATCAAAGAAGTGAAGAGAAAACCCACAGAGTGGTAGGAAATCTTCACCAGTGATTCATCTGACAGAGCATTAATGTCAAGAATATATAGACTACTCAAAAAACAAAGAAGTAAGAAAATAAATGACCTCAAAAGATGGAGTAAAGAACTGAACAGAGACTTCACCAGTGAGAAAGGAAAGATGGCTGAGAAACATCTTAAAAAGTATTCAACATCATTAATAATTAAGGAAATTCAAATTAAAACCACTCTCGGATATTATCTCACTCCAATATGACTGGCTAACATCAAGAACACAAGACACCAAATGCTGGAGAGGTTGTGGGGAAAGGGGAACATTCATCCACTGCTGGTGGGAATGTAAACTTGTACAGCCATTATGGAAAGCATTGTGGAGAACCCTTAAAAGACTCAAAATGAGCCTGCCACCTGACCCAGCCATACCACTCCTGGGTATATACCCACAATACTCATCCTACTGCAAAAATACATGCACATCCATGTTTACTGCAGCTCTCTTCACAATAGCAAAGAGCTGGAACCAACCCAAATGCCCCAACAGACGAGTGGATGGCAAAAATATGGTACATCTACACAATGGAGTACTACTCAGCAGTAAAGAAAAATGACATCATGAACTTTGCAGGTAAATGGATGGAACTCGAAGCCATTATACTAAGTGAAGTAACACAGTCCCAGAAAAACAAGTGGCGAATGGGTTCCCTCATTTGTGGATGCTAACACCAAATCCCCAGATGAAAGGCAAGCTGAACATTACTGTTATATTTCTGTTTATCTGAAAGCAACTATGTTGTTATAATGTAAATCTCCTAACGGGCTCTAGAATCCATCCACCACTTATTTTCAGACTCTGCAATTACTATATATGAGTGGAAAGTATGTATTCATATTTTAGAGTAATATAAGATTAAAGTAGGAAAATGTTAATTCCTAAACATAAAAAACATGAGAAAAAGATGCAGGACAGTTATGGCAGAATACATGATCTGGGGTGGGGTGGGGGGAAGGGAAAGGGGAATATTTCTAAACCAAACTGAGAAATGATGTCTTAAATACACAAAACATCAATAAAAGCATTATAAAAAAAATAAATAACTTGAGCCAGGCTTAGTGGTGCATGCCTTTAATCCTAGCACTTGGGAGGCAGAGGCAGGCAGCCTGGTCTACAGAGTGAGTTCCAGGACAGCTGGGGCTACAAGGAGACCCTGTCTCGAAAAAGACCAAAAAAAAAAAAGGAACTTGATAGATTCGTAGGACATTGCAGTAACTTCATTATAAAGGTTCCAAGTTCCATTGACTCCTTATTCAACAGTTCAATCCTAGAATTTAAGAGATAAAATAAAAATGTTTACTTGTTTAAGTGTTTATTGTGCCCACATCATCCTTAAATGTCTATAGACCCCTTACATTTTCTTTCTTCCTTAGCAATAGATTCCACAATTCCTTCTTTAGTGTCTTTGGTAATGTGACCATTCTCCTTCAGAATAGGAAGCATCTGTTCATCTAGACACCCATCTATCAATCATTCATTCAGCAGTAATATTTATTGAGGGGTTACTGAAGAAGACACATTGTGGTATATGCAGCAGGGCTAAGCTAATATAGTCAGCTTGAGTTTGCATGGGTCTTTCTGCATGTCACCAGTGCTGAACTGTGGAAATGGCAGGCCCCAATCTTAGCCAAAGAACTATCGAGCTGCTGATTATCACTGAGGAAGAGCTGATCTTCTTTAAGGGAGTGACTCTAGATAGGCCAACTACACCCCAGTGGATGAACTCATACTGAGGGACATCAGGGGACACTGACTTCATTTGATAGGCCTTAACACAAATGACAGAATGCATGCCATCCCCTGGGAGGGGGACTATGAAGTCCAGCGGGGGCAGGACTGGGGGGTCACCAGTGGGGAAGGGGCTACAAAGATAATTAAGGTGTTGTCTATAGAATACAGAAACATTTTAAAGTTTTAGTAAAATATAACATAGTCAGTGCCGTCGTACAGATTATAATGTTTTGGAGAGAAGAAACACCCAGCACTTAATTATAGTCACTGTGACTCTTAATTAAAGTACAAGTTTTAGAAAAGGCTGAGGGATGTAACTCATGGTAGAACTTTTCCTAGCACGTGCAGTGTCCTGGATTCAGTCCTCAGCAGGAAAGGAGGGAGGGAAAGGGAACAGAAAGAGGAGAGGGAAGGAAGGAAGAAGAGAGAGAGGAGAAGGGAGGAGGAGCAGAGGAGACTAGAAGAATGTATAAAAGGCAAAACTTACTGAATCTGAGCATTAGAGAAGGATTTTCCTACTAACGTCTACTTCATGACAAGTGTTCTCATAGGGACAAAATTTAGATTTTACCATGTAACCTAAATATCACCTGAAAAAAAGTCATTTGTCAAAAACAGTCTTGGTGTATCATGGGGAAAAAAGTTAAGATGTGCTTTGTATTCTCTGTTGACTTAGCTAGAACTTTTTGTCACAGTTAATGTCTATAAGTGGAAAGAAATCTTACAATCGGAATTTTGGGTAACAAGGCTAAAATTGTCTTAAGAATTTATAGATTTTGTTTGTTTCTTTCTATAAAATACATATTTTAAGACTTTTATTTATAAAGTCTGTCCAGAGACTGGTTTCTGCAAGTTAAAGAAAGCTACTGCTGAGTCCTTTTCAAACATTCATGAGTGTGTGTGTGTGTGTGTGTGTGTGTGTGTTTGTGTGTGTTATTTTGAAACCTGTGTTGTATTTCAAAAATTGTGTAGATAAAAGTCTTGGTCTCTATTTGATGACCAAAGAATCAGCATATCTAACTTCTGCCTTTGAGCTGGGTCTAACAGTGGCAAGATCATTGCTTTGAGTCTCTCCTGCTGTCCATTTTGTTTTGTTTACTTGTGAGGCAGAGTCTCGCCAGTAGCCACCTCTGGCCCTGAGCGGTTCTCTGACTCTCAAATGGCAGCTCCCATTGCACAATTTAAGCGCATATCACACAGTGAATCAAAGAACAATCATATTTAGCTAGACCTACTTCTACACAGTGCTAAGACGTTTTTTTTATTATTTTATTTATTTATTTTATGTGTATGAATGTACTGTCTGCATGTAGGTTTATGCACCTTTGTCGTTCAGTGCCTCGGAGGTCAGAAGAGGGCATCGGATTTCCCTGGAACTGGAGTTACAGACGGTTCTCAGCCGCCATGTGGGTGCTGGGGATTGAACCCAGGTCCTCTGCAACAGCAGTCGGTTCTCTTAACCGCTAGGCCATCTCTCCAGCCCCGCTAAGACATTTTCTAAGAAAATAGCAGTCCTTCCTTTCCCAGTTCCATCTCATACTGGCGACTTGCCCATAATTCCGAAGAGAGAACCAGTAGTCCTGCAGTGTGGCTTTCCATAAGTGCACCACGACAGGGGCTGGCTGAGCTGGAGTTTTCTCTTTGCCCTTATGCTTCAGCCTCAGGTCAGTTCTCTCTGACCATGTCCAGGAAACTTTGCTGCCTGCCAGAGCAGGAGGCCTTTCACACAGTATCCTCCCTTTCATACTATGGCTAAAAGATGTCCATCCCATCTGCGTAAGATGATTCCCTCATGTACTTTCCAGAATATGGAAACAAATCACACAGGTCATTTTTCAATTTTCAGATTTTGTTCATTTTTCACATTCTTCTCTCAATTATGTGACAGTCAGTTTACTTCCATTAAATTTATTACTAAATATCACCTATTTAGTTGGAATTCACAAAGATGAGTAAGACATAATCTTACTGCATTGATCACACAGTTTTATGGGACAAAGTAAGTCAAATGTTCATAACACAGTAGAAATTTTCCTGAAATGTTATTTATTAAGTCTGTGACTCTCGAAGCACCAGGATCTGAGTTCGTGCCTCTGCTACCACTGTCTTTTACTAGCTATATAATTTTGAGCAAGATATTTTTATAAACCTGAGTTTCTTCAGCAATACGAACAGGTTCAGTAAAAGAGGAAAGGTTTATATGATCTGTTTCACTTTGCTTTGCTTTGCTTTATTTGGTGTTGTTGAGACAGGGCCTCTCTGTGTAGTCCTTTCTGGCATGGAATTCAGTATGTAGACCAAGCTGGCCTCAAACTCACAAAGATCTGCTGCCTCCATCTCCTGAGTGCTGGAACTAAAGACGTGTACTGCCATACCCAAGCTACATTTATATGATCTGAAGAGAAACCAGAGTATGATATACACGTTTAGTAATAATCAGTGTGCCTTACAAGAATAAAAGTCTCTCTCTCTCCCTCCCTCTCTCCCTCCCTCCCTTCTTCTCCCCCCCTGTGTGGTGTGGTGGGAGAGTTATGTATGGGCCACCAGGCCTCATCATTATTTATTAGCAACCTAATAAACATAAACCAAATATTGGTGTCCATCATTTTTTACAGTTTTCTTTATTTTTATTTTATGTGTATGAGTGTTTGCCTGCATGTATGTGTGCAGACTAGGTGCATGAAGTGTCTGCAGATGCTAGAAGAGGATGTTCATGCTCTGGAACTTGATTCACAGATGATGAGCTGCCAAGTGAATACTAGAAACTGAACCTGGTCCTCTGCAGGAGGACCCTGTGTTCTCAACCCCTGAGCTGTCCCTCCAGTCCAATGTACATAATTAAAAAATAAAATAAAAAGTCTTAGACCAAGAAAATCAGTAATTTGTTCATTCTTAGTACTGGTAAATATTTCAGCAAGGGACCATAATTTATGTGGTATTTTGAATCTAAATCCCCCCACTAGATTAGAGGACTTTTTTCCTAATAAGATTTAACACTTTATATGTGTTAAGTGGACAGGATAATATCTAATATTGAATGACAAAAAGAAAATTCTTTGATTTTGTGTTCTTGTTCTCTTAGTTCTTGTTATACCATGAAGAAGATCTCAGTGGATAGTAGAATTTCTGTGACACCTAACACTTCTTTCACAAAGACTAATTTTGTTGGCAAGCATTTAGACTTTAATAATGTTGCTTATAGTTCATTTCAATTATTCTTTATGATGCCTTCTATTTGTTTCAAAAGATGCTGATTTTAAGGTACTGCTATCAAATCTCATAAAGCAAGTACAATAAGGTATTTATCAAACTTTTTGAAGAAAAACTAATTACATATATAAATATAAAATATTCACTTATGAAATAATACTATAGAATTTCTCCAATTATTTAGTAGAGGACACAAGTATATTTTTAATATATGGAAATCACTGTAGAAGGGGCTAAGCATGGTATAGGTCTTTTCCTTTTGATCTATTCATTTTATTCTAGATCTTTTCCTTTTCATCTATTCATTGTATTCTAGATCTTTAATTTTATCATTAACATTTCTAATTAACTACATTTCTAGTTATAACAAACTACATGAGTTGATTACTGAGCCTATGTGACTTAAATCAAATTTGTAAATACAACCTAGCCAGATTATTTTAGCCATTTCAAGTAATCACAACTTTTATCTTTATTTTCTATTTTCAGAGTAGAGTTATTTTTAGATGCTTTTTGCTTCTTCAGAGGAATGCTTTCTGATCTTAGAAAAGAATCACACATAGAGAAGGAATGCATGTTTAAAGTGGGAAAGTGGGCCATTTATTTTTAGGCAGGAAGAGTGTGACCACCAAACACAGAATCAAGCTGGCACTAGAGCAAATCTCCCAGGACCAGAGGCTGCAGCTTCCTCTGAATTTTGTTTTGAAACACATGTCCACAGATGCTCCATAAATAATCATTAATAATAGTTAGGATATGTTAATAATTAATCAAAAGTGCTCTCCCAAGTGAGTGACTTCCAGATGAGCTGGGCGTCACTGGAACATTGACTTCCCAAGACCTTTCCTCAACCTTGCCTCACCCTGCAGTGAGGGGTGAGATGGCAGTCAGGGGAGAAGAAGTTAATGTGATCTGTCACAGTTAGCATCCCCTTCTAGGTGCTGAAGGAGTGGAGGTGCACTGAACTAGACCGCACAGCACTCTCTCACAGACAGCAGACCTTGATGAGCTATGAGCTCAAAGTTTCTATTGAATGAATGATGGAAAATGAATCACGTGAGCTTCTGTGCCTAAATCCCAGAAGGGAGGGTCTCCGTTTGAAAGCCACATGAATGCACACAAACATCCTCACAAATCATTCTCCCAGAAAGGTAACACCTTGTAGGTGAACTGAACTATTATTTCAAAGGAGCCATTTTTGTGGATCCTGCCATATTTTCATATACCAACATTTCTCTAAGAATCTTCATATTTTCATATTTTGATCTTTAAATAATTTTTATTATTTTTATTTTATGTGTATGAGTGCATGAATAAGTGAACCACTGTCATGTAGTACCCAGGAGGTCAGAAGAGGCCATCAGTCCCCTGGATGGTTGTTAGCTGTCAGGTGGATAGTGGCACTCAAACCCAGGAACTGAACAAGAACAGCTAGCGCTCTTAACTGAGATCTATCTCTCTAGCCCCCTGATCTTTTAATAATGGTAATTAAAGTATCTTAACATTTCAAAGACTTTTCACTTTGAGGTCCATATTCTATGACTTTTACTTACGTGTGGGTGTATGTGTGTGTGTGTGTGAGTGTGTGTGTGTGTGTGTTTATCAAGAATCGGCTTGCCATGTAGTCCTTCACTGAACCATATCCCCAAGCCATTCTACTACCTTTAAAAGTTCAGATGAATCCAAGGAAAACATTATGCTTACTTAAGTCATTAACATACATAAATATTTTTATACGATTCTGAAACCTGCTGTGGAAGAAAGGCAACTAGATGAAGATGAGTCAGTACTACAAGCACCAGAATGATGAGCAGGAGCCATGGGGTTTCACTGAAGAGTTGCTCATCACTATCACTAATGAGTCCTCTGCTACCTTTCCTGATAGCAGCAAACTCTGTCTCCGCAATCGGGGAATCATATACAAATCATGCAACGGTTTTCATTCTGTGTTTTGAGTGTTCTTACAGTAGTCCCTCATATCATATTCTTTAATGTTGACAAGTTCCTTTCAAGATCCTTTTGTCTATAATGGCTTGTCCCCTTTGAGCAGGTTATTGCAAATGGTTAACACGTTCTTTCTTTAAGACAAGAGCATGGACGCTTTTTTCTGAGAAAGATTCCCCCAAACAAGAGAAAACTAGAAACATTAGGAAAATAATCTACCTTACAAATCCTAACTTCGTTTCTTCTAAGCCCAAAACGACAGCTTGCTTCTCTTCAGCCTCCACACTGGCTGTCAGTGGGCACCTGGAATGTTCATTTCCTAAGCAGTATCTGTAGGTATTTCATGCTGCATCTATGCATTAAGAAAAAATAAATTGAAATTACTTTAAAAGGGACAATTTAAAAATATATGTAAAAGAATATGAATCAAACATGTTAAAAAATAGTTAAGTCTGTTCTCAAGGCATTTTGATGATCATTAATAACCTCATACCATAAAAAGGAGAGGAAAATCACAATAGAAGTTTAAATATTGGCAGACATCCCCTGTGCCTTTTCATTCTTCTCCTCCCTCCCCAGATCTGTTCATTCATAAACATTGTGATTTTAGAATGTTATCACATTCTCAGAAGACTTACTACAGCATTATTGGTTCATTTGAATATCAGAATATCCTGTAGTGGGTAAAAAGAATAATTTCTTTTCCCTTAATGACAGCTAGAGAGAATATGGATATGAAAGCTTCCCTAAGAGATACTGAATTTAAAAGAACTGTATTTGGGTCAGCAAGGTATAGACTGTTGAAATAATATTAGCCTTAAAAGTTAATAACAAATAGTAATGGATTCGAATGCCAAAATATTGCCTAACACATTCTGTCAGCATGTATATAAACACAGCAGGAAATCCAAAACAAAAGCTAATTTATGGAAAACTGTGTCTTCCTAATGACAGTTTAGGCCATGGGGGTCCAAGTTACAAATACACTCTATATGAGAGGCTTTTGTTTTACATAGAAACCTTGGTTGCTCTCTGAAGGTGTATGTCAAGTCAAATCATTGCTCTGTATATAGGGGTATTTTTCTTATTTTTTTCTGTAAAATCTAATCATTTCCCATGTGCACTGTGCATATTTACATATTCATGAAATTAAAAGAAAAATGAAAATATGCTTTCAAAAGCCAAGATACTATTGGAAGCAAGATACATATCATAATTTGACCCTGTATGATGTAATTTCTAAAATAAAAATAAAGGAACAATGGTATGTGCTATTATGTAGATGTTTTATTTAGGCCAGATGTGTTTTTTCATTGCTCAATGATTTAACCTAAACATTTATATTCTAAAATATATCAACATATCATAGACTACAAATCTGGAAGAGATCTCACAGATCATACAGTGAAAATTTTTCATGTTTTCATGTCATTAAGATGTAAGCCTCAGAGAGACCCAGGAACTTTCCAGAGTTCCACAGGTAGCTGGGCCAGAATTGAGACTGGGACCCCAGTATCTTTTAATGTAAACAAAAGGCTCCAGCAGGTATCTCAGACAAGCTATACTGAAATACTGTCCTTCTGTGTAAAATCTCAGTGCTGGATTCTCTTTTCCTACAACTTCTACTAAGAATTAATGGGGGGGGGGGCTGGAGGGATGGCCTAACAGTTAAGAGCGCCGACCTCTCTTGCAGAGGACCTGGGTTCGATCCCCAGCACCCACATGGCAGCTGAGAACCGTCTATAACTCCAGTTCCAGGAGAACTCCAGTTCCAGGGGAATCTAACACCCTCTTCTGACCTCCACGGCATTGCACAACACAGGTGCACAGACCTACATGCAGACAGTACATTCACACACACAAACATTAAGTTTTTTAAAAAAGCTTTAAAAAAATAAAAATTAAAAAAAAAGAATTAATGGGCCAGCCGGGCATGCACACGCCTTTAATCCTAGCACTTGGGAGGCAGAGGCAGGTGGATCTTTGTGAGTTCAAGGCCAGCCTGGTCTACACAGTGAGTTCCAGAACAGCTAGGGCTACAGGGAGACCCTGTCTGGAAAAGACAAAAAATAATTAATGGGTCGTTCTCCAATGGATTATCCCATGATGGATGAGAGATGTGTCATAAGATACGTAAACTCTAGACCTTTGTTCATTTGGATGAACTTCCAGAATTTTGGAGACTAAAGAAAACTGAATCACTGAATCACAGATATTTTCAGGACGGTATTTTTAAAACTGGGATTTGTTGCCAGACCTCAGTTCCCATATCATCTTGTACTCTTTATCTTTGTGAGAAGGTTCTCTTGCTCCTGTAATATTAAGCAGCGTTTAGGCCATAATGGCAGGCCTGCTAAGAGCCAGGCTGTATGTTGCCAAAACCTCAGAGTGTACTCTTCAGGGTTCTGGTGGCATACGCTGCATTCAGTTTGCTGATGGCAAGGGTGCCTGCCTCTGTGATCCTTCACAACATCCCTGTAATTTGCTCCAAGTTTCTGGCAAACTGCTGGACTCTGTCACCAGCTGTCACCACCCCTTCTTCCCATCCATACTTGGCAGGATCTGAGAACTCAGGCAGCCAGTAGAAATAATAGTAGCTGTGGTAACAGCTTTAGTGGCATGGTCCCCAGAGACAAGATCACAATTTGGCACCTTTTCTCTCAACATGAATCTAAAAATGGCACCACATTTGCTACTTGGTGGTATATAATTTTATTTAATTACACATTTTTGGTTTTAAGTCTTCAACAGGCTCGCTTTCAAGTGTGAAACGAACATACACTGGTTAAAAACAGTGCCATGGCTCTCTTTTATGAGAAAGAGGTGACAATAAAGCCATGCATTCCATTCCTTTCCAGCCACCTTGAAACATAAAGAGAATGCATGCTGTAACTTCTCTCACTGAAGTAGTCTTTGAATCTGAAAGAAAATCCCTTCATAAAATGTTACTGACAGATCCTTAGTAACATTGTCTCAAAATTATTTCAGTTTTTCCCCCTTAACTTTTACTAGGAAAATCTACAGGAACAGAAACTTAGCAGGTTATAAAATGAATGTTGGTCAACCTGTGTAAGAATTTTTTTTTCATTTTCAACATCATAAAATTGGGTATAGTCCAAAGATACCACAGGCAACATAAAAAGATACATTCTGGGGCTAGTGAGATGCCTCAGCAGGTGGAGTTCTTGCCATGCAAGCCTGGCAACTTATCACATGCACACACACACACACACACACACACACACACACACTGGATAAATGAAATTTTTAGATATAATTTAGAGTAGGCCAGGTAAGTCACTCTGAGAGTTGATTTTATTATAACTCTTGGTTGGTGGCATAAAAAGGCTCTATAATTTTGTAAGTGAAATATGTCAGATATTACAACTTACTTAAAAAAGATATTGTCTGAGAATCATAGAAATCTATATTCTCCTTCCCTTGGAAGGAAGGAAGAGGTAGAGCAGGCACTTTCTGGTGCTCCCTCTGATGTCACCAGGTCAGCATGGGGTGTCTTCCTCAGTCACTCCCCATCTTATTTTTGAGTTGTTTTTAGAGGCCTGTGTTTCTGAAGTTGAACAGTTTCCTAGGAACTAAGGCTCACAGGGTCTCTCTCACTGAACCTGAGGTCACTAATTTAGTTAGGGTGGCTGGCTAACACACACCAAGAGGCCTGGGATTACAATGCAGACTGCATTACCTCACTTTTTATGTGGGTGATCGAAACTCAAATCCTCTTGTTTGTGCAGCAAGCACTTTGTTGACTAAGCCATCTCCCCAGCCCAGGGTTTGCATTTTCAGAGACTAATAATGGTAGCTAAGATTTATGAAGTACTTTAAGTACTTCTGCATATCTATGGCCTTTATATACATTGTCTTTATTAAATTTTACAACAAACATATAAAACAAATACTCATAGCTTCCATTTAATAGGCAAGAAAATTGAGAATTTCAGAAGTTAAAAAGTTACTGAGACCCCAGTTAGTAAACAGAAAAGTTACAGTTCAACCCAGGTCTGTGTTACTTCATTGCCATGGCTGCTGACATGCTATGGTGAATGGAGAAAGAAATCCCAGAAAGCAAAATAGTTACAAGCCTTTCTACCTATGTATGTCTAGCAGTAAAACACAAAGTTGGAAGTGTGGATCAGTTCATGAAGAAGCTTTTTTTTTTAAGTTGAACTTTAGAGTACACATAGCATCAAAGTAACATAAATGAAACTTGTGATACCAAAAAAAAGCATTAAAATACAGTGATTCTTTAACATGGAAATTCCATTTTTTCTCCAACTTGTATTGCTTCAATACATATGTATATATATGCATATATAAATATATACATATATACAAACCTGAGTTAGAGGATTTTCTTTTCTTTCTTTCTTTCTTTATCTCTTTTTTTACCAAAAGTTATCATGTTTTCCCTAAGGAAGTGCTTGAAGGCTCCTCCTTGGCAAACCCAAACAGCCATCAATCCTGCCCCCGTGCCTCACACTGGGGTCCCTCCCGCCCATGGTCACCCAAATGAGGTCCAGCAAGCTGTGTCCTGTCTTGATCTTCCTGCACTGGCCTCCATGACACAGCCTGCGTAGTCCAACAATGGCAATCTACACTCTTTTATTAAATATGTGTCTTTGAAGGTTGTCCACATGGAATTAAAAATTGAAACCACAAAGAGCAGTTGAGATGAAAGGGAAGCCAAGGCTTTTGGTCACTGTGCACCTTGGGGATACATGACGGGAGGAGTGGTAAAAACCTGCAGAGAGCAGGTCATGAAATGTGAAAATGAGCTTAAATTATCAGTGGTACTGTCACTTGTTAATTTCAGCACAGAAATTACCCCCCAAATTTAACAGTTTCAAGCAGCAAACATTTATCTCAAATTTCTGCTGGTCATAAAGTCTGATCTCACTTTAGCTGTGTGCCCTACCTCAAGCCCTTTAAGGTCGGTGTCATCATACCCTGGCCTAGGGCTGAAGTCTCTCTTGAAAGTTCAACTGTTGCTAAAGGAATCTGTTTCAAGGTTGCTTGAGGAGTGTTGGCAAACCTATCTTACACTACATGAGCTTCTTCACAGGACTGCCTGATGGATGGGACGACAGCTGCTTTCCCCCATGGCAAGCAGGGAAGGGGAGAGAGCTGAACAACCAAAATAGAAGCTAAAGTCTTTTATAATCTAAGCTCAGAAAAGACATTCCATGATGTCCCCCATATGCTTTCTATTACAAGCAAGTTACTAAATCAAGCCTACACTCAGGGGAGAGAATTATACTAGGATATGTATGAGTACCAGAGATGGATTATTTGAGCCATCTCAGAAACATCCTGCTGTAGTGGGATAACATGCCTGCTTACGTCTTGCTTAGTTCCATGTGCAGGATAGGGGTTGTGCTCATTCAAGGACCCATACTGATATAGGACAACTCAGTAGGTTTCCATGATCTCTGCATGCAAGGGCAACAAATTATATAGGTGTCCTAGTTTGTCTTCCATTGCTGTGACAAAACACTGTGACCGACACCAACTTGGGGAGGAAAGGGTTTATTCAGCTTACATCTCCTGGGTCACAGTTCATCACTTAGGGAGCCCAAGGTAGGAACTCAGGGCAGGAACCTGGAGGCAGGAGCTGAAGCACAGGCCATGGAGGAGTGCTGTTCACTGGCTTGCTCTCCTGACTCATGCCCAGCCTGCCTTCTTATATCATACTCAACCACCTGCCTAGGCTGGCACCACTCATTGTGGGCTGGGCTCTTCCACACTGCTCGACCATCAAGACAATGCTCCACAGATGTGGCCACAGGCCAATCCAATGGAGCCAATTCCCCAGTTGAGGCTCCCTCAACCCAGGTGTGTCAAGTTGACACTAAAGCTATCCAGCACAATAGGTATTCTTGAAATTTAGTCTGGGAGTGACACCCACATTTCATGGTCCAAAATGGCTGTAAGACTTCACGGGGACAGAGAAGAGAAACTGTTTTATTATTTCCTCTCAGGACAGTCACAAAAGAATTCGTTGAAGGCAACCGAGAAACAACAGTAATAAAAGTGTGAAGAGAGGACCAGGAATGTTACCAGAGGAGGCTAGGACAGTGAAGATGGGTGCCTAATGTTGACAGATACTGTTGAAATGTATAAAGTGGACAACTCTGAAAAGAGACTACTGGAGATGGCAGTTCAAGAGATACCCATGGGGCTGGAGAGATCCCTAGCACTTAAGAGCACCGACTGCTCTTGCAGAGGACCCAGGTTCGATCCCCAGCACCCACATGGCGGCTGAGAACCGTCTGAAACTCCAATTCCAGGAGAACTCCAGTTCCAGGGGAATCGGACACCCTCTTCTGACCTCTGTGAATTGCACGACACGGGTGCACAAACCTACATGCAGACAGTACACTCATACACATACAAAAATAAATAAAATTTAAAAAAAGAGATACCCATAACCACTGGGAGGAGTTTTAGTGTAGTACAGACAGGGTGGTTCATAGAGAGGGAAACAGGGACAGTGTGATGAGCACGTGGACACACTGTTCACTTCTTTGAGATTCATAAGAATATAGAAAAGGAAAAATGCCACAGTAATTCAAAAGCTGTCATAATTAACTTTTCTTTCCCTTTTTTATGTGTATGAGTGTATTGCCTGCATGCGTTAAGTGCACCCCTGTTGTGTAATGCTCACAGAGGTCAAACAAAGGTGTCAGATTCCCTGGAACTGGAGTTAAGGATGGTTCTTAGCTGTCACATGGGTGCTGGGAATCAAATCCAGGTCCTTTCTAAGAGTAGTCAGTGCTCTTAGCTGCTCAGCCATCTCTCTAGTCCCATAATTAGCTTTAATTTTTTTTTTTTTTTTTTTTTTTTTTTGGTCATTTTGAGACAGGGTCTCCCTGTTAGTCCCAGCTGTCCTGGAACTCACTCTGTAGACCAGGCTGGCCTTGAACTCACAAAGATCCACCTGCCTCTGCCTCCCAAGTGCTAGGATTAAAGGCGTGAGCCACCACGCCCAGCCAACTGTACTGTTTTTAATAAAAGTTCTAGTATGTTGCAGTCTTACCAAAAGCACACAAAGGTTTTCAGTTTCTCCACCCCTTGCCAGAACAAATCACAGTTTGTTTTGTTTTGTTTTGAGACAGTTTTAAATAGTGGGGCAATCTGGGTGGTCATGAGCTGGCAATCATAAACCCAATGCATGAATTTGTTTAACTATATCACTGTTTCTACGAGACAGCTAAGAGTTATACTGGAGAGAACCTGTGCTGTGCTCCCTTTTTCCTCCACTCGGATGGAGCTGTTTCCACTCTCCTGCAGAGTCCGTACACTGCACCACACTCTGTGTTCACACGGATTCTAGCTCTCTCCTGGGGCTCTAACAGACTAGTCTAGTAGAGGAAGGCGGTTACAGGGAAACTTTAGCAGGAGTAAGCACATACTCTCTCTGAAGAATGGCAGCAACTACTTTCCCATGGGATCAAGTCTGCTTTCCAGCCCATGATTGAAAACTTGGGATTATCCGTCTTTATCTATAGTGGTGCAAGAGGTGTAATTTTATATTGGCTATTTTCTTTATTTGTCTGCCAAGATGTCCCACGTAGCTTTATTACGCCACCGCTTAGTAATTCTGGAGCTTTTTTTTTTTTTTTTTTTTACTTTTTTGAGCTTGCTGCCTGCCCTTCTCCTCTGTCTCATTAACCCCACATGTGGATACATAATTATATGTATAATTCAAGATAAACATAAGCATCAAGAGCTTCACTAAATACCAGATAGCAACAGAGTCAAAGTAGGTAATATCCTAAGATTAAATAACTTATTGCTTTCTGTTTTCAGTGACATATTAAGCAAGATATCATATTATTGGGCATGATTCTCATCTCTTCATGCAACATCTTAAGTAGAAACAGAATCCATGTTGTTGCTAGTGTGTGTGTGTGTGTGTGTGTGTGTGTAATAAAGCTGTTACCCATCTGGCAAAAAGTAAAATACCTCCCTAACACAAACATAATATTTTTTAACATTTAGCATATGTGCACAATCCCATCAATATTCTCTACTCTACTCTTCAAAGTCTATTAAAACTAATAATGTAAGCAACTCTTATCATTCAAGAAAATTTAATGCCCTTTTTATATTGAAATATCACAATGGTGATAAATTATTTCACACAGAAACTTTGCCCTATTGGAATATAGGTACTCATTGACTTACCATGGGTTTAGATCCCAAGGAACACAATGGAAATTAAAAATATAAGATGTCAAAAATGCATTTAGGGCTGTGCATGGTGGTCCATACCTTTAATCCTAGCACTGGGGAGGCAGAGGCATGCAGATCTCTGTGAGTTCAAGGCCAGCCTGGTCTACAAAGTGAGTTCCAGGCCATCTGGGGCTACAGAGAGACCCTGTCTCAAAAAAGACACACAAAAAAAATACATTAAGCACATGTAGCCTACCAAACATCCCACAGAGCATTGGAGAGTTGTTTCCCCCTTTGTGATCCTATGGCTGGGAGCAAACTGCAGCAGCATGACCCTGACAAACATTGTGAAAAGATGTCCTACCCCATACTGCCTGCCTGGGAAAACACCAAAATTCAAAACCTGAACTGTGATTCCTACTGCACACATGTAGCTTTTGCACCCTTGTAAAGTTAAGTATACAGAAGTCAAGCCATTCTAAACCAGAGTCAGTCTGTATTGATTATTGCTGTGCCAGAGCATGACTGTCAAACCTTTACTGACTGCAGAACCAGCTCCCATTATTTCACTCAGAAATTGCTGAAGTATGGAAAACCTCAAAGAGTATGTGAAATGATAAATGTTTAGAAAGCTCCTGACATTTTGCCATTCAAACACTATGTAATTTAGTGCAAAATGACATATGAAGATATACCTCTTTATAAGATGACAACTCAACTCATAAATTCTAGAATTCTAAAACCTATATCTTAAAGGCCTGGAGAGATAGATGATCTCTTGCAGAAGACCTAGGTTCAAATCCTAACACCCACATAGCGGCTAACAACCATCCTAACCCCAGATCCAGGGATCTGACCCCCTCTTCTGATCTCTGCAGACATTGCATGACACGAGTACAATTAACATACATGCAGGCAATGCACTCATATATAAAATAAAAATAATATTGAGCAAAAAAAATCAGAGTTTAAATAGAATTTCTGGCAAACCATAATTTAATCAAGGAGTCTGAATACCTAGAAATATACACAGTGGACATCACTGTCTGTTTGGTATTTTTCTTACTAATACCATGCATTTATAACAGATGTCATTAAAAGGATATGGAACCATACCAATATCCTGAAATTATTGTTTTTTAAAATGTTCAATAAAGCATATATAGCAATAGTTCTAAAGGAGTCATTAATTATTTAATAATACACTCTTCATCCTTTTTAATTTTTAACTTTTATTGAATTTTTGCAATTTTCATACAACATATTATGATATTTAGAATCCCCTCCCCTATCTGCACCTCTACCCAATTTACTGTACATAAATATATATTTATTTATTTATACTTATATATTATAGCCTATAGAGTCTGATTTGTGTCCTTCAATGTGGGTCCATCTACTGGGCCCACCAGAAGTCCCATCCCTGGAAGACACTGTCTCTCCCCCTTCTAGCTGCCATCAGTTGACAGAAGTTCCTTGTGTTGTGTTGGGATTTCTTACCCACGTCCCCATGTCTGTGCTGGGATTTTTGCATGACTTGAGCTTGCATGGGACTTATGCATGCTGTCACTGTTGCTGTTAGTTCATATGTACTACTGACCAGCTGCCTGGAAATCTCTTTCCTTGTGGTCATCCATTACCTCTTACAATCTTTCCACCTCCTCTTCTGCAATGGCTCATGAGCCTTGGGTGGCAGAAGCTTGGAATCTGTGTCTTATCCAGGGAATGGCATTCTGTGGCCTCTTGTTTTCTGAACATAGGCCATTTGTGGGTTTCTGTGTTAATCAGCATCTGCTGCAGAAGAACCTTCTCTGGTGAGAGTTGAGAAATGCATTCATCTTATGTGTAGAGGTTGCATTGAAGATGGGTCACTTAAGGCTAGGCATCTCACACTTATTCTCTGTGTTTGATCAATTGTGTAACTCTATGAGAGTCTCCATCTGCTGCAAAAAGAAGCTTCTTTCATGAGTGGTGAGAGTTACACTTGTCTGTAAATATGAGGATGCATATTTAGAATGAGGTAAGACATTACATTAGTCTAGGGATGTGGCAAAAGTGGGTTTTTCTGTAAGATCTATGACCTCCCCTGCCATGTGTATTTGGCTATGTTTACAGTACCAAACATAAGTTCCCTCTCATTGAGCAGGCCTTAATTCCAATTGGATACCAATACTAATAGCTTTGTTTTTTTATATCTACTTCCTCACTGTTACCAGAAGTGCTTTCTTAGATTTTAAGTGAGGTAGTATTTTACATTGAGTTGGGATCTTTGTACTTAAAAGGAATACTCACTGAGACATGCCATGGTCTGGTCAGGTGACTCTAAAATCCAATACTTTGGTAATCTGGAATCCAGAATAAGTAAATGAAATACCTATAGAGTAAGACCTGTGCTGCTGAATGACAGCTGTACATCATAGTATGTCTAGAATTTTCACATCAATTAAATCAGCTGGGCATGGCACATTTTTTTTCAAATAAGTCTAATGCTTATTACTTTATCAAAGATTAAATACTAGACTAAAGATTAATCAAAAATCCAAAGCGACTGCTCTTTACCCTGGTATAAATTTATTATTTTTGTTGTTTTTACTACATTATTTGAGTATCTAATAACAGCTCTCTGCAAAGAGCGATTGTCACACTGCCTCTGAGATGACTTTTTTTTTTTTAAACTTCAATGTATTTAAAATTTTTTTTTAATTTTATTTCTGTATGTGTATCAATGTACTGTATGCATGCAGGTTTGTGCACCCGTGTCGTGCAATGCCGTGGAGGTCAGAAGAGGGTCTCGGAGTCCCCTGGAACTGGAGTTCTCCTGGAATTGGAGTTTCAGACGGTTCTCAGCCGCCATGTGGGTGCTGGGGATCGAACCCAGGTCCTTTGTAAGAGCGGTCGGCGCTCTTAACCGCTAGGCCATCTCTCCAGCCCCCTGAGATGACTTTTGAAAGACTTATGTCTTTTTCCATTTTGCTGGTAAATTCCAATATCTATGAGCATATTGTCAAAAAATTCTCTTTCGTGATATGACTAACATTGGGCTTACCTATAGATATATAGCCTTCTTGAGAAAATAACCTCTAAACTATAATGTGGAACACAGATGAAAGTTTAGTAAATGTTAATGGTTAATATTCTTTCAAATATTCTAAATAAATTAAGAAAAATGATGTATTAAATTTCAAATTAGAATGCATTTAAAAATTAATAATTATGGGGCTGGAGAGATAGCCTGTCGGTTAAAGAGCACTGACTGCTCTTGCAGAGGACCTGGGTTTGATCCCCAGCACCCACATGGCGGCTAAGAACCATCTGTAACTCCAATTCCAGGAGAACTCCAGTTCCAGGGGAATCCGAGACCCTCTTCTGACCTCCGCGGCATTGCACTACACGGGTGCACAAACCTACATGCAGACAGTACATTCATACACATACAAAAATAAATAAAATTTTAAAAAAAGTATTATATCCTCATTAGGTTTTCTAAATATGTTAAATAAAAAACACTAGTAAGCATAAATTTTTAATAATTGTATATGACTTATAAATTTAAAAATTAACATGCTCATATCAGAAACTTGCATTAAATTACTTGACGTGTGCATGTTGTTTCATCGGCACCATTACTAAATTATATGCCATAAACTCAAAATGTATTCATCCAAATTTAAGGTTTTTTCATTAGTTTTTACACATTTAAATCTATTCTCATCATTTTATACACCAATAAGTTTATCTATGAAATAAGCGTTAGCTTTTTGCCATAATCCAAGTCAAAAGCGTCATGTTTCCATGTTCTGGAGAACATGTAGCCATTGTAACTGAGCCTGATAAATTTGCGAATGGCCTGCAGTCACACAGATTTGGCAAATGCTGTTTCAGACCATTCTACAGCCTACTTAAAAGGGGTTGAAACATGGAACACAAACAAGAGCAAATAATGATTCATTCTTGAGACTTTCCTGGTACCAATTAACTGAATAATATTAAATCGTTATTGAAATGTTGCCATCTTGCATGGCATTGCTATGTAAATTGCATGTGTTTGAGGAATTGTTTTACAATTTGTGTTGCACGATTATCCTTGTTATTTCAGAAGATGGAAATTTTAACTTTACATATGACTCTCATTATAAACATGCTTAGCATTTGCTTTTGGAACTAAAAGCAGCAGACCTTTAAACAACATGTATTCTTTCCCCCCAGCAATGCATCTATTTGGCCTCAACTGGCAGTTACAGCAGACTGAAAATGACACATTTGAGAATGGAAAAGTGAATTCTGACACCATGCCAACCAACACTGTATCATTACCTTCTGGCGACAGTGGTAAGAGAAAGAATTATGTGTCCTGTGTTTTCTTTTAACATCCTGTTCCATAAACTTATTTCTAACCCACTCAAAGTCACCATATGTGGGAAAGAAGAAAGGTTTAGAAATGGCAGACATTACCTGTATTTTTATATGAGTATTTTCATTAATTTACTTGGAAAGTTGAAAGTCACACTTTTATTACAGGAATAATGTAATTTTCTGCCATCTGGGAGCTGATGGTTCCATTCTTCCCTTTCCCTTTTGCAAGTGTGTATTAAGTTTTATTTTTGGTTTACAAATAAATTAGAATTATGTCATCTTTCATGGTACCTTGGGTGTATTGAGTTTTCTTCATTGGACTTCTATGTGTAGTTGGAATACCATATTAATCTTATTATAAAAGCTTTTAAATATAAACTAGATTAAAGAATTATAACTTATTGACCTTTCCCCTAATTGCCCTTTTGCCAAACATTTAAGAATTTGTACTTTGTGGTAATACTTTTAAATCCATTTCCTCTGAATTAAAATGGAATTTGAATGCTATATTTCATTTTTCCAAAGTAAAATCCCCTAAATGTAGGCATGAATACATATATTTACATTTTATAGCATCATATTATTTATTGTATATATATATATATATATATATGTCCACATCTTGCTGTTGGTCTCTGCTGATTTTTGCAGAGCATGCTTATGTTCTATATCTCAAAGCATGCTGACAGAGATATCTCTGCCATGTGCTAAATCATTTGCTTTTAAGAATTTCCTTAGCTCTTCCTCTATTTCTTCTCTAGCGATTTTGTATTACATTTTACCTTCAGTGATGTCCATCTCATTGGCTAGTTTCTTTGCAAGTCCATTAAAAGCTGGTATCTCTCTGGTAGGTGTTCTGTTAAATGCACTCAGCTACTCTCAGGCAGTTTGTAACGGGTTTTCAGTCTTTGCGGTCTCATACTTTGGGGGAGTGTTGGGGAGTGGTTGCCGCAGGGTCTCCCTTTAGCCTCAGCTAGCTAGAACTCACTATGTGGATGTGGCTGGCCTCAATCTCATGGAGATCCACCTGCCTCTGCCTCCTGAGCACTGGAATTAAAAGTCTGTGCCTCCACACCTTGCTTTTTTCAGGATTTATGTTAACAATAATACTTTATGACACATATCCTCCTCCTCAAGGACATTGAGGAATTTTATGAGACATTGGATTTTTCACAATACCAATTAATACTTCCCTTACTAAGAAGCCTTTTATATAATGAACTATGATCTGGTACTTGACAAGTTACCCAGGGCAATCACTATACAATGGGTTAATGTCAGGGAAGAAAAGTTTTCCTAACTGGAACTGCAAGTGACAAGGTTTATATAGTAAACTTTAATTAGCTTTACTGCTCTTTGATTTTACACATTGATAACACATATAAACAGATGAAGTAACTATACAGAAATTAAGAATATTTTTTGCCCATATTGATTGAAATATAGACTATCTCTTTTTTTTTCTTTACCACCATGCCCAGCTCAAAGATGGTTCTTAGCCATTATGTGGGTGCTGGGAATCGAACCCAAGTCCTCTGAAAGAGCAGTTGGCGCACCCAATCGCTGAGCCATCTCTCCAGCCCCAAAATATAGACTATCTCTTAAACTGGATGATTACCATGACAATCATCAAGTGGTGCTTATTAATTACAAACAGATCATTTATCAAACCAAACAAATTAAAATTATACTAAAGAAATCAGTGCTTATTGTGGATAATACAACATGCTAACCTATTATTATTAATATTAAAAGAACATAACCCATTAGTTTCATGGTACCCAAAATGCACAGTACCAAGAGAGCTATAGATTCAGAGATGCTCAGTGTTGGTTCCTGGTATTTTTCCCTAGGGAAAATATTTTCTCACAGTGTCATCCCTTGACTCATATAAGTATGTGGTTAAAGCCAAGCTCCTTCACCTATTTACTTTGCCACCTCAGAAAAAGGAATAGTTGTTTAGATTTACAAGAAAAGTTAAGGTAACCCTGGAATAGACTATCTAGACATACCAGCTCCAGAGTGTTAGAACATCTTGCAAGAGCAGTTTAAGAGAACTCTGTGGTGCCGAAGTCTTCTAAAATAGTTACTTCTAAAACTATTGACTTAACAGCAACTAGAAATACCTATTCATCAAACTAGCATACCCATGCAGATATATATATATATATATATATATATGTATGTATATATTATATATATATATATTTGTCTTTACATTGAGAAATATCCTCTAGTATTTTCTGTTGTGATTCATTATATTTCCCCAACAAATATTAATTATAACCCATTAAAATAATTTTATAATCTATAAAGAACTAAAGTTTCAAAAGTACTTTTCTGACCATATACATAGTTAATGTGTGCCATTAGAGTAACTGTATATAAGTTTATCCGCAGTAACTTCTTCCCATTTGTATGAAGAACTTCTCCACAAAATAGATTATTAACAGCTCTCACGCCCAAATCAGTTAAGTACACTAGATAACTGGCCTTCCAGCCTGCCAAATGGATTAGAGTAGTTAGGGCAATTTCAGTTCAGGAAAAGAGAGTTGTCTGGGGTGGTTAACACTCTCCCACACTTGGGGAAGGAGATTCAAGCTGAGTCTCCTGGATTAAAAGGGAACAAAGGGAGGAGGGGAAGAATCCACCAGTGGGAGCTGGTGCAGAGATGCAGCAAGCCAACTGACCTTAGGGAATTCCTCCCCACAGCCCGTTCTGGCCAAGCTATTTGCCCCATGCAGACCCTTGGCCTTGGAGCATCAGCCACCACCCCACTATGGCTAAATAAACTTCACCTGGAGACAGACTTCACAGACTGGTGGCTCTCTGCAAGCCTCTGTCCAGTCAAGACCCAGCCAGCTACTCAATACTCATTTCCCAGGTTGGTGGTCTGACAGAAAGACCCTTTTCCAACCAATACCGGCTAGCATGCACACACAAACACAAGTCTGATGGGCTTAACTTACACACGCATGGAAATTAATGGACCAGGGACTCTAGTCTGATGGCAAAGAAGAATCCCATTATTGTATACAACACCTCCCTATATAAGCAGAATGATGTGATATCTCAGGGCCCACTTCCAGACCCCCTGCCTCACGCTCTGTAAATATCACAAGCTCTGTGTCCCAAGTTTGTCTCACCTGGTTTGTTGACACCAGCCACCCTCACCTAGGGGCAGATTCAGGTGTAAAGGCAGGCAGGCAATTAAGAACAATGCAGCCACAGGTGGCCTTCCTCTACCTACAGCTAAGACCTTGTCCAAAATGTGACAGAAACAAGTCACTTATCTATCATTTTTGAATAGCCCAACCAGGTGTAAAATGTTCTTTCTCAAATAACCATTGCTCAGTGGGCTAACCAGAGACTCTAGTTGCAAAAATAGAGGCACCTAAAATCTGCTTCCTTTAAAAGGAGCTTTATGATAAATTTGCACTATTTTGTATCACCACCCACGCCTTTAGATTTGTAAGCTGTCTGAAGTAGATCACATGAGACTATAACCCTAGAGAAAGCCTGAGAATTCTGCACAAAAGCTCACTAGGAGAATTAACTGTGCCGAACATAATGAGAAAATTACTTCACAGCTTCTAAATGCAGTCCTCTTATTTATGCAGTCCTATTTTATTCTTATTTTGTAGCCATCTAAGAAACAATCACTGTGCTCATGGCTCTGCACTCTTCCTTCCTGCTAACCTTTAATGCTGTACCAAAGACTCTCAGTGGCAGTTAATATCTAAAAGAAGAATCCATAGCACCTGGCATGATCCTTTACTGAATATTTCTGAGGCATTCTTTGACTGAAAAGTTTAGAGATAAGAGAACAGAAGAGCAGGGGCTCGGGCAAGGATAATAGAAATGGACAAAGGGGATAAATAGGTAAAATTAAAGTTTGTGTCTCAAATAGGTTCTTTCTAGAAACTAAAATTATTCCCCTGGACTAAAAGACTCATTTAGCCTAATGTACCGGAAAGAATCACACAGGCCTATGCTAGCTCCTTCACTTATTTACCTTATAACTAGTTATTTAACCTCTCTGAACCTTGATTTCTCCACATGTAAAGAGGGAATAATAACACTTATCTCTTGGCTTACCAACCTCAACCGTCTGGCTCCCCACTAGATTTTCCTGGCAGCCTTCTATCTTCTGTACACCTGCACAATTATTTCAAATCATCCTACTCTACTCAAACAGAAAAATAGAAAATTTCATAGGGAGTTCTCTTAGTGTCTTGTAAGAAAATCACCATCCCTACATACATTAGTTAATTTTCTGATTGTTAGGACAAAATACCTGGCAAATACTTTGGCTCACCTTTTGGTGGGAAGGTGTGGTGGCAGGACCTTGAGGCAGCTGGCCACATTGCTTGTATAGTCTGGAAGCAAAGAGAGGTGAATGCTAGTTTTCTGCTTGCTTTCTCTTTTTAATTCAGCTGAGGACCTCAGCCCATGGAGTGGTGCTACCCATATTTAGGGTGGTTATTCAGTTAACCTAATCTAAAAGAAACTCAGTCACAGATATGCCTAGAGATTTGTCTGCTAGGTGACTCTAGATCCTGTCAGTTGATAATCCATATTAACTGTCATCCTCTGTGAATCTCTCCTTTTCTTTTTTTTTAATTTATTTATATATTTTTTTATCAAATCTAGACCCGTGTCCCCCCCACCATCCCCCCACCCCACCAGAGCTCATGCATTCTGCCAAACATGCTTTTCATCTCTTCCTCAGTCTTTCTCAATATTCTCCAGGTGGAAGTTGACTGTTTTGAGCAGAAGTTCACTGTTTCAGTCAGTTCTTTGATGCAGTCCTTTCTGTTGTTGTTGCTCCTCCTCCTCCTCCTCCTCCTCCTCCTCCTCCTCCTCCTCCTTCTCCTTCTCCTTCTCCTTCTCCTCCTCCTCCTTCTCCTTCTCCTTCTCCTTCTCCTTCTTCCTCTTCCTCTTCCTCTTCCTCTTCCTCTTCTTCTTTCCAATATGCATCACTCCCAACTGCTTTGGACAAATGCTCAAGGGGCCATGCACAAGAAATACTTACAACTAGGTAATTGGCACTAGCATCCACAGACGAGGGATACCATTTGTCGTTTTTTTTTTTTTTCTGGGACTCTGTTACGTCACTCAGCTCTTATTCCCCTCATATTCATGGTCATTTGTTCTACTCTTGCTCTTGATCCTACCTACCTCCTGTGTGATCCCACACTCACCATGCCATTCTTCCTTTTTTCTTAGCAATGTCTGTTTTATAATGAGCTCACCTCTTTACCTGATCACTAAATATTACTATTTCTCATGGTCCTGACCTTTCATAATATAATTACTCTGGATCTCTTCCACTCTTGTCTTTAGTTACATTCTATGTACTCTTGACTCCTAAGTCAATAAATGTGGCCTAGTTTGCTATCTTTATCCCCAGACACTGACTACATAAAACTTTCCATGTTTCTTTGGAGCATCTTCACCTATTGTTTTTTTTTTTTTAATTTCAAATTCCAAGTGTCTAAAACTGTGGGCATGAATTACTTTAGTTATCTAGCACTTTATAACAAACCATACCAAAATTCATAGCTTACACAAAAAAATTCTCATCTCTCCGAGTTCTGTCAATTGCCTGGGCAGTTCTTGTATTCTTACTATGCTCTCTTATATAGTTGCTCCCAAATGTGTGAGACTGTCCATGTGATTTAGGTTTCTCAGAAAATAGTGACTAGTTCTGAATAGGAATAATATCTCAAGAGAGTGCATTCTCAGAGCTTACACAAAACCACAAGGCTTCTAAGGCTTCTTCTGATTTGGTATCATACATTCTAGGATGTCACTTTCATCAGGAAGACAAGTAGCCAGACTAAAGTTATTAACTTAGTGACATTCTTCTTGTTTAACATGTATAAGAGTCTGTTCAACACCAGCACTACAAAAATGTTTCATCTAAGATCAAACCAACTTCGTATTGAGGGGAATTGAGCTTTCTATCTTAGTATTAGGTGGGGTACATTGTACAAGGGCATGTGAGATAGGAAGTATTGTTGTGACTATCTTTGAAAAACACGGTTTCCAGATCATCTTTCTTTCCCTGTCATCTTTGCCTCTCTTTTAGAGATTCTGTATCAGGAAATAACATCATTGTTGACTAGTTAGACGGTCCAGACGTTTAGGAGTTATATCTGAATCTATTCTACTCCCTCACCTCTCCTATTTAACCAAGCGACAAGTCCTGATGATTCTTACACTGTATTTTTTGAACCCTATCATTTTTGACTGAATTATAGTAGCTAGCTGCCTATGCTGTCTCTACTTTTGCACATCAATTCTTCACATACAAATTTAAGATAACAATACCTCATCTGACCCCCTTCGGTGACCTAGATTCTAGCCACATGCCTTTAGGTGACTTCCAGGTCTCCACAGCCTGGCTGCTCATCACACCATACTATAATATAGAAACAATGTAGCAGAGAGAGAAAAGTGGAAAAGGGGTACACTCTGCAGTAGCAAACCTCCGGGCTTCCCCTGCAGCTTTTAATCACCAGTGCCTATAGTACTGAGGACAATTTGTATTGTTTCTTTGTGTCTACATGTTCTCATAAAATGAAAGGAACTCATGGTCATAGTATTTACTTCATAAGATGGTTTTGAGTAGCTAAATACTGTAAATTATGTATAATACATAATAGGTAAAATACATGCTTCAAAAAATATTAAGTTATTCACTATTTAATATGCCTTCTTTGCTAAAATATAGAACAAAGATTATTATTTCTCTGCTGCTCTTATCCCAAGCTGTTAGCATAGTTAATAACCTGAAGTAACTGGCCAAAAATGTCCTTAAGACTATTTGTTGGGTGAATAAATGAAAATTACATGTAAAGTATGTATGTACTTTATGTAACACAGTGTGTTACATAAAGTGTGTGCATTCCAAATATTGGTATAGTATGGTATGAGAACTGAAGCTCTAACCTTCTCTAACTTCCTATTTGTGTATGGAGCAGCAGTATGGATAAATCAGATATTGTGTATAGCATGCCAGTCAGTGCTATGATAATTATCAGTTTGCTTTTTTCTGTAATCCAATTATGTTTTCATACTTTAGAGCCAAATTCTTATGAAAAAATATAGATCCTAGACCAGGTATGGTGGTGCATGCCTTTAATCCCAGCCCCTGGGAGGCAGAAGCTGCCAGATCTGTGTGAGTTCCAGGCCACCAAGAGCAACACAATGGACCCTGTCTCAAAAAAAAAAAAAAAAAAAATACCCAAATAAGCATCAGTAATATCTTCTCAGGCAGTAATGGAAATCCTTTCATTATTTATATTTTAGTTACTTAGATGATTGTATTTTATGAAAATAACCTTATTCTTTGAATTCATTATATTCATTCATTTTAGATTTGCTGAGCATGTGTTATGTGGCATGCACTGATCACAACTCTGGAGAAAATACCAGTTGGCAGGGAAAGGGAGGACCCAAGACTGCCACAAACACTTGTTGCCATGAATTGCTAGGCAAGTCAGAAATCAAGCAGAAAATTACAACAGGGAAGAGTAGGGAGTACAGGCCAGGGCATCACAGCACCAGCTTTAATGGAAAGAGGCAACAAGACAAAAGCCAAATTTGGCAAGGGCTAATCTGGAATAATCTAGGACTAAAATTAAAAGCCATAAATGTTGGTTAGTGTATGAGTTACTTTCTATCACTATGACCAAAATACCTGACATACACACCATGGAGATAGAAAGGTTTATGTTGGTGCCTGATTGGAGGACATGTTAACTGTCTTCTTTCCAGCTCTCTCTTTTTCCTCCTCTTATTCCATCTGCTCTCCTCACTTGGGATGGTGCCGCCCACATTGAAGGTGGGCGTTCCACAAATTAACCCTCGCTGCAGACACCCTCATAGATATGGCCAGGAGTATATCTCATAGGTGAGTCTAATCCAGTCAGGTTGACAATGATCATTAAGCATCAGTCAGTCTATGGCAAATAACTCTTCTGGTCAAAATAAACAGAAAACCTCCTTTTGTATGAATACAAATCTCAAGCCTGGGTGTGTGTATAAATACCCATATATATATGATGATCTGTTTAAATAAAATTACAATTGCTCTTAAATTTTACATAATTGTTCATTATTAACAGTTTTCTCAAATATGAGATAGCTTCAGAGATTACATTTTACAACAGTTTAATGATAGCAAATGGAAGAAACGGGACTAACAGGGCTAGAGGAGCCTAGAACTTTATTCAATATTGTTTATAGTATTTGTGTTATTGTGATGCATAATAGTTCCTTAATTAGATGCCATATTGATTTTGTCCATTAAACTGTGTGTGCAAAGTAGCTATGTGTTAGTCTGCATAGCTCATAATGTAACACTCTGTATCTACAATGCTAAGTTATGGCATGTGGTTGTCTATAAAAAGATATGTTGACCAGCACATCTTCAGAGTCAGGATATGAACCCAAAGTTAGAGCCTAGAATTGGAGTGTGGGCTATTGATTGTACATAAGTGCCAAATTTTGCTTCTTGTCATTGTAATTATTAGTGCTTCTATGGGACCCAAGATTAGTGCTTCTATGGGACCCAGGATGATATTATTATCCACTCTCCTTCTGTAGTAGTTACACTTTGACACTTGGGGGTGTTTTTCTGCTTTCCATTTTAATCACTATAGCCTAGTTTCCTCACACCTATGTGACAGCAGACTCATGATATGTATAAGAAAATGTTTACTATTTTATAACTTTAGGTGGTTTTCTGATGTCACAAAATAATTTACCAAACTTCCTAATTGCCAACATAATTTTTAAATACTCTGCTTTGTTCTTATTGGTAAATTTATCTATGAAATGTTTTTTCTGAGATCAAAGTACTTTTTAAAGACTTTCTTAAAACATCTCTTTATTGATGCATTTTCACATAAGCTGGGTAACATAAGGCAAGGAGCAAGGGCTTTGTGTACATGGTCTGTATGTTTTACACACTGACAACTGTGTTTTAAGACATTTAAGACTGTTCACAAATGAAAAAAAAAATCACAGCAGGTGAAGAGTCAGCTATTAGCTCCCACATTCAAGCACACCAGGATGTTTTGAAAAAATTCTTCAAGATGGTGTCCTGTTGATTTGAAGGCTTGGGACATCTCATTCTTACTGTGAATGCTTTAATTGGTTTGAATTATAGCCTGAAAGCTTTGAGTTAGAGTGCTGTGAAGGGCTCTGTCCCCTGGCGCTGTGTTCCCTCCATTTTTCCTTCTTTTCCTCTTTGCACACCTTGCACACAACCTTGTGTTTCCTGTGATCAATCCCAAATTCGAGCTCTTGGGGTTTACAGAGGTAATGATCTCAGTGAGGGGCATGAAAGAGCCCTAGAACTGGCCTTCCTTTTATTTCCTCTGAAGCAAGAGTTTTCTGGAATTCAGGACAAGATGAAAGACTTCTGTTTCTAGGCTTTTCTCTAAGAGACCTGGGAGCTTCAGAAGAAGGCTCTATGCAAGTATTTACAAGTTTATCAAATAGTGTCATCTACTTGCTGACTTCCAGGTATGCCCACAAATTTAAAAAGAACATTTGAGAAATACTGCTAGAAATAGTATATACTTGACTTGGCCAAATTAAAGAAGTACTATGACTCAAGAAGCAACAGGAATGATTTATAAAGCCCCCTTTATAACAAAGATGAGCAGCCAAGGCAAAAACATCTGTAGAGAAAAACAGGTCATTCCTACATCACTGATTATAAAAAGGGGCTGGGACTGCATTGACATTTTAAAGCCACATCCTAAGATTTTAATCCATAACAAACCGTGCAATAACTTGAAGCAAATAGAAGTTAATGAGCACTTGAAACAAGATTCATATTTCATGAGAAAAGCTAGAAAGATAAAAGATCTTTAAAGTATCTTGTGCTCATCCCTTAAACAATCTATCCAGATTTAAATTGAGGTTTTTTTTTTTAATTTCCCAAGGTCATATGATAGGCTCTTTTTAAAATCTCTTTTCTTCTGTATTAAATTATGGTTCTAATTATTGTAAACATTCAACTGAATATAACCTTTCTATTTTATAAATGTGATCAATGTTTTGTTGATTATGAAACATAAAATGAAATAGGTATTGGAAATAACTTTTCAAATAGCTTATACATTCATGCCTTAAAAAAATAAAGCAAAATTCTGTATTAATTCTATTCCTATTTTTCTTTACTAGAAATATAAACATGAGAAATCTTGCTATAAAACAAATGGGCACGAATATAAGGATTTCTTTTAGAGTGAAGCTATTTGGTTCTTTCAAAATCATTAGTTGTACATCAAAATATCACATCGTGGTCCACTTACAGAAAGTGTGTTGAATGATCTACAAGGTGGCACTTCTATCAGACTTTGCCTCCAGTTTTATTGAAAGCAAAGAATGGGCAACTACCTTCTTTGAAAAAATTTGTTACACAGTTTTTAGAATCAATTCTTGGCTAATTCTACATACCATACCAACAAAGCCTTCACCAAGGTTTAGCAAAATATTAATTATATCTGTTTTGTTTTACTTCTCAGCATTTTGCTGAATCTGACATGTTCAGTGTCAAGTAGAAAAATAGATATTATTGTCCATTTTAACTCACCTTTGCTATTATAATATTTTAATACTTTCATCTCATTATATGCTTTAAATTTATCCATCTCATTAGCTCGTTTAATTTGTGGAAAATGTCTACTCTATAATTTAACTGACAGAGCCAGAATTCATTAAAATCAAATTTATTCTGTGTCAGAAAAAAACTGATATATTTTTTCAGTTTGAATAATCTTTATTTTGTTATAACTTCCCAGTTCTGTGTTCCTGCTCAAAGTAGAAAGATGAAGTGCATATGTTTGTCACCAGCTGGACAGTGGAAACAAACAAGACACTGCAGCATTTTGCATTTCTTGAAACTCTTCTGTAACCGAAAAGCATTCTTGGACAGTGGCTGAGGGGTGGTCCAAAAGTCACAGTACAAAATAGTAGCCTTCCCTTGTTGGTATATTTGATTTCCAAGTGTGCCAACAGCCCTCAGTATTCCATTTGTAATTCCTCTTAAGACATAAAGCCACTAAGGCTTGTTGTGGGTTTGTTGTGTCTAGAGTAAACGAGACGCCATGAGCCAAACTACCTAGAGCTTGCCGCTGGTCGACATAGGAAGCTTTATGCTATAATAGCAAGCACATCATGTTGGGGTTTAGATGCATGAGAAGTATACTTTTCAGTTATTAAAAAGCATGCACAGTGAGTTTCTAAAAATTAATTCCCTAAAAATTAGCCCTTAACAGGTCTTAGTGATGTTCTCACAGCTAAACAGTCAGCACAGAACTCTGTGACCTCCATACATGTGAGGATTTCTCCCAAGCAGCAGGCAAGCAAAGCAGTTGGGCAAATGACACAAGTCCAGTGTCCCTGTTCCCACTCAGTTTTGACGCTGTCTGCCTGGAGATAGAGTCTGATCCTATAGGTTCAGGGTTCAGTTCCCATGACTGCCCCTCCCAAATTCAGATGACAGTCATGATCCCCAGGTTGTTTTCTCTATACATTTGTCCAACCAACTACAAAGAGGGGTTCCCACAATACCCTCCCTTCCCTTGGTTAGACTGATTTGCTAGACTGGCTCACAGGACTTACAAAAACTGGGTTTACCAAATTATTGAAGAGGACTATCACAAAGGATACAGATGGAGAGATGTGGCAGATACCACAATGTGGCTGTGACTGAACAAAAGTCTAACCCTGGAGTTGTTGAAACCAAGAGTAAGCCCAATCAGTTCTCAGAACTGTTCTAATTTCTCTTGAAACTATTCATCCAATGAAGGGCATACTCTATTTAAATGGCTCATCTCTCATGATGTAGGAAAGGAGTAAAGAACTTCACCTTACTCCCTCTCCTTACTCCTCTTATGCAAAAATGGGTTCTGGGTAGAAACATCCTAAACAAACAATAGCAAATAGTTCAAATATTTAAAAATTTAATGAATGAAATGAGATCTGCATCTAAGTAAAAGTCACAATATTCTCAGAGTGCTGGGATTATTTTTTTCTGCTTTTCATTTAAATGTGCATTCCAATTTTGCTAAAGTGAATGCGTATTATTATTATAAAGTAATGTTATATGAATGATGCATAATTTATTATCTAAAAGTTGTTATATGAAAAATTACAATGATTACTATAACTCAATTTTGAAATTTTATTCCATAGAGTATTTTATATTACTGAACTGATTCAAAAAAAATAGACCTACCAGCTTAAGGGTTGTTAACTGCCATGATTATGCACATTGGGAAAGAAGAGGGGAGGTGAAATTGTAAAGAATAGCATTTTATTTTTTTTTCATTTCCATTTATTTTTTTACATTATTCCAAAATATGCATATATACATTCCACGCATAAGTCAAAATTACAAATGGAATGGCATTTTATTAAGCTTCCTTTTTTAATCCCCTTCTGCCTCATACCTGAGCTATTATGACTATATCTTCACTCAGTCTACATTCCCAGCCTTCCTTTACCACTGTGCTTTGCTGTTCCTGAAACAATGATATCATTTTACCTTTAGCCTACACTGAACCCTTAATGGGTCTCCATTTAGCAATAGCTGTCCTTTGCAGTTGATGGTATATGTGTCACTGTAGGATACAGTAGTCCAGGTAAAATGCAGTACTAGCATTTACTAGAAATACACTCTCCCTCAAACCTTAAATTCATCTATGAGTGAATTTATTGTGAATTGCTTCACACCCTATGGGCCATCAACTGGATAGCTGCCTTACCCATTTGTGATTGTGGACCATGTTTCTTAGTAATCTTGAATTCTGTTTCTCTAGATACAAAAAAAGAGAGGAAAAGAGAAGAGGGAGGAGTTGGGGGGGGAGTGAGAAACACAACAGGTGCCTCCGTGCACTGGAATACCATTTCTTACAACTCTTCTCCAAGTACCTGTTTTTAAAAATACACCAGATGGGGCTGGAGAGATGGCTCAGCGGTTAAGAGCACCGACTGCTCTTACAGAGGACCCGGGTTCAATTCCCAGCACCCACATGGTGGCTAAGAGCTGTCCTTAACTCCAGTTCCAGGGGAATCCGATGCCCTCTTCTGACCTCCGCGGCATTGCACAACAGGGGTGCACCAACCTACGTGCAGACAGTACACTCATACATGTAAAAATAATAAAAAAAAAATACACCAGAAATGGCATTCATTGTAACAGGATTTTATTAAATATACATATCCTCAAGGAAAAGGGTGCGATAGTGCTTACTGGTAGAATGAAAATGCAAAAAAAAAAAAAAAAATGGCAAAACACATAGTATAAATAACCTGGTGTTTGACACCCTCTACAAATGGATACTTTCAGCCAGGCATAATGGTGCACACCTCTAATCCTAGCACTTGGGAGGCAGAGGCAGAGGCAGGCAGATCTTTGTGAGTTCAAGGCCAGCCTGGTCTACAGAGCAAGTTCCAGGACAGCTGGGGCTACAGGGAGACCCTGTCTTGAAAAAAAAAAAAAAAGGATACTTTCTTTTTTCCTTCCAACCTATCTCTGATTATGGTCTTGATAAACTCGTCTTTCTTTCATTCATTGGATTCTGAGGCCCCAGCCCTTGGTTTTGGACCTCATGTCATCATCTGCATATTCCAGATGATCTTTAATGCCAGAAGTCTCAATCTCTTTCTAAATGTCCTCAGCTAATGACATGGACAGGATTCAAGCCCAGGTTTCTCTACTCCAAAATTTCACTCCTACCCAGATCCATCTCTCTATACACACCATCACCAGAATGCATGTCCTTGTTCATGGTCTTTTTTTAGAAGCATAATATTTTTCCTAACTCAGAAATCTTGTTGAATTAGTCAAGGTTATATACTGGAACAGACCCAATAGAATGAATATGTACTAAAAGGATATTTATTAGATTAGTTTGTACAATATGGTCTGGGTGATTCACAACTGCTGTATTCACATTGAAGAGGCCAGGAACACAATAGCTGCTCAGTCCATGAGTCTGGGTGCCTCAGCAGTCCCAGTCTGACACTGAAGGCCTGGAGTATTTCTGGAGAGCCACTGGTCTTCAGTCTACATTGATGGCAGGGAAGCAGTAGCAGTAGCAGCAGCACCAGCAGGATAGAGGAAGCTGCCAGCAAGAGCAATGGCAAGCAGGCATAAACAGAGCTTTTTTACCTAGACTGCCAGGGGAAGGTGCCACTAACATTTAGAGTGAGTCTTCCCACTTCACATTACCTGATCAAAAGCTGGAGAGATGGTTCAGAGGTTAAGAGGGTAAGAGTACTGGCTGCTCTTGCAGAGAACCCAGGGTCGATTCTCTGCACCCACATGACGGCTAATAACTGTCTGTAACTCCAGTGCCAGGGATCTGGCACCTTCTTCTGACCCAGAGGGCATTGTATGATACAGGTACACTTAAGTGCATGCAGGCGGTATACTCATCCACATAAAAAATAAAAATAAAAATTTTTAAAATAACCTGTTCAAGAAAATCCCTCACAGGTGTGCCTAGCAGCTTGTCTTTTAGTTCGTACCAGATTCAGTCACGTTAACACAAGATTAGCCATCACAGTTGTCCTTCAGAGTCCAGCAGATAGTGGCATTGCTTTCCTCTGACCCTCAGTGACATGAACCTTTAGATTACCACTTAGTTTATCAGCTTGTACATACTATCTCCTTAACCAAGGCATTCAGCTCAGTGATGACAAGCTGTTTAGGTAGAGTAAATAATTTGCAGGATACTACTCTTTGGTTTGTATTTCTTATTACCATGTCAGTGCTCTGTCCCTGGAAGACACTTAATAAAATGAATGCAGTATTAAATTAACAACTCCTCATAGATAGAAAGCTCTCTCCTCTCATTAGGCTAAGATATAATTCTGATTTGAGATTAAGTTCTAAAATTTTTGAATTAACAAGTTCTCTGGAGGCTATATCCAGTTTAATGAAAAAAAGGGGAAAAATCAGTAAGTCAACTTTGTTATCACTTTAAAAGAGTGGGATGTGATAGAGGATAATTTGCCACCTGTTTCTTCAGCTTTCCTGGACCTTTTCTGCCTAAGAGCCAATCGAATTTTATTTCCTTTGCAGCAAATTATAAAAACTTCTCCCATCACTAGGAGAGTAACTAAGAAAGGGCCTCAGCTAAGAGGCAAAGGGGATACCAAAAAGGAGATCTTAAATCTGTTTTCTAGAACCAGACCATGGTTCGAGGAGGTGGCAGGGATTCAGGAGGCAAAGGGGATTTTTGTTCCTGTAGATTGAAGGTCAGTCGAGGGGGGCACAATGTGCCCACTGAGAGTGAGTCAAGAAAGAAGACACATTGTGACAGCCTCCGTTAAAACTTCTCCCCTGCCTCTTGACACCCTACTACTCCTTCTCTACCTCCAGTAGCATACCCAAGTTTTTCATTTGTTTCTGGTATATGGCTTAAAGAGGACTACATTGAATCAGTTAACATTGGTTGGCTATGCCGGTCACTTACAGCTTAACTTGGAAATCTCCATAACCATCTTGCATTAGTTCACACTCTGCAGTATTATGACATGGTTAGAATACCTGATAAGTACCAGACTAAATCCTGCCCAAGAAATAACAAGACAAATAATTTGTAAGATAATTATGTTTCAAATGAACAAGAAAGACTGCAGGTATGGAAACAACTTCAATAATCGCCCTGCCTTGGAAGAAGTCAGGATTTTGACTTAAACACTTTAAAGAATGTCAAATTGGAATTAGTAAAATGACACTTAAGAAAAAAGTCTTTAAAAATCAAAATAACATGGGAGCATCTCACGTGTCAGAAGAACAAATGTCTGAGCACTGAGAGAAAAATAACATTTTAAAAAGAAACCTGTTATTTTAATTTTTTGTTCTTCATCCGTGGGTCTCTCACATTCAGGAAAATTAGGTGGATTTACACAAGAAAATAACACCATAGATTCTGGAGAACTTGATATTGGCCGAAGAGCAATTCAAGAGGTTCCCCCCGGGATCTTCTGGAGATCGCAGCTCTTTATTGATCAGCCGCAGTTTCTTAAGTTCAATATCTCTCTTCAGAAGGATGCATTGATCGGAGTATACGGCCGGAAAGGCTTACCCCCTTCCCACACTCAGGTAAGAGTAGATGTTGTCATCAATAAAACTCAGACTACTAGTTTGCATTTTCTGTTTCTGAAATTCAGCTGTTTGGTGAAGTCATCGCTTTTAAGTAGATCCTTTGAAATAGAAATTTGAATGTAGCTCATGTTTGTTGGAGGTTTTGAATCAGTAGAAGGAAGAACATTTTCTTTGTAACTTAATTTGCTAATAATTGGTTAAAATTGCTCAAATTTGTGAGCAGCTTATGAACTTTGAACATCATCAGATATCTAACACACTATAGGTTTTCAAGAGTCTCTGGTAATTTCAAATGATTTTATACCTTTCCTATAACAGGTGCATACCATATTCACCTTAAATATACTCATTCAGTTAAAGTGTTTTTTGAGATTTATGCCAGATTTATTTTTAGTGAATAAATTATGGAAACATGAACATAAGCATGGTGGTTATAAATTTTTGAAATTCAAACTAATATTCCTCTTCTGAAACAAAGAACAGTAAGATAAATAGGCAGAAGAACATTCATAGAAAACCAACCATCACATTAGTCTGGTGCTGAAATTAATACATTCAAATCATATCCCCACAGTAACAGTCACAGCTGGAGAGCCACTAGAAAAATTTCCACAGACAAGCAGGACATGGCGTATGGCCCACAGTTACAGCGGCTCCAGAAGCTGAGGCAGAAGTATCAGAAGCTCAAAGCCAGCCTGGACAACTTAATGACACTCTGTTTCATAAATTACACATATTTTAGTTTTTTTCCTTTTTTTTTTTTTTTTTTTTTTTTGTATTTTTGAGGCAGGGTCTCCCTTTTAGTACCAGCTGTCCTGGAGCTTGCTCTGTAGACCAAGCTGGCCTTGAATTCACAGAGATCCACCCACCTCTACCTCTGGAGTGCTGGGATTAAAAGCGCGTGCCACCACACCCAGCTAAATTACAAAAAAATACAAAAGTATTTTAAAGAGTTTGAAAATACTATTCCTCAGTGGTAGAACACTTGCCTAGAATCTGTGAGTTCCTGACACCCTAGGTTTAATCCATAGTACCACCAAAGGGGAAAACAATCTTTTTAAAGTCCACAATATTCAGTCACAGTGTGTAATAAGGAAATTTTAGTTTTGTGATTTAAAGTAGATCTTATAGGGGATGAGTACAGTACAGGAAACTTTGGGTTTCAATATCTAGCACCAGGGGGACACAGAGGCCATAATGTCTGAAAGAAACTTTTTTAAGCACTCCAAAATCGGAAAGTAGACTTTTCCCAAGATTTACCTATCATGCTAAGTAGAGAAATTTCAAAAATGTGGTTGTTGGTTAATTAAAATTAACACTCACATACCTTAACATATTTCATTATCAGTTTATTTCTCCATGGAATTTCATGCTGTTTATTTTATGAAAGACTGGAATTTTTCATGTAAAGTTCATATTATGTAATTCTGTAAGAAATTAATTTTCTATAATCTTAGAATATAAATTATGAAGAAAAGTTGGCCAAATACTAATAAATAAATAAATCACATCTTGAAATAAAGGGTAAAATTTTCAATATACTTTCTCTAACATCATTGTGGATAGAGTTTGTATACATATATGGATTTTATGACTGGGAAATTTTTGAATAATATGCTACAGAGTATTTGATCCTCATACCATGTTATCTGAGCCGATCCAAGTGCCTTGGATCCATGGATATTAATACTTGCTATGATGAATTTATGTCCAGTTTTAAACTTTAGATTTGACTACAGTTCATTTTACATGTGACTCTAACTAGAATTTATTGGGGGGAGGGAGTTGCAGTGAAATTGGATCTGAAGAACCCAGTTACCACAGACAGATTGTGCTTACATTAATAGTCCAGTAAAATATGGAAAACTACTTCTGCACTGAAACTACTTATGAAAATAAATTATTTCTCTCTAATTCAAGGAATATTCCTCTAAGTTAAACATAATATATGTATAACTTAAAATTTCCTGAAAATAATTTCAAATAAAAAGGGTATATTCTTATGCACTTTAAAAGTTTGTTTAAAAGGATATATAGTGGAGTTTTTGCAGGAAGCAAGAAGATTAGGTGTTCAAGATTAGGTGTTCAAGCCCCCCAATAGGGGCTAAATAGCAAGGCCAGGGGTGGTAGCATAAGGCCAGGGATGGTAGCATGAACTTCTAATCCAGCAGAGCTACATGGAGCACCGTGAGTCCCAGGCCAGCCATGGACATGTAGTGAGACCCTGTCTTAAAAACAACAAAAAAATAAAAAAAAAAAACAGGGAAAAGAAAATAAAAAGAAGGGAGGAAGGAAGGTGGGAGGGGGAAGGAGGGAGGGAGGGGAGAGAGAACAAGGGGGGTTACACATAAGATTAGGGAAATAAAAGGCTCGATTTCAGGTTTTCTTATAATTGTTCCATTATTTCAACATAGTACACCTGATATCTACTTTCTTTTCTTCCCCAATATATGTATTTATATAGGCTATGCATTTTCTTAAGCTTTGGTTATTACAGTTCCTTCCTCTGGTTTATTCAAGATCAGTAGAGCAAATAGCTATCTCTGAGTTCAGTGTTTAAACATGAAATATGCTATAAAGCAGCTCAAACTGAACATTTCTCTGTTTCTGGGGAACATTAAATAAATCAAACCTGAAATAATTAAAATTGGCCAGCCACTCAGAATAGTCACTGGAGTTTTCAAAGTTAAAGTCTTTGTGACCCCTTATAAAACTGCCCATTTGATTGTTGCCGAGGAACCAATTGACTTTCTTCTCGCCAATGCCTGATCCATTCTCCTGGACAGTTGGAAGCCTAAGGAAGCAATTCAGTACTCTGAAGCTCTTGAGCTATGGCACATTAATGTACTTGCCTGATGGGTGTTTTAGAAGAGGAGGCATAAGCCTGAGTTCTAAACACACCCCTACCACTTTTTGAATTATGTCGATGTGACCTTGAACAAGTCACTTATCTGAGTCTCTGTTTCTGTTGATAAAATGAGACAACCGAGTCTCATTGATCTCTAAAACATTTTCATTCTCCATGTTCCAGTGATAAACAGCAAGATTATCCCACCAGCAAAAACATGGGGAAAAAAGTTAAGTCTGAATATGGTGGCAGAGACCCATCATCTTAGCACTTGAGAGGCTAAGGCAGAAAGATTGGGAGCTCAAGGCTAGTCGGGGCTAAATAGCAAGACTCTCCAAAAGCAAAAACAAAGTTGATTTAAGGACACAGTTCAGCATCAAGCTGAGTTCTCATCACTTTAACTTGAATTAAACATATGGACAGTCATAGCTCTTCAGAAGCAAAACTACCAACATACCTGGAAAAGTGTATTTGCATTTTGTGTGGCTGATTAAATAGTCAACCACTGAAAACAAACATAGACAACCTTTTCTTCTATTGATTTTAGAAAGTAGCTTGTTAATGCACTGAAGTTCAAAGCAACTTTAAGAAGGGCTTTAAAATGTATGTGTGCATGTATATTAGGTAATATCATAAGAATTAGGCAATATCATAATAAAATTTCCCTTAAAAGAAGCTAAAATAGTTCCAATTTAGTGAAATTTTCATGGCATGTTAAGTGTTGTCTTGTGATAGCTCCCCAGAGTACCGAGACTGAAGAGTTAGCTAGTTCAAAGAATTTTATACTGGAAATAACATAAGATCTTAAGACTTCTCTCCACAGGAAAAAAAAAAAATCCATATACATCTTCATCTTATGAAAAAAGCAAAGCTCAGACTTGCTCATGTGGAATCACTTCATACCCTAAGAACAAAGTTTATTAAATATGTCCCATTCCTTGTAACTTTCTTGTTTGGGGTAGATAATTTGGTTTCAGTGTAAAGTAGAGAAACTTTTTTGAGGCATGGAATAGATCTCTGAAGTCATGTGTGAAATGCTTCTACAAAAGAACGTAGAAGTGGTAGGTGGTTAAAAACCCATCAGTCACTTCCCACCACTTGCATTTGTCATTGTGCAAAACAGAGCAAATGGTGATAACCATGAGAGTAGTAGTGATTGTCTGTGGACTTGAAAGACTACTTAAAACTCTGAGTTCCCACTGCTGGAGAGATGGCTCAGTGGTCAAAAGCACTGGCTTCTTGCAGAAGGCATGAGTTCAGTTCCCAGCACCCATATGGTGGCTAAAAACACTCTATAACTTCAATTCCAGGGTATGTGACACCCTCTTCTGACCTCCGTGGGCACTGCAGGACACATGTGCATTTACATACATGTAAGCATAACACTCATACACATAAAATTAAATTTAAAAATAATAAATAAAATATTTTTAAAACTCAGAATTCCTGGGAGTGGTGGAGCACACGTTTAGTCCCAGCACTCAGGAGGCAGAGGCAGGCAGATCTCTGTGAGTTAAGGGCAGCCTGGTCAACATAGCCAATTCCAGGCCAGACTAGTTGGAGCTATAGGAGACATTGTCTCAAAAAGAAAGAAAGAAAGAAAGAAAGAAAGAAAGAAAGAAAGAAAGAAAGAAAGAAAGAAAGAGAAACTCGGAATTTAAGAATTCCCTCCTGCAAAAATCCTTGCATTATTGGGCCATAAAAAGAAACTTTTTTCTCTTCATTTTGTCAACAGTATAAATATTTAGATCTGATAAAGATGTGGAAATGACTTATTTGAGGTGAAAACAACATTCAAAATTGTTGGGTTAATTTTCCTTTGTGCACTAGTGAACAGAATTCCAGTGAACTTTTTATAAGTAACCACACTGATCATTATTTTCATACTTGCCCCAAAATGGAATTTTTTTTTTAGTTCTAATCAATTTACACATTTTGCATATATTTTTGTATGTTACTGTTCAAAGAACAAAATGCTTTTATATTTAAATAAATGTTTAAATAACTCAGAACCTTAATTACATGTTCTAAATTCTCTTTTTAAGATTACCTCTTTTATTAAGGATGGGAGTGACAGTGCACATGTTTAATCCCAGCTCTTGGGAGATGCAGCCAGGCAGATCTCTGTGAAATCAAGGCCAACCTGGTCTACATAGTGAGTTCCAGAACAGTTGGGGCTACAGGAGACCCTGTCAAAAAAATAAAGGATTTACTTCTTTGTGTGTATATGAATGTTTGTCTTCATGTCTGTATGCGTATCACATGTGTACAGTGTCCAATGGCACCCATAAAAGGGCAACAGATCTCCTGAAACTGGAGCTTCAGACAAATGTGAACATCGTGCGAGTGATAGGATTAGAACCTGTGTCTTTGTTCTTAATTTCTGAGCCATCTTTCCAAGTCCTAATTTTGTTTTTATTTGATTAGATTAAGAAAGTCATATTGGGGGGTAGAGAGATGGCTCAGCGGTTAAGAGCACTAGTGTTCGATTCCCAGCACCCACATAGTGGCTAACAACCATCCATAACTCCAGTTCCAGAAGATCCAACATCCTCTTCTGACCTCTTCCCGCACTGCAAAACACAGGTGCATTTACACACATCCAGGCAATAAATACACAAGAATAAAATAAAATAATAAAGTAAAATAAACTTACATTTAAAAATATTTTTAAAAGAGTCATACAATTTTTCCTCATACAACTTCTGATGAAATTCTATCTAAAGAATGTTAGAAAGTAGAATATTAATGATCACACCTTGTAGTATTACAATCATGATGATTTATGTATAATATATATCTATATCTACATATATTTGTGAACTTTTACCATAATCACATCTCAGAAGTAAAATGAAACCAGAGAACAATGTATAGAAATAGAATCACTGTACTTTTAAAGAAACTATTAACTATACATTCTTTTTTTAGAATATGACTACATGTATAGTTCCACTTTATACCTGCATGCAAATTTACTGTTAAAATGTGAATCTCTAAATGTGTTTAGGAATCAACCTACAGTTTATTTACAGAATTTTTTATTTTGACTTATGTGTGGAGTGTATTGTATATATGCATATTTTAGAATAATATAAAAATTTTTAAAGTATTGATAAAAAAAGAAACTATTAACTAAAAAGGTTTTTTTTATTACATTGGCAAACCTTTTCAGTTGCAGTGTTATTATACCAACACTATCATTACCTGAACAAATAAAATCCTGACTTTTAAATTTAGCTTTTAAGAGTGGCCCAAACTCAGAGGACACTGGTTCCCCCAAGACATCTGTTGGAACCGTCTGCCCCTGGAACTGTCTTGCTGCCATCCCACCCCAGGTCCAGACCCACCCATCATTTTTTTTTCAAAATGGTTTCTCCAGCTTCAGTTGGAGAAGTACAGACCATCCAGCCTTTTCATCCGTAGTTCTTGACTGTTTCATTCATTCAAGGTCAATCGTCCTTCCCACGGTCTTTAACTGTGTGCAAAGGAGATGGGACATTGGCCCTTCAACCCTTTGATATGTTAATTCTCAAGCATGCACACATTCTGTCATTCATTCATTATCTTCTTGGGTGGAATACCAATTTGAACTTGCTTAGGAAATGAGATTAGCCAAGTCATAAGACACTAGAGCATATAATTTTGCTGGGGTTAATTAAAAGTCAGTCCAGATTGTGTCCATTTATAAAGGTCATTTCCATATTCATTGTCTTCCAAATTCATGGTGTTCTGTTGACGAAATTTTATCCCATTGTTGTCAGTTATCTTCTGTATTAAACTCTCTAGTTCAGCTCTTCTAACCACCAATGTTTGTGATTAATCTTAGTAAAAACAATAAGTAGCTTTAAGAATGACTGACCTCATAGTCATAATTAACCACATGGGTTATTAACTGCAGCCCCATCAACCCCCTCCATCATTCAGTATGTAGACCTTGATGAAAGATATAAAGCTACCTTGTTGCATGTCTATTTAGGTTAACAAAAATCCCTCATGATGGTTCCTTTGGTAACATTAGGGTCATAGGACAGTCGAGTGCTGTGGTGGACTGACTCCAGCTTTGCAGCAGGTACACCTTAGTTACAGACCAATTCCCCTGCTGCCCAGGTAATGACATTCTGCTGATGCTCCAAAAGAGTCCTGAAGAGTAACTATTGTGATTAAAAAAATAATAATCTCAGGGGCTGGAGAGACGGCCTAGCGGTTAAGAGCGCCGACCGCTCTTACAGAGGACCCAGGTTCGATCCCCAGCACCCACATGGCAGCCGAGAACCGTCTGAAACTCCAATTCCAGGAGAACTCCAGTTCCAGGGGAATCCGAGACCCTCTTCTGACCTCCGCGGCATTGCACGACACGGGTGCACAGACCTGCATGCAGACAGTACATTCATACACATACAGAAATAAATAAAATTAATTAAAAAAATTAAAAAAAAAAAATAATAATCTCAGTACCCAGTGTGTGGCACACACCTTTAATCGTCCACTCAGGAGGCAGAGGCAGGCACATCTCTGTGATTTCAGGGCCAGCCTGGTCTACAGAGAGTTCCAGGCCAGCTGGGGCTATAGGGAGACCCTGTCTCAAAAAGACAAAAAATAAATAAATAAAATAAAATAAATAAATAAAATAAATAAATAATCCCAGTGTAGAGTAAACAATGGTAGCTGCCATACATAAGCACTACCTAGGAGCAGAAAGTCTTAAGAGGTTCAGAGTCTAAAGTAAGCTGGTTTAGAATGTAAGTTTAGCACAGTCGGGTGTGGTGGCACACGCCTTTAATCCTAGCACTTGGGAGACAGAGGCAGGCAGATCTTTGTGAGTTCAAGTCCAGCCTGGTCTACAGAGTGAGTTCCAGGACAGCTGGGGCCACAGAGAGACCCCTGTCTCGAAAAGACCAAAAAAAAAAAAAGAATGTAAGTTTAGAATATAAGTTCATGAAGATTTCATGTTTACATCCCCAAACTGCTTTAACTTTACCAACTTTTGATCGATCAGGAGAACTGAATAAATTTGGAATCCTTACCTTCCTCAGAAAGAAAAACGATCCTTTCAGTTAAAACGCAATGCATAGGTAGCTCTTGGCATTCTGAGAAGGCTTCTACCATTTGAACCCTATCAATCCAGGATGTCTCTCTAGCACTGTATTTATGCAAAAGAGAAAAGCTGAAGAACACAAGGAAAGCGAGTCCAGTGAGCTTATCACTTCTGACTAACACGGTTTTCCTTGTCCTCATCCCCAGTACGATTTTGTGGAGCTCCTGGATGGCAGCAGATTAATTGCAAGAGAGCAGCGGAAGCTGGTGGAGTCGGAAAGAGCCGGGCGGCAGGCGAGATCCGTCAGCCTGCACGAAGCTGGCTTCATCCAGTACTTGGATTCTGGAATCTGGCATCTGGCTTTTTATAACGATGGGAAAAATGCAGAGCAAGTGTCTTTTAATACCATTGTTATAGGTAAGAGCCTTCCTTGAAGCATCTTTTCCCACCTGCAGCCTAAATCCTGGCTGAATAGATACTAAATTATCTTTACCAAATTTGAGTGATTCCCGAGGTATTAAGAGCCATGCAAAAACTGTGCTATTTTTAAGTTGCTCATTTGTCAATATATGACAGTCCCTAAAGCCCTGTAAGAAATATTATTTGAAATTTCTGTGGGGGACAGAAAAAAACTTCTAAAAATCTGCGTTTGAAGCACCACTGTTTTTTTCTAACTATGCAAATAATCTGGTATAAATTAATCCATTGGGCATTATAGGGCAAGCCATACATATAATTGCATCGGCTACACCTAGCTAAAATGATCAAAGTGACCGTTTATCTTTGGAGAGAGGCAGGCTTCACTCAAATGCTCCTTCTTTCTCTCTTCTCCAGAGTCTGTGGTGGAATGCCCCCGAAATTGCCATGGAAATGGAGAATGTGTTTCTGGAACTTGCCATTGTTTTCCGGGGTTTCTGGGTCCGGATTGTTCAAGAGGTATAGAAGTTAGATTCTCTTCTTAAGCCGACATAAATAAACTATAGAAACACGTCTAATTGAGAAAACTAGCAAGACAGGAAAGAAAAGGGGTGGAAATGGCATATCACTTGTTCCAGCAATGTCTTTTCTTTCTGAAGCCCAGTGAAAAACATGGCTGTTGATCTTCTGTCATGCGTTATTTCACAGCAGCCTGTCCAGTGCTCTGCAGCGGCAACGGGCAGTACTCCAAGGGCCGTTGCCTGTGTTTCAGTGGCTGGAAGGGCACTGAGTGTGACGTGCCGACTACCCAGTGCATTGACCCGCAGTGTGGGGGTCGTGGGATTTGCATCATGGGCTCTTGCACTTGCAACTCGGGATACAAAGGAGAAAACTGTGAAGAAGGTAAACATGTCAGTGTTTACAGAACCCTGTTGTTATCTTCATAAAGAAACTGAATAAATCTGTAATCCTCAGTTTGGCAATGAATCTCTTCTTATATGCTTCTTTATAAAGGCAATTTTGATTTCCATATTTATAAATGTATTCTTTTATTAACATTTTAACTAATAAAAAGAACAATACCAGAGAGTTGTTTTGCTCCTTTTCAGTGGCATGAATCTTTTTTTTTCCAGAAAGTAAGCAAACATTTGTGCCTCAAAACTCAACCGTGGACTGCTGATGTTTTTGTCTTTTCTTTTTAGTTTTTTGCATCAGTACAAACTTTTACAACTAGCATTTTGTCATCTCTAGAAAGAATAATTGGATATAACGTTATGAATAAGTACAACATCATAGATTTGTCCTGTCACTGTATGGAATGATGAGAATCAAGACACTATACTGTAAAGTGCAGCTAAATTGTTTTTTCAGAAAGTAAAAAAGTACCATTTCCATTCTCCAATCAAATTGATTTTATTGATCTGCACTCACAAAGTAATGCAATTAAGTCTCTGGAATTAAATTTTCAGGCCATTGACCCTACAAGTGTAAAGTTTTATTGAGTCAAATTGCTAAATTAAATCTCATCATCTAAAACACATTAAAGTGAATTAAGAAGGATAGAGTGTGCAACCCATTTATTTCTCAGACAATTTGAGGGTCCCATACAACTGTCAGTGCTCAGTGCTCTTGGATCAGATCAGCCCACACAGATCCTGTTAGAGAAAAGGCAGTCATTATTCTAATTAGTCAGAAAGGAGAAAGGATAATCTGAAACCTAGAGCATGTTTGTCTAATTCATAAAAATAACAAATCCTTGCAAGAGTCTCAGTTACCTAAACAGCATTGGGCTGGTTCTTAATGTTTGATTATATTTCAACTCTGTATTTTCAAGTTCTTGAAAATGGTATAGATATTTGATTATCTAAAATATTCATATCAATTAAATTAAGAATTGATTCTTTATCCTGAGTGTACTATCTTTTCTTCCAGATTTAATAAAACTGTTCTCATTTCTTGACACTAGCTGACTGTCTAGACCCTGGATGTTCTAATCATGGGGTGTGTATCCATGGGGAATGTCACTGCAATCCAGGATGGGGTGGAAGCAACTGTGAGATACTGAAGACCATGTGCCCAGACCAATGCTCAGGCCATGGAACATACCTTCAAGAAAGTGGTTCTTGCACTTGTGACCCAAATTGGACTGGTCCAGACTGCTCAAATGGTGAGGTTAATTAAAGTAATACAATCAAGTATATTTACTTAAGATTCAGGATATTTTTAGAGCATACTTATTAAACTTAATTATATAACAAAATGGTTGTTTGAAAATACAAATGTTAAAAGTAATGAAATATTGATATAGTTGTCTCATAAAAAGAAAGGAAATAGGGCTGGAGAGATGGCCTAGCGGTTAAGAGCGCCGACTGCTCTTACAGAGGACCCGGGTTCGATCCCCAGCACCCACATGGCGGCCGAGAACCGTCTGAAACTCCAATTCCAGGAGAACTCCAGTTCCAGGGGAATCCGAGACCCTCTTCTGACCTCCGCGGCATTGCACGACACGGGTGCACAAACCAGCATGCAGACAGTACATTGATACACATACAGAAATAAATAAAAATTTAAAAAAAAAAAAAAGAAAGGAAATAGATAATTTATTATTTAAACTTGCCTCTTTTGTGTTACTGCTAAGAATACTCTTTAATCTTCATAAGATGACCCTGTCTTCTTCACCCATACCATATAAAATATTAATTTAAACTAGTATCTGTGAAGGCCTATATACAACTTGGGGATTTAAGCACTTTATTTTTCCTTTGGGCAGGTCAGAGTTGTTGAGACTGGACCTCATATAGCTGGACTGGCCTCAAACAAAGTATATAATACAGACTAGCCCTGATGACTCAGGGACCTTATGTCATGACTAGAAAAGTCTCAGTTTCAACAAAGTTATTCGACAACATCAGACTGACATGATCACAATAAAGAATACACATAAATATACATTATGTTTAATAGTTCAACACTGATATTAAAGTACAATATGATTATAATGGAAATGACAGTATATTTTTTCATTCATCCAAGTTGTTACTGAACACATTAATGTGTATAGCATTGTGAGAGGCCTGTAGAACTAAGTAAAGAATCCTGCTTCCGCTTTACAACACTGGCTTTCAGTTTTTTAACCATGCATGGCCTACACTCTTACACGTATTGTGACCTAATGTATAGACATATGCAGGTCCTCGTACAATACTAAAATGGACATTTTTTATGCCTGCTGAATTTTTTTCAAATCTAAACTTTTTTTCTTTGTCTTTTTGAGACAGGGTCTCCCTTTAGTCCCAGCTGGCCTGGAGCTCACTATGTAGACCAGGCGGGCCTTGAACTCACAGAGATCCGCCTGCCTCTGCCTCCCCAGTGCTAGGATTAAAGGCGTGCACCACCACGCCAGGCAAATCTAAGCTATTTTTAAATGCTGGTTGCAACTCATGGAACTAAATCCATGATATTTCCAGTCATTAGTCACACAGTTTGAGAAGATGCCATTCAGACTAGAAGATTACAGTTTTAATTGGGGAACTAAGATGAGCACACGTGAAATAATTAGATACCAATATAATATCATATCAAGTATTACATGGAATAATTTGCTGAACTCAGAGCAGTGATCTCACCTTGATGAATACTGAAAGGAGACTTATATTAACATTTCTTGCCTTCATTTCAATGTGGCAGTCCCAGCGGAGGGGTGGAGAAGGGGCTTTTTTCCACTAAGAGAACAGTGTTAGAAAGTGCTTAAGAACTTAGACTGTGAAGTCAGATGCATGTGTAGTTAGGTTTAGGTGAGCTAACCTAGGAAACACAGTTAGAATAGAGCCTTACACACAGTGTTACCGTTACTAAAAATTGTGGCAGTGGCATTAGTAAACAATAGTATCTAAAGACGAACTGCTTTGCTTTCATTGCTCGTCAGTTCAGAGCTGCTTCCACCTGCAAGGATTCACTGAATGTGTTCCCTAAATGTCAAATTAAATATGTGCATTATTTCACCTATTAGTTTGACTTAATAGTATGAGATGAAATGAAGGGTTGCCAGGCAGGTCATTCACACATTTTGGTTTTTAGCAGACAGGGGTGGAGAAGACTAGTAAACTTTATAAATTCTTCTTCCTTGGGATTTTGAGAAGCTAGAGTGGTATCTCTCTTCTCCCCTGTAACTCAAAATCAGCAAGGCAGATTCAAATTGAATCTTAGAAAACTGAAACACTAGAACATTTTCCATAGGCTTTGTATTGTTACAAAAAAAAATTGATACACAGTTTTTGCTCAAACCAAGAGTAAATCTACTAGTTAAGGATGAATGTTGACTTCCTCTCACACCCTTCTCTCCTTTCCCTCCTTCTTTATTTTCCCTCCATCTGTTGGCCTTGTACATCTGGAAACCAACCAGGTTTATTACATATTTATGCCTGCTTCTGTTAGTTGATTCTGATGGCTTGAATAGCCCAAAACTGCTTAGAAAATTCGTGACCGCTAAAACAAATGTCATGTGTAAGATAAATGAAAATAAAATCATAAAACAGAATCTAGATTATAGAGGGGCCTGGTCAGTCCCACAGAAGATTTGTAGGAAGTCCTTATCAATTAAACATGAGTGCCTTGATACAGCTACACAACTGTACAATTAAGTCATACAATATATTAAGTAATGCATTAATCTGTTTGGTCCAGTTATCTTAAATACATATTTTTAAACCAGTAATTAAATGGGAATTTAGTTATTTTTGTGTTCTTACTTACCTTTCCAGTTCTTGCACTTAAAAATGCATTCAACAAAAAAAAATCCCATTACATTTTATAGGGATAATTACTTGTGTAATAAAATTACTTGATTCAGGTCTCTTCTGCCTCCCTCATAAAATAGGCCCAATAATACTTGCTGTAAAGTAACATTTGTTTGAAATATTGTCCTTTCAATTTGCTTCCCACTCCTATCCAGACAGGAGAGAAATGAGCAGTTGTCTACTGATCTGATATGAAATCTTCCACTACTTGAAATGTTTTGTAAGGGTGTTTGTAACTGATACTAAATGACTAAAAAGGTAATGCTGCCTTCATAAAGTAATCTCGCTCTGAATAGCAAAAATAAATAAACGTTAATTAAAATATTGAAGTGGCTGCCCACATCACGTATTATTTTGCTTGTTTAGATTTAATTTTATGCTGATGTAATTATTTTATTAGGTGAGAATCTAATTTACCATATAGAACCTTTACCTTTACCTATTTAGTCAGTGAGTGGAGATCTTTGTTCCTTTCATCTTTATATCCTTAATGCAAACATAAATGAAAGGTATTAAACTCACAATGTATAGAGTGTGTAATGGCTGCCATACTCTTCTTATGAAAAATGTAATTTAGTATAGAAAAGAAATGTTAAATTTAGCTGCATAAAGACAAAAATCTAAGGATTAATAGTAGTGACCACAAATAATCCCTATGACCACCCTGCGAAAACATCTTGTCTCACGGCCCCCAGTTTTTCTGACTGCTGCTTAGATCTTATTTAAAGCTTATAACAATATTTACATATGACTTAAAGTTTACTAGCAGTAAGATTCTGATGTTCTAAATAAATGAATCCTAAAGGAAAACGCTTTGCTAGCCACCTCTTTTACTGTTGTAGAAATGACTTTCAGATGTCTAAATTCAATCTGAGAGTAGATTTTATACCTGAAGAACATATAGTTAAACTGCTAAAAGAGGGGAAAAAATGAATTATTTCCATGAGAAAGTTTATAGGTTTGAAAGCAACAGAGTTTTCCTCTATCTTCATCAGCAGTTTGTCCATTAATTAGCCCTTCAATTTCACTTCAATTAAATTAACTCTAATTAATAAGTTCATTACAAAGATTGACGCACCTTGCTCAAAGCTAGTGTGTTAAATGCTGATAAACAACTTCACCCTAATGAAAAATTGATTAGATTGAATAAAAAGGGTGCCTCTGAAAGAAACCTCTCTCTTCTCAAGCTGTTGATGTTGTGTTGCTCTGAAGTTAATCAAACTATCTTGGACCTCTTAATCAAAAATTTAATTCAAAGGAGATAGAAAAATGTGGTATGGGGGGAAGAAAAAGGGCGCACACAACTCTCTCCTGGTTAATAGTCCTGAGCATTGTTATAAGAAATGTTGTAGTTCTCATAATGCCTAATGCCTCGCTGTGGTATTCAAAGTTGCCCTATAAAATAGAGGGCCATGGTGTCCAAGACATGTTATTTTGGGTGACAAAGGGGGGAAATATTAGTGTCTACATATGTAAATAATGCTGCCATCTCTTTCCTGTGTGTTAGGAATCAGGATTTTGCTCTAAAGTATTTTTATTTTGGAAAGAATTCTAAAACTTAACTATAGTTTTGCAGTCATATAATGAAATGTATAGTAAACTTTACATATAAAGAATAAAAACTCAACTTCCTTTCAGCCTCCTTCTGCTTCCATTGCTTCCTCTTTCCCAGTTAAACCTAGTAAAATAAAGCATTTAAAAAAGTGTTAAGGAAAAAAAAACTTAAGACATCTGAATTCTTTTTTAAAGGCTTAACCTACTATTACAGATTTGGAAGGTATTTGGGCATTTGTACTTCTTCCAAAAATTCCAGTGAATGAAAAAAATCTTTCTTTTTCAAATAACAGAGTCAATAGGTATATAAATATATATGTATATATATATTATTCAACTGGTATTCAATTATATGGCATAGGCAATTTGTAGCTGTCAACATTACAAATTTACTAACTAGGGAAAACAACAATTCATTTTATTTGACTAGCATGTCTGCACCTGTGAGCCAGCCACTGTACTTTCTATAATAGATTCTCCTTAAAGCTCCTCAATATTTTTAACATGTAAGCCCTGGCTTTAGAAATGAGCCCTATTCATTTCTCAATGAATGTGTGAAATGCAGTTCCTGTTAGATGCTTGAGGCACTTAGATACTGAAATATTTCATCATTTTGCTGTGCATATTTTTCTTAGCTGCCAAAAGATAGTCTCACGTATTTATATATGAATATCCTGCATACATAATATTTCATATAAAAATTTTCCCTAAAAATTGTCATGTGTAGTTTAAGTAGCATCACAGCCACTTACAAAATCAGAGAAGAAATAAGAGTGTGAAATTCTGCCATCTGTAGTTCCCACTGGTCAGTGCTGAAATTGTATACAGATCATTTTTATTTATTTCCAATGACTTTGTTTTGTTTTTCACTTTACATATGTAAGATGTAGCTCTCCATATAAATTGTTCTAACCCACCCACCCCTTTGTTTTCTCTTGTCTGGCTTCCTCTTTTTGCAATATAGAAATATGTTCTGTGGACTGTGGCTCACACGGTGTTTGCATGGGGGGCACTTGTCGCTGCGAGGAAGGCTGGACAGGCCCATCATGTAATCAGAGAGCTTGCCACCCTCGCTGTGCCGAACACGGGACTTGCAAGGACGGCAAGTGTGAATGCAGCCAAGGATGGAATGGAGAGCACTGCACTATTGGTAGGCCAACCACACTGCTAATTAGTTATCTATTTAATTTTTCTTTTCTCTGCTGGGTCCAGACCCAAGGCCATGTGCATCATAGGCAAGCACTGTATCACTGAGCTGTACCCCCCAACACTTAACTCCTTTCCTGTGTTTCTCCTCCATATATTCCAAAAGAGGTCAAATCCGTAGCTGATCCACTCAGAAAATGCTCACCTCTGCAAATTATTTATAATTTTCTTATTTATAAAAGAAGGTTTTGCTTTTTAGTTACTGCCATCACTTTACAATGGTAGTTCATTTCCTTTTAGATAGAAGTGTGAGACATAAGAATTGGTATTCATTGCTTATTGTGACAGCTACAGAAATGGACACCCATAAAGAAAATTCAATTTCTTGTTTCTAAGACATGCATTTGGTCAACTGCAAATGCACATCTTCAGAGTGCCTGCCGAGTGCTCACTCCGCACTATGGTGTGGCTTCATTGAATAGCACCCCCCAGTGTTGATGTTGCTTTGCTTAATAGCAATAATGTTTTCTGCTTTAAAATAAAATTTTAACTTTTCTCAAATGCATGGGCTTGTTGATCTCCTTAGAATCACATATATTACACTTGTTGGAATATTGATTTTCTCCAAAAGAGGTTTGATTTTTTGACTATATATCATTAAAAATAAGGTAGAATTCGGGGCTGGAGAGATGGGTCAGTGGTTAAGAGCACCAACTGCTCTTGCAGAGGACTCAGGTTCGATTCCCAGCACCTACATGGTGGCTAAGAACCGTATTTAACTCCAGTTCCAGGGGAATCAGATGCCCTCTTCTGACCTCCATGGCATTGCACAACACGGGTGCACCAACCTACATGCAGACAGTACATTCATATACATACAAAAATAAATAAAATTTAAAAAATAAATAAAGTAGAATTCTGCCCAAGTGTAGCTGTTCTTCATATACATACCACCTTTTCAAAAATGATGCCATTCACAACTTTCTACAGTCTAAACAAAATTACCAACTAGGTCTTTCAAATAAAAACTTTTTAAGGGGTAGGGAAAGGGGTTAAGCGTGTATTAAAAAGTATCTAGAACATATATAGTACCACAATTTCAATATGTTAAGTATCCTTTTACCATTCAATTCACTTGAATTGGGACGCTCACCTAAAAAAATATATAAAATATTTAAATGATACATTTCTACCTCTCTTTATTGAATGTATACAGCATTAATTATAAATGATAGTCTTAAAATTTCAGAATGTGAAACACAGAGCTTCTTCATATTGTTTTATGATCTTGGGGTAAAATTTGATAAAGCTATTTAGGAGTATGTCAGTAACTTAAATAATATTCTGGTATATCTAAATGATACACTTTTTTGTTTACAGGAATTGGGTAGCAAGAAATTTCATCTTGGGGTCACATGTGTATTAAAAGTGTCATAATGCTATCTTTACCAACTTTGTAAAAAGTTCTTTACAGTGACATTGACATCTGTTTCAAGGGTCCCACCAGCACTCCCCAACTCTAGGATTCAGAAGTGATTGAATTCTTGGCTGTAGTTTATAGTGAACAGAAAGAGGGACTGACACAGTAGGCAGTCTGAAGAAAAGCTTGCACAGGCTTCCTGTGTTCCTTCCCTCCCATATGGAGTCACAGGACACACACGCCTTTTTCTAGTAATGATATCTATGCAGATTTCTGCCAAAAGATGCCCATGTGAAACTCAAGAGTCCCAGGGTTTCCGCTCAAGGAACTATATCCTGTCTGACTATGACTCTGTCTACCACGGCCACCAACATTCCAGACTTTCGGAAGAACACAAGCGTTGGGAGCTCCTGTGGGCAAGATAAACTTGTCAGTACAGTAAGCGTCTAAGTTTTAAGATCCTAAACAGGACTCAGCCCTAGCAGCTCCTGAAGGTCAGGACTGCTGAGCTCATGTCACCTGTGAGTACCCTCAGGGTCTCGGCTGCTGAAGAGGGGGCCAGGGCCTGAACCTGGGGAGATGATGAGGATTCACTGAACGTGAGGCTCTCTCCGGAAGCCGAGGGAACACTCAGCCATTGCTGAAATCAGTCAAGAACGTGTGGATTCACAGCGCTTACCCAGCGTTCACCCCCACAGTTGTGACATGATTTTCTCCTCCTCTGCTCTTTAAGAAGTTTCTAGGACAGGTGATACATGAGGTTCGTGAAGTTCATGAGCTACATTAAGGCAGAAAACGTTGACAAACGGCATTTGTGTATCTTTCTGTGGACACACAAAGTACAGTGTAGTAAGTAGTACCCTTGATTCCAAATGTCCAAATAGCTCTATGTCAGAGCGAGCTACGAAAATATGCTTCTCATATTATGTGACCTCATCATGAATTAATTTATCTGGGAGCAAAGTCACACGCCTGTGGACCCTGGGAAAGGCAAGCTTGTAAACAGTTTGGAAAGCCCAGAAATGTACAAGAAAGCTAGCTGTGGGCACATTAACTTCCTACCCAGTAGCTACCCAACCAGCAGTTCTGTTGTGGCCATGGATAAGCTATTCTGAAACAATTTTCTAATTATTTGGAAACAAACAGGACTTTTGTTAGTGCCAGCTATTTTTATTACAATTTAAAGTATCTTGCTATGGTTGTTAACAATTCTGTTTTCTATTGTCTTCGTTAATTTTGTTGCTTTATACACCATACGAATGACAGTATAGGAAATACTGCTTGATTATGAACCTTTTAAAAGATGTAGAAACTTGCTGGGCGTGGTGGCACATGCCTTTAATCCTAGCACTTGGGAGGCAGAGGCAGGTGGATCTTTGTGAGTTCAAGGCCAGCCTGGTCTACAGAGTGAGTTCCAGGACAGCTGGGGCTACAGGGAGACCCTGTCTCAAAAAGACCAATAAATAAATAAAAATAAATAAATAAATAAATAAATAAATAAATAAAAATAAAAGATGTAGAAACTCTAGTCTGGGGATGTAGCTCAGTGGTATGGGCTTGCCTACTACAGACAAGGTTCTAGGTTCAGTCCCCAGCACCACCAAAAAGAAAAGTGTAGAGACCCTTTAAATCACTATTTTACTCTTTTATACTATTGGAATTATTCCAATTTTCTCAGGCAAAATTACATTTGCTCTCTCTGTCTACTTACTACCTATTCGTATGCCGTAATGAAGCCTGAGGGGCCATTTGTGGGCCATTGAGTACCCTCCTAGAGTGTGTTCTCATTGGTATGGTTACTGTTCTGTGTATTTCCTCCCAGATCAAACACATATCTCCCTAAAAGAAACTGCCACTTTATGAGAGAATACTCATAAATCAGAACGATTTTCCTTTTTTTCTTTCTCCATGTTATGTACCATTTCCTTGAATACAAACAGGGAGGTTAATTGAAAGAGAGATCGAGGAGAAATTAAACAGTTAGAAGCAAACAGAAGTTTCCAACAGAAAGCAAAGAATATTCATTAGTCATCTCCTGTCTTCATAAACTCAGCGCATGCTTTCATAAAGCCGTAGGCATGTTGAGAGTAAAATAGTTAAGAATTCAGAGAAATCACTAAACACTTTACCTCAAAAGGCTCCATCCTAATGTTTTTATTAGTGCATTCATATTTTTCTCTTGTTACAAATCATAAATTCAACAAATTAGGAATGTTCATCTGTAGGACTTGTGCCAAGTTCCTCTCCTTTCATGGGTTAGACTTTGACTAGTGATGCACATAGATGGAAAATGAAACACTGGGAACCCTACTTTCAGAAACATTGTGATTAAAATAGATAACTCTCTCTTCCCCCCTGAAAGGCTTATGATTGTTGGGCCCTTTTATAAATAAAAGAAAAAGAGGGAGTTTTATGATCATATAAACAGCAGCTATCATTAACATGGTTTAACAGTAACAGCACATAGTAGTCATATAGATGCTAGACTATAATAACATCCTCCTGTATATTACAGCTATTCTGCAAGTCAAATGATTAACATGAACATGCATCTACCTTTTTATTCATGAGACAGGAAACATGTAAGACTCGAGGATACCAAAAGCAAGTTAAAATGTATTAAAAATAAGCCAGGCATGGTGGCGCATGCCTTTGATCCCAGCACTTGGGAGGCAGAGGCAGGCGGATCCCTGTGAGTTCAAAGCCTCACTGGTCTACATCATGAGCTCCAGGCCAGCTGAGACTAAGGGAGAACCTGCCTCAAAAAGACCAAAAAAAAAAAAAAAATATATATATATATATATATATATAAAATAATTAAATATTTTATAAATAATAATTGACATAATTTAAACATTATATGAGTATCACCGTACCAAAAATTTCTACTGTGAGAGCAGTGGTAAGTCAAGTTCATATCTAGTATCTATCTCACGCTTCAAATCTGTGAACTTGAGATATTAGTTATGACTGAATTCAGTAAGTTCCTGTCACTGTATTTAACTGGAATCAGAACCTCTATGCATATAAAGGCAACTCAACTGGTTTGGCTCAGTCTTTGTGCTTAGGAAAAGAGGGAAAATGAATTGGCCTGTGCCTAAACTTTAATGGGCCTTAAAAACAATGCGAACACTTTGGGAGCAGCTTCAGAATATTATCTGCATAGTATAAGACCATCAAAATGTCCCAGACGATGAGTAATCCTGTGTCTAATTTTGAGTATTACTAATCTATAATTCCACAAGAGCCTTCTTTCTACCACTTATTGAAATGATTTACCCCTGTGTATCCATTTCTGAGTGCACTGGAGACTAGTATTGAGATTGAGACTGGAGTGGCCATAGGGGTATTGACTAACATATTTGATTGTTATCTACCACGGAGAGTTGTCAGAAAGGACAAAAAGGCTCATTTCTTCATGCTGTGTAGATAGGTGAATGTCTTCTCAGACTGATTAACACTTTCCATTTCTTCGGAGCACTGAAAAAGAGCAAATGGCTTTATATTGCTTAGTTATGATGAAGAAACTCAGATTGGAGAGCATATTTGAATCGTGGAACAAGCTCCCTCTGATATTTTTAAATCTCCATTCCAGTAAACTTTAGCAATACCAGAATTATGTAGATGTGAATAATTGGACTTTTGTTTGCTTTTTTTGTTAAAGCTTTGGGATTCATTTTAGAATGGAAGTGGTTTTGAACTTCTTTGAACATTATCCCAAACGATTCTCTTGAGTAGTTACCCTATCTGAACGACCCCTTGAAGTCACTTGAAATTCCCGAACTTTTTAGCTATTGATGATTTCTGCTAACTGCCAAACATTAGTAGATTCAAACATGAAATTCCCTTTGTAGTCTCAATTTCACTTAACTTTTTCATTTTCCTATAGCAAAAAAATATCATCACTTTAAAAATATTTATTAATTCTTAATTCTTTGAGAATGTCCTACAGTGTATTTGATCATATTCCCTTCCCTCAATTTCTCCTAGATCTACCCCCATCTAAATTAGTGTTCTTTTTTTTTTCAACCATGGATTAAAATTTGTGTTGCCAGAATACTCTTGTGTCTGGAACCAGCCCTGGAATGTGGTTGATCCCACAAGGGTTACAGCCTTAAAGAAAACTGACTCTTCTCCCAGCTGCTACCAGATGCCAATGGCTCCTCAGGAGTAGCACTCTGGGTTTAAGAAGTCGTATCCTGCAATCCATTTTGTAGGATATTTTACTTCACATCTCAGTCACTTGTCATTTATTAATTGATTTATTTGCTCATTAAACAGTTGTTAAACATCTTTTCTGTGATGCTTATTGAGTACTATTTTATAGCAATACTTTTAAATGCACAGGCTTTGAATTTTAAAAGTTTTTAAGTTATTGCTGTCATTCACCATAAATAACTTCTATTACAACTGTTCTTGACCTCAGTTGGAGTTTTTCATCAAAAGTAAAGTGGTTATAATAATTGCCACTTATAAGATATTTTCAAGTACAATATTCACATGTTTGACAGCTATTGGACTTGTGTCTCTGCTGAACCATTGAGAGACTTTGAGTAATTCATTTTCTCTGACATAGAATATGAATATAACAAATCTCAAAGGATTGTTTGAATTAAATAAAAGTTTATACTATATATTATAGCACTTAAAGTACCTAGAAAACAGTGTTCAATAATTTTGAGTTTTAATTTTGTTATTAAATATAAGTGAGACAAACTGCAGCCCACCCAGACCATTTAATGTTTAAATATTAATATTTTTTAAAGCAAGTAAAGCAATGAATTGACATGGTGGTTCATGTCTATAATCCCAGCATGCAGGAGGGGAGGCAAGAGGATCACAAATTCAAGTCCATCCTGTGTATATAGGGAAAACCTGCCTCAAAAAGCACACACACACACACATACACACACACACACACACACACACACACACAATTCTGCCTAAGGAATTTACTTGAAGGGGTTAATGAAATCTCTATCTCATTATTGTAAAATAGAAACTCATGTCATAATGGGTATTTGACAAAAAGATCTGTATATTTGGGTTGGGGGTTAGAGAGTTGTTTTTGGAAAATCATGCTCATAAAAGAAAGAATATATTGTGGCATTTTTTTTCTAGTAACAGCTCAAACAGAGCTGTTTATTGAACAACATTGATTTTTCATGTACTTTCAGGCAATTCAAATGGAAATTTGGCCTAGGGGAAATACTAATTCCTCTAAGCTACAAAAGACCAGCTATTTGTTTTTATTCTAATTCTTTAGTACATTGGGAAACAAGATCATTAATGATCACAAAGATGTGCTTTGTTTGCTCAGACAAAACATAGACATACTGTACTCCACATACCTCTGTTAAATAGGATGGTTGCTCAGGGCTTTGGCATGCTGGAGATTGAAACTGAAAATGGAATGCACCAGCTGGGGAGTTCCCTCTAAACAGCGTGGGAAGAGAGGAGGACCACTGCTGACCAGTGTGGACACCATAGGGTGCTGCTACAATTTTATCTTGGACAATGATGCAAAAATATTTTTAATAAAGTTAAATTTTCAAATTGTGACAATTTTGAAAAGATGCTTGATTTACACTACAAAAAAAATGGTTTTCTTGGTAACTTTCCCCAACTTTTTATGTCATGTTTCCCCAAACTTTTAATCATATTAGTAAGAAGACAACAAGGATTTTTGATGTATCTTTTTGTCTTTATTTATAATTGCCCCCATCACAAGTGGGTATGAGTTCCACTATACAACTGCAAACCACTGGCTTTGGGCTTCCCATCAATCTGTGAGAGATAGTGGGTAGAGGAGGATCCTCACACCATGCTGCCTCAACCGTGGCCCAACTCAGCAGTACTGTGAAGTCGCTGCAGCTAAGTATCGGTGTCTCACTGGCGCAAGCCTATTCTAAGATCCCACAAAAGGATCATGGGCTCATCTAGCCACACAACTCTGCAATCACATAAGACTTACTTCTTTGTACCCCACCTCTTCTCCAGCATGCTTTTCCTAGTGTCCTGCAGCACTGGAGTGGCTGCGGGCCCCTTGACAGTTCCATGAATGTAAATTTGAGCTGGGAAATGTGTTTAGTTTAGATTGAATGAGATATATTTATGGGTGTGAAATCATTCCTGCCTGTGTTGTTACTGCTAGCCCTTCAGAGGGATTCCTACATCCATTGACTTACCTAGAGCCACAGATGTTCAGAGTCAGAGAGTACCTGAGACATAACCTATCCAGAGGAGCTGGCAACAAAAGGAAATAGATATTAGAGGGGAAATAAGGCTTAATATAGATGAAACAATTCTTGTCATCAGATATACAAAAATCCCTAATCAAGTGAGTTTTCCTTGATTAGAACATGTTTGATAATAAAATTTATACAACTTACAAGTGTTTGGGGTTTTGAGGCATTAATTACAAATACAGTGAGCTCATCCGTAGTGAAGTCAGATATGTTCAGCCCAGTGTGTCACTGAATCATATGGACCCACTGGGGAAAGTTTTCCTGTTATATAATATGGCATACTGATAACATTGACAAAATAACAAAAAATGCAAAATAACTCTACCAGAAGGAGGTCATAACAAAGCAGTTAAAAACTGTCATCAGTTCAAAGAGCATGTCAGACCAGTTTATTACACAATAAAATGTCTCCCCAAATCTGACCATAATGCTAAAAATTTCCATGACATTATTCATAAAGTTTGAAGCCAAATGAAACTTTTCTAATCAATAATAAAAACCATTTTATTTTTATTTTTTAATTTTTTAATTAATTTTTTAATTTATTTTTGTATGTGTATGAATGTACTGTCTGCATGTACGTTTGTGCACCCGTGTCGTGCAGTGCCTAGGAGGTCAGAAGAGGGCATCAGATTCCCCTGGAACTGGAGTTAAAGACTGTTCTCAGCCACCATGTGAGTGCTGGGGATTGAACCCTGGTCCTCTGCAAGAGCAGTCGGCACTCTTAACCACTAGGCCATCTCTCCAGCCCCAATAAAAACCATTTTAAACTATCACTTTGAATAAAATGAATTATCTTTCCTGACTTCTTATAGAAATATATTTTTAAAATCACTGTCATGCAAGGAGGCAATTAAAGAGTAACTATTGCCCCCCAAATCATCAAGAAACTGGCCTTTTTAGACATATCAGGCATTTACTGAATAAAAATGTAGTGTGATACTTGTGTTAATTATCAATTTAAAAAAGCCTTTGTTGTTGGGGCTGGAAAGATGGCCTAACAGTTAAGAGCGCCAACCACTCTTACAGAGGACCCAGGTTCGATCCCCAGCACCCACATGGCGGCCGAGAACCGTCTGAAACTCCAATTCCAGGAGAACTCCAGTTCCAGGGGAATGCATCACCCTCTTCTGACCTCCGTGGCATTGCATGACACGGGTGCACAAACCTACATGCAGACAATACATTCGTACACATACAGAAATAAATTTAAAAAATTAAAAAATTTAAAAAAGGCTTTGTTGTGATTTTTCTCATTCTAAATAATTATTTACTTTTGTACAAGGATGTATTAGTCACTTTTCTGTTGCTGTGATAAAGTACCATGACCAAGGAACTTATAAAAGGAAGAGTTTATTTGAGCTTACGATTGATGGTTCCAGGGAATTAGAGTCCATTGTGGTGGGAGGCATGGCGGCTGGATCTGGAGCAGCATGCAGAGGGTCACATCTTGCAAAGAGCACAGGAAGCAGAGAGAGAGCAACTGTAGACCACGAGGCTTGTTAAACTCACTAAGCCTGCCCCCAGTGACACACTTCCTCCAGCACAGCCACACACCCCAAGACCTCCAAAAACCGCCACCAACTGGAGACAAATGTCTGAATACCTAGAGCCTATTGGGGACACTCATTCAAACCACCACACAGGGCTTTATCTAGCTTGGTTTTTCTATTTTTTTATAAAGCTTTTATTGATGTTTTGTGTATTTCAAACTTCATTTTTCAGTTCAATTTAGACATATTCCCCTTTCCTTTCCCCCCAGCCCACCCCAGATCATGCATTCTGCCATAACTGCCTTGCATCTTTCTCTCCGTCTTTTTTTGTATGTTTAGGAATTCACATTTTCCTCCTTTAATTTTATATTACTCTAAAATATGAATACATACTTTCCAGCCATATACAGTAATTACAGAGTCTGAAAGTAAGTGGTGGGTCAATTCTAGAGCCCATCAAAAGATTTACATTATAAAACATAGTTGATGTTGTTAAACATCAGATAAACAGAAATATAACAACAATGTTCTTCAGATTGCCTTTCATCTGGGGATTTGGTGCTAGCATCCACAAATGAGGGAAACCATTCACTGCTTGTTTTTCTGGGACTGTGTTACTTCACTTAGCATAATGGCTTCGAGTTCCATCCATTTACCTGCAAAGTTCATGATGTCATCTTTCTTTACCGCTGAATAGTACTCCACTGTGTAGATGTACCACATTTTTGTCATCCACTCATCTGTTGAGGGGCATTTGGGTTGGTTCCAGCTCTTCGCTATTGTGAAGAGAGCTGCAATAACATGGATGTGCATGTATCTTTGTGGTAGGATGAGTCTTTGTGGATATACCCAGGAGTGGTATAGACTGGGTCAGGTGGTAGGCTCATTTTGAGTTTTTTAAGGGTTCTCCATGCTGTTTTCCACAGTTCTAAGAGTTGGGAGAAACTTTGACATGCAGCATACTGGACTAAACTGTTAGAAACAGGATCCAACTTAATCAAGCTTAACATTTCTACCACTAAGTCAGTGTGTGTTCCTTGATTGGTCTGTCAGCAGGTTCTGGACCATTAAGTAAAAGACAAATTTGACAGAAAGTGCAGGTTGTGTCATTGCTGAATCCACAACACCATAGATGTTTGTGATGAAATTAGTATACGTAAAAAAAAAATCAAACTCATGCAAAAGAGCAATTCACACGTGTAAAGCAAAGCCACTTGCAGGGCAGATAAATCACATCAAAACAGACAGCTACCCAGCGGCCACAAACAACACAGCCACCCACCATTCAGGCTTTTCGTAAAAGTGAAACAACCTGGGCTATAAAACTGTTATCTTTGTGTGGCTTTTCGAAGTACCTAAACGGCACAGAGACAGCACTGACATCCTAATAAAGAGGACCTCCAACTTTTAAAAAGGTCAGAAAAAACTAGGTTTGCATTTGTGGAAAAGAGATTAAGTGACCTCACTTAAGAAAATACCAATTCTGAAAAAAAAAAAAAAAAATAGCCCAGGCGTGTGGCCCGCACGCCTTTAATCCTAGCACTTGGGAGGCAGAGGCAGGCGGATCCTGTGAGTTCAAGGCCAGCCTGGTCCTACAGAGTGAGTTCCAGGACAGCTGGGACTACAGAGACCCTGTCTCAAAAAGACCAAAAAAAAAAAAAAAAAAAAAAAAAAAAAACCAATTCTGAAGGGATTACGAGGATTAAGTATTGTAATAACGGTTAACTGAATAAATTGGGCCCAAAATGAGAAAAATAATATGGACAGGCCCCAAATGGATACTAAGGTTATCTCAATAGAAGAAAGAAAGGAAAAAAAAAAAAAAAACCCAAGCCTGGTTTCTACAACAAGGATGGTGCTCTGGGAGCTCCTGAAGGGCTCATGATACTCTCCGAGGGCAAGTTTCCTGTCAACTTAGAATCGCTGGGACTGCAGAGCAGGAGGTCCTCAGTGAACTCCCATTCTGCACAAGTCATGGGAGTTGCCTGCCCATCTGCATTTTCACTGCCAAGCAGGCTTAGGAGTTTCCCTCAATGATGACCTGCTCTGCACCACAGGGGACAGACAGATCCTTGAGGCACTTGGGCCTTATCTTTAGAGTGCTGGGAAGGTGAGCAAATTGGTTCTCCCTGTATCCAGCAGGCAAGCCTGCTTCTCAGAAGAAATTAGCAGAAGGTAAAAGATGATTTGGCAGAAAAGTATTAGACTCAATTTGTTACTGATGTCAGCCTAAATTCCCAGCAACAGCAGCAACAGTAAGTAGCCTGCCTCTAAATGGTACTTACTTTGTATGGGGTCTGTTTGTGCTCCCCTATAAATTCAATCCCCTCAACTCTCAGCAACTCCGGGGACCTGGGTGTGGATGGGGTAGATAGTTTTTTCATTACCACTTTACAACTGAGCTAGGTGTGGTGGCTCAGGACTTTAATCCCAACTCTCAGAGGCAGAGAGGTGATCTTATGAAATGGAGGCCAGCCTGGTCCTTTCACGTGGGGGGGACTAAAGAGAGACCCTGTCAAAACAAAAACAAAACAAAACAAAACCAACAAAAATCCCCATTTTACAATGGAGGAAGCACAAAAAGCTTCTGGAATTTCCCCAAATGCCACAGTGATAGAGTGGGGACCAGGTGGTGTGTGTGTGTGTGTGTGTGTTGTGTGTGTGTGGTGTGTGTATTGAAATTCTATAACCTGTAGGTGAAACTCTCCTTATGAAAGGTGGTGGCGCACGCCTTTAACCCTAGCACTTGGGAGGCAGAGACAGGCGGATCTTTGTGAGTTCAAGACCAGCCTGGTTCACAGAGAGAGTTCCAGGCTAGCTGGGGCTACAGGAGACCCTGTCCCTCGAAAAGACCAAAAAAAAAAAAAAAAAAAAAGAAAGAAAGAAAATTAACACAAAAACAGACCCTGTTGACAATGGAACAAAATTGAAATCCAAACTTGAGCTCATACAATTTCAGCCACCTCATATTTGACAAAGGAACAAAAAACCTCAATGGAGGAGTAGAGCATCTTCAGCAAATGGTGTCAGCAAAACTGGATCACCATTTGTAGAACAAAATTAAACCCATCCACCACAAAAATAAACTCCAAGTGGATCAAGATCTTAAACCGTGGAACCCGAAACCCTGAAAGTGATAGAAACCTGAAACCCTGAAAGGGATAGAANTGTACTCCACATACCTCTGTTAAATAGGATGGTTGCTCAGGGCTTTGGCATGCTGGAGATTGAAACTGAAAATGGAATGCACCAGCTGGGGAGTTCCCTCTAAACAGCGTGGGAAGAGAGGAGGACCACTGCTGACCAGTGTGGACACCATAGGGTGCTGCTACAATTTTATCTTGGACAATGAGGCAAAAAATATTTTTTAATAAAGTTAAATTTCAAATTGTGACAATTTTGAAAAGATGCTTGATTTACACTACAAAAAAAAATGGTTTTCTTGGTAACTTTCCCCAACTTTTTATGTCATGTTTCCCCAAACTTTTAATCATATTAGTAAGAAGACAACAAGGATTTTTGATGTATCTTTTTGTCTTTATTTATAATTGCCCCCATCACAAGTGGGTATGAGTTCCACTATACAACTGCAAACCACTGGCTTTGGGCTTCCCATCAATCTGTGAGAGATAGTGGGTAGAGGAGGATCCTCACACCATGCTGCCTCAACCGTGGCCCAACTCAGCAGTACTGTGAAGTCGCTGCAGCTAAGTATCGGTGTCTCACTGGCGCAAGCCTATTCTAAGATCCCACAAAAGGATCATGGGCTCATCTAGCCACACAACTCTGCAATCACATAAGACTTACTTCTTTGTACCCCACCTCTTCTCCAGCATGCTTTTCCTAGTGTCCTGCAGCACTGGAGTGGCTGCGGGCCCCTTGACAGTTCCATGAATGTAAATTTGAGCTGGGAAATGTGTTTAGTTTAGATTGAATGAGATATATTTATGGGTGTGAAATCATTCCTGCCTGTGTTGTTACTGCTAGCCCTTCAGAGGGATTCCTACATCCATTGACTTACCTAGAGCCACAGATGTTCAGAGTCAGAGAGTACCTGAGACATAACCTATCCAGAGGAGCTGGCAACAAAAGGAAATAGATATTAGAGGGGAAATAAGGCTTAATATAGATGAAACAATTCTTGTCATCAGATATACAAAAATCCCTAATCAAGTGAGTTTTCCTTGATTAGAACATGTTTGATAAATAATTTAACAACTTACAAGTGTTTGGGTTTTGAGCATTAATTACAATAAAGTGAGCTCATCCGTAGTGAAGTCAGATATGTTCAGCCCAGTGGTGTCACTGAACATATGGACACACTGGGGAAAGTTTTCCTGTATATAATATGGCATACGATAAAATTGACAAAATAACAAAAAAGGCAAAATAACTCTACCAGAAGGAGGTCATAACAAAGCAGTTAAAAACTGTCATCAGTTCAAAGAGCATGTCAGACCAGTTTATTACACAATAAAATGTCTCCCCAAATCTGACCATAATGCAAAAATTTCCATGACATATTCATAAAGTTTGAAGCCAAATGAAACTTTTCTAATCAATAATAAAAACCATTTATTTTTATTTTTTTAAATTTTTTAATTATTTTTTTATTTATTTTTGTATGTGATGAAATGTACTGTCTGCATGTACGTTGTGCACCCGTGTCGTGCAGTGTCCTAGAGGTCAGAAGAGGGATCAGATTCCCCTGGAACTGGAGTTAAAGACTGTTCTCAGCCACCATGTGAGTGCTGGGGATTGAAACCCTGGTCCTCGCAAGAGCAGTCGGCACTCTAACCACTAGGCCATCTCTCCAGCCCCAATAAAAAACCATTTTAAACTATCACTTTGAATAAAATGAATTATCTTTCCTGACTTTTCTTATAGAAATAATTTTAAATACACTGTCATGCAAGGAGGCAATTAAAGAGTAACTATTGCCCCCCAAATCACAAGAAACTGGCCTTTTTAGACATATCAGGCATTTACTGAATAAAAATGTAGTGTGATACTTGTGTTAATTATCAATTTAAAAAAGCCTTTGTTTTTGGGCTGGAAGAGGGCCTAACAGTTAAGAGCGCCAACCACTCGTACAGAGGACCCAGGTTCGATCCCCAGCACCCACATGGCGGCCGAGAACCGTCTGAAACTCCAATCCAGGAGAACTCCAGTTCCAGGGGAATGCATCACCCTCTCTGCCTCCGTGGCATTGCATGACACGGGGTGCACAAACCTACATGCAGACAATACATCGTACACATACAGAAATAAATTTAAAAAATTAAAAATTTAAAAAGGCTTTGTTGTGATTTTTCTCATTCTAAATAATTATTTACTTTTGTACAAGGATGTATTAGTCACTTTCGGTGGCTGTGATAAAGACCATGACAAGGAACTTATAAGAAGAGTTTATTTGAGCTTACGATTGATGGTTCCAGGGAATTAGAGTCCATTGTGGTGGGAGCTGGCGGCTGGATCTGGAGCAGCATGCGAGGGTCACATCTGCAAAGAGCACAGAAAGCAGAAGAGAGCAACGTAGACCACGAGGCTTGTTAAACTCACTAAGCCTGCCCCCAGTGACACACTTCTCCAGCACAGCCACACACCCCAAGACCTCCAAAAACCGCCACCAACTGGAGACAAATGTCTGAATACCTAGAGCCTATTGGGGACACTCATTCAAACCACCACACAGGGCTTTATCTAGCTTGGTTTTTCTATTTTTTTATAAAGCTTTGATTGATGTTTTGTGTATTTCAAACTTCATTTTTCATTCAATTAGACATATTCCTTTCCTTTTCCCCCCAGCCCACCCACAGACATCACTGCCAGTAACTGCCTTGCATCTTTCTCTCCGTCTTTTTTTATATGTTTAGGAATCACATTTTCCTCCTTTAATTTTATATTACTCTAAAAATATGAATACATACTTTCGACCATATACAGTAATTACAGAGTCTGAAAGTAAGTGGTGGGTCAATTCTAGAGCCCATTAAAAGATTTACATTATAAAACATAGTTGATGTTGTTAAACATCAGATAAACAGAAATATAACAACAAATGTTCTTCAGATTTGCCTTTCATCGGGGATTTGGTGCTAGCATCCACAAATGAGGGAAACATTCACTGCTTGTTTTTCTGGGACTGTGTTACTTCATTCATAGCATAATGGCTTCGAGTTCCTCCATTACCTGCAAAGTTCATGATGTCATCTTTCTTACCGCTGAATAGTACTCCACTTGTAGAGTGTACCACATTTTTGTAATCCACTCATCTGTTGAGGGGCATTGGGTTGGTCCAGCTCTTCGCTATTGTGAAGAGAGCTGCAATAACATGGATGTGCATATACTTTGTGTAGGATGAGTCTTGTGTGGATATACCAGGAGTGTATGACTGGGTACAGGTGGGTAGCTCATTTTGAGTTTTTTAAGGGTCTCCATGCTGTTTTCCACAGTTCTAAGAGTTGGGAGAAACTTTGACATGCAGCATACTGGACTAAACTGTTAGAAACAGGATCCAACTTAATCAAGCTTAACATTTCTACCACTAAGTCAGTGTGTGTTCCTTGATTGGTCTGTCAGCAGGTTCTGGACCATTAAGTAAAAGACAAATTTGACAGAAAGTGCAGGTTGTGTCATTGCTGAATCCACAACACCATAGATGTTTGTGATGAAATTAGTATACGAAAAAAAAAATCAAACTCATGCAAAAGAGCAATTCACACGTGTAAAGCAAAGCCACTTGCAGGGCAGATAAATCACATCAAAACAGACAGCTACCCAGCGGCCACAAACAACACAGCCACCCACCATTCAGGCTTTTCGTAAAAGTGAAACAACCTGGGCTATAAAACTGTTATCTTTGTGTGGCTTTTCGAAGTACCTAAACGGCACAGAGACAGCACTGACATCCTAATAAAGAGGACCTCCAACTTTTAAAAAGGTCAGAAAAAACTAGGTTTGCATTTGTGGAAAAGAGATTAAGTGACCTCACTTAAGAAATACCAATTCTGAAAAAAAAAAAAAAAAAATAGCCGGGCGTGGTGGCGCACGCCTTATCCTAGCACTTGGGAGGCAGAGGCAGGCGGATCTCTGTGAGTTCAAGCCAGCCTGGTCTACAGAGTGAGTTCCAGGACACTGGGACTACAGAGAGACCCTGTCTCAAAAAGACCAAAAAAAAAAAAAAAAAAAAAAAAAAAAAACCAATTCTGAAGGGATATCAGAGTTAAGTATTGTATATAAAACTGTTAACTGAATAAATTGGGCCCAAAATGAGAAAAATAATAGGAAAAATATAAGGTTATCTCAATAAAAAGAAAGAAGGAAAAAAAAAAAAAAACCCAAGCCTGGTTTCTAACAACAAGGATGGTGCTCTGGGAGCTCCTGAAGGGCTCATGATACTCTCCGAGGGCAAGTTTCCTGTCAACTTAGAATCGCTGGGACTGCAGAGCAGGAGGTCCTCAGTGAACTCCCATTCTGCACAAGTCATGGGAGTTGCCTGCCCATCTGCATTTTCACTGCCAAGCAGGCTTAGGAGTTTCCCTCAATGATGACCTGCTCTGCACCACAGGGGACAGACAGATCCTTGAGGCACTTGGGCCTTATCTTTAGAGTGCTGGGAAGGTGAGCAAATTGGTTCTCCCTGTATCCAGCAGGCAAGCCTGCTTCTCAGAAGAAATTAGCAGAAGGTAAAAGATGATTTGGCAGAAAAGTATTAGACTCAATTTGTTACTGATGTCAGCCTAAATTCCCAGCAACAGCAGCAACAGTAAGTAGCCTGCCTCTAAATGGTACTTACTTTGTATGGGGTCTGTTTGTGCTCCCCTATAAATTCAATCCCCTCAACTCTCAGCAACTCCGGGGACCTGGGTGTGGATGGGGTAGATAGTTTTTTCATTACCACTTTACAACTGAGGCTAGGTGTGGTGGCTCAGGACTTTAATCCCAACTCTCAGGAGGCAGAGGGAGGTGGATCTTTATGAAATGGAGGCCAGCCTGGTCCTTTCACGTGGGGTGGGACTAGAGAGACCCTGTCAAAAACAAAAACAAAACAAAACAAAACCAACAAAAATCCCCATTTTACAATGGAGGAAGCACAAAAAGCTTCTGGAATTTCCCCAAATGCCACAGTGATAGAGTGGGGACCAGGTGGTGTGTGTGTGTGTGGTGTGTGTGTGTGGTGTGTGTGTGTATTGAAATTCTATAACCGTAGGTGAAAAGAAGAGTTGTGGTGGTGCCCCTTTAACCCTAGCACTGGGGAGGCAGAACAGGCGGATCTTTGTGAGTTCAAGACCAGCCTGGTTCACAGAGAGAGTTCCAGGCTAGCTGGGGCTACAGGAGACCCTGTCTCGAAAAGACCAAAAAAAAAAAAAAAAAAAAAAAAAAAAGAAAGAAAAGAAAATTAACACAAAAACAGACCCGTTGACAATGGAACAAAATTGAAGATCCAAACTTGAGCTCATACAATTTCAGCCACCTCATATTTGACAAAGGAACAAAAAAACCTCAATGGAGGAAGGATAGCATCTTCAGCAAATGGTGTCAGCAAAACTGGATCACCATTTGTAGAACAAAATTAAACCCCTACCTCTCACCCTGTACAAAAATCAACTCCAAGTGGATCAAAGATCTTAACGTGGAACCCGAAACCCTGAAAGTGATAGAAACCTGAAACCCTGAAAGTGATTAGAACCCATGTCTCAGAAATCATCAGAGTTGTTATGAATTTGGACTCTTCTTCAAATGACATTTTTATGAAATATTTTGCAACTTTAACTTTGGAACCTTCATAATGTCTAAAATCCTGAATGATTAAAATTACATCTTCAAATCAGGAAAATCCTCAAAAAGTTTGGATTAGGATTTTCATTTTCTTTTGCACCTGGCTTGCTATAGAATTGGTAAAACCATAGTCTAATGGGCCATCTTGATAATGTTCTGTCATCATGGGTAGGTTTTATTATTTCCTAGAATAAGAGTTTCCATATCCAGAAGAATGGGAATGAGTGTAGACACAGCCGTTTGTTGTTGACATCAGGTGTTAGAGTCCCCTTGTCTGCTGACCAGTCCCTCTCCTCTATCTCTGATGCTGTAATATATGAGACAACAGCATCTTCATCTGCATGAGAGCTTCAATTATTTTGTGACAGGTGTGTATAGTTTAGGGAACTGTTAAATGTGTTCTATGGTTTAAACCGGGCATGGTGGCGCACACCTTTAATCCTAGCACTTGGGAGGCAGAGGCAGGTGGATCTTTGTGAGTTCAAGGCCAGCCTGGTCTATAGAGCGAGTTCCAGTACAGCTGGGGCTACAGGGAGACCCTGTCTCGAAAAGACCAAAAAAAATGTGTTTTGTGGTTTAAAAGGAACAATTCTTTGATTGTCTTGTGGAAGAACATATCTTGTATTAACATATATTTTTCCAAGCAGGTGATTTATGACTTATCTTGTAACTTACAAGTAGCATCTAAGGACAAGAAGTTTGCAGTCTTTAGGGGAAATAGTTCTGACATACTTACCTAGAGTCTCTGGTGTGATGAGTGAACCCTATTATGGAGGTTGTATTCAGTTTTCTTTAAAGTCTCTCATCTATTTTGGAGCTGGGTCCCAAATTGGCCCCTAAATTAAGCTTTTTTTTCCTACCTAGCTTACTGGATGGAAGTCCACCTGGCTCAAAAAGTAGCTGTGTTCAGAAAGAACAGAGGGGTAAATCCCCTGTGATTTTTCTCAAATGGGAGCAATATAGAAGAAAATGTCAATGATTTGTGTTGTTTTATGATCACTTAGTTGTCATGATCGCTTAGATTTGAAATATGTCTGAAATATGTCTGATCCTTTCTTACTATCTTGTATTTATTTCCCATCAAGAACTTTATCATTTTCTAACTAGTTTTAAAGTCTCAAAATAATTTACTGTGTAGGTTCTTTTGCATTTCTGGAGACTGAACCCAAGATTTAACACATGCTAGGCAAGTTATTTACTCTGAGCTAGGAATCTAGGCCTCAAGGAATTATTTTAATCTGTTAATTTGAAGTAACATGTTATGTGCTATGACAGACTTTTTTTTACACTTCTTACATATAGCAAATTTACATTTGTCTGATATCAAACCATGGGGTTAATTGCAAAACATATGTAGGGATTCATAGTTTAACTGTAAGCTTGTATACAGGTGAAAACTATAACTTGACATTCCTACATTGCTTAGCAAGTTGATGTATATTTTAATGTATTTCAGAAAAAAAATTCATTCTTTCTCATAAATCTTAGAACTGAGAGAAATAGAGACATGTACTTCAAGCTATATCATAGCGATAACAATCAATGTGACATTATTTTTACTGACCGATTTCTCACTTTGACATATATAAGTATTTGGTTTCAGGAACCACAAATGAGAAATAACATACATTGTTTTCCTGAGACTATGTTACCTCACTTAGCATAACAGCTTCCAGTTCCATCCATTTGCCTACAAATTTTATGATGTCATCCTTCTTCACCAATGCATAGAACTCCATTGTATAAATGTACCACATCTTCATTATCCACTCATCAGTTGAGGGACAGACACTTGGGCTGCTTCCAGCTCTTTGCTATTGTAAAAAAGAGCAGCAATAAACATGGCTGTGCACTTATCTCTGCTATAGGATACATCCTTTGGGTATATATACCTAGGAGTGGTATAATTGGATCCAAATGGCAGGTACATTTTTAGTCTTTTAAGAGTTCTCCACAATGCTTTCCATAGGGGTTTTACAAGTTTGCAATCTCACCAGCAGTGAATAAGTGTTCCCCTTTCTCCACACCCTCTCTGGTATTTGGTGTCGTTTGTTTTCTTGAACATAGCCAATCTTACTGCTGTACACTGTAAGATAAAATCTTAAAAGTGGTTTTGATTTGAATTTCATTAATTACTAACGATGTTAAACTCTTTTTAAGATGTTTCTGAGCCATCTTAACTTCTCTTGAGAAGTATCTGTTCAGATATTTAGCCTATCTTTTAATTGGGTCATTTGTTTCCTTGGTCCTTTGTTTTTTGAATAATTTACATACTCTGAATGTTAAACCTCTGTCAGATGTGGCACTGGTGAAGATTTCCTCCCACTCTGGGTTTTCTCTTCACCTCTTTGATTGTTTATTTTGCTTTTGCTTTAGTTTAATGAGGTCCCACTTGTTGATTGTGGACCTTAATTCCTGCATGACTGCTGTCTGATTTAGAAAGTCTTTTCCTACACCCGTATGTTGTAGGTTACTGCCAATAATTTTTTTTTTACTGTCTGCCTGTAAGTTTGTGCACCCGTGTTGTGCAGTACTGTGGAGGTCAGAAGAGGGCGTCGGATTCCCCTGGAACTGGAATTAAAGATGGTTCTCAGCCGCCGTGTGGGTGCTGGGGATCAAACCCGGGTCCTCCACAAGAGCAGTCGGCGCTCTTAACCACTAGGCCATCTCTCCAGCCCCGCCAATATTTTCTTCTAACATTTTTCAGAGTTCCGGGTTTAATGTTGAGATCTTTAATCTATTTAGAATTGATTTTTGTATAGGGTGAAAGGTAACGGTTTAATTTCATTCTTCCATAGAAGATGATCCAGGTTTTCCAGCACCATTTGCTGAAAATGTTCCACTGAGTGTTTTTGGCTCTTTTGCCAAATATCAGGTGGCTGAAATTGTATGTACTCAAGTTTGGGTCTTCGATTTTATTCCATTGATCTATGGGTCTGTGCTTATGCCAGTACCATGCTGGTTTTATAACTATAGCTCTGTAGTAGCAATTGAAATCTGGTATAGTAATTCCCCCTGCATTATTCTTTTTGCTCAGTGTTGCTTTGGCTATCCGTGGTCTTCTGTTTTCCCAAAATGAATTTTAGGATATTTATTTCTAATTCTGTGGAAAAAGGCATGAGATTTTGATTAGGATTGCATTGAATCTATATATTAATTTTGGGTAGGATGGTCATTTTTACTGTAGTAATTCTTCCAATCCATGATCATGGGAGGTCCTTCCATCTTCTGGTGTATTCCTCAATCTCCTTCTTCAAAGATTTAAAATTTTCATTGTAGAGATCTTTAATGTCTTTGGTCAGGTTTATTCTGAGATATTTCATTTTTTTGAGGCTATTATAGATGGAAGGGTTTCCAAGTACTCCTTCTCCAATTGCTTGTTATTGGAATATAGGAAGGCTACTGATTTTTGTAGATTAATTTTGCGACCTGCCACTTTTCTGAAACTGTTAATCACTTCTAGGAGTTTTCTGATGGAATTTTTGGCATGCCTTAGGTGTAATATCATGTCATCTGCAAAAAGGGATAGTTTGAGCCCCTCTTTTCTAATTAGTACTCCTTTAATTTCCTTCTCTTGTCTTATTGCTCTAGCAAGAGCTTTAAGCATTATATTGAAAATGAGTGGAGATGGTGGGCAGCCTTGTCTGGTTCCTACAGACTTTTTAAATACAAACATATCCATGTCTAGGATTATTTCCATTGTTCTTCCTTGAATCACATTTTCTTCTTAAGTCAATCTAAATTATTTTTTTAAGTTTTTTTTATTTACAAATTTGTGGTACCTGATGGAGGGAGGAAGGAACTTCTGTTTGACCCCTGAAGACTTAAATCATTGAAATCTGTCATATAAATAAACTGACAAGAGACAGATTATCAGAATAATTCAGTTCTGCAATATAAACAAAATAACAATAGATTAACAGGAAAAATGACATAAATGTATTGTACAAGTGCAGTAGCCACACAGAATATGAAAAGTCAAGGGCCAGATGGTTGAAGTCTGAAAAGCTACAGGAAGAGTTTCTAAGAAAGGCAACCAAGAGGAAGGAGCCCACAGAGAGGGCTAAGCCATAGGATTGGGTGGGACAGAATGCACAAAGGAGAAATACTTCTTGCTATTTATAAAGCCTCTGGGCAGGTGTTATACCTTTGATCTCCTTCCTATTTATGAGAATTAACCTGCTGTTTAATAAGATGTCAGGAAGGAGTCTAGGACAACTCTACTCTTGATGGAGCTCAGTCAGAACAAGTGATTTCAGAGAAAGCCCCTCCCTTCCCTCAAGTGAGAGTCCAAAGCAAGCATACTTTGAGATAATACTGAATAAAAGCCGATGGAGTTATATGTCAATTTTATATTACATTGTTTTATTAAAAACTTGTCATTTTGTTCCTATGCTAACACACTGGAATGTCTTTTTCAATTTGGAACACCTCGTTGATTTGCATCTTTTAAGAATCATTTAAGATCCTAATTACCATCTGAACCTAGCAGCTATTAGATTTTAAAGCTCAATTGACTGGATATACAATTTAACCAGAAATAAAAATGAAAAATATTCTCTGCAATTCTTGCCAAGTTCATCAGAAACCTTTTTATTGAAAAGTTAAGATCCATGGCATTTGGGAGTGAAACCAGGTGCAAAATAATGTTTCAGCTATTTTACAGTGTTATCAAGAAAAAGGTTATAAAGTTGTTATGTCTTCCTGAAACTTTACCTAGGTAACCTAAAGTGCAAAGCAACTAAAGAAGTGTGAATATGAGCCTGGAGAGACGATTCAGCACTTAAGAGCACTGGCTGCTCTTGCAGAGAACCCAGGTTCGATTTCTAGCACCCACGTGGTGGCTAACAATTGTCTGTAACTCCAGTTCCAGGAGATCCGATACCATCTTCTGACCTGAGGGCATTGCACAACACAGTGCATCTACCTATATGCAGGCAATATATGCACACAAATAAAATAAAAATAATAAAATAAAGAAGTGCTAGTATGAATTTTAAGTAATTTTTCTTACACATTGAAAGTCTTAGTATCCTAAGGAAGTAAATTAAAAAGTAAGCTTTGGAGGCTGGGGAAATGGCTCACCATGTGAAGTGCCTGTTATACAGGCACAAGGATCTGGGTTCGGATCCCCAGCACCCATGTGCAAAACACAGCATGGCATCGAGCACCTCTAACTCCAGCACTGGGAAGTGGAGACAGAGGATCCCTGAGGTTCACTGGCCAGCCAGGCTACCAGTGAGTGAGCACCAGGTCCAATGAGAGACTCTGCCTCAGAGATAAATAAATTAATAAGTAAGTAAACAAACTACCAAAATGGAGAGCAATAAAGGAAGATATTTGATATCAACCTCTGGCTTCCACACATATATGTGCACGCGCGCACACACACACACACACACACATACATACACACACACACACACACACACCACTCATTAATTTTTTCATTCACTGTATTATTAGAAGGGTGAAAGAATCATGCTCATAATTAATTATAAGACATCTGGTTACTCTTTCCCACAATGTTACTTCAGTATTTGTTAGATGACAGAATCTCTTTATCATTTCTTGAATAAAGCAAATTGGAAATAACCTCTTTCCATCTTAAAAGTTTCTTATTTTGTCTTTTCGAGACAGGGTCTCCCTGTAGCCCCAGCTGTCCTGGAACTCGCTCTGTAGACCAGGCTGGACTTGAACTCACAAAGATCCGCCTGCCTCTGCCTCCCAAGTGCTGGGATTAAAGGTGTCCACCATCACACCTGGCTCACCTACCTACTCTTAAAAGACAAGTTCTGCTATGCTGTTAGTCCATACAAAAGCCATGGCTTTCTCCAGTCTGCCATATTTTCTGTGTTCACAGATTATGGTGTGACTAGAGCCAGGTTTTGGTTGTTGTTGTTGTTTACGTTACTCTTCATAAAGAGGGTCAATGACCCTCTCCAGTTTGAGTGCCTCCTTAATGAATCTGGAAAACAACCTTCTGAAATATGACTATCATTTCTGGGTTTTAACAGGCATGTGCCTTGGGTAAATTAAGGAGCAAAGGAGGTCCTTAAATATGAATAGTTTGCCAGATGCTTTTCCATTAAGCTCAGTTGGTTGAATGAAATTAGTAAATAATTATGTTGGTGGGGAACCTACTATATCCAAATGTGATATAACATCGTCCTTTAACAACCCAGCTTAATTTTTTCGTATACACCAAATTAGTTTTTAGGGCAATCTACATTGCAAATTGGCCGATTTGCATTAAAACTATGCCTACTTGTTCTGATTTGTCAACACCTCCTTTTTTTTTTAAGTCTTTAGCATTAAGCATGGCTGGGTAAAACCATCTGCTTTAGGAGCTTGCCTGCAGCTCCATCACTTAACACACAAGACAGGTTACAGCTGTTTAATTATTATGGTAGTGAATGATTCCCTTTCTATCCAAAATTAATATTTATATATGTGTGCATAGAAAGCATGTGGTTAAGCATAAGTAATCTGATTGTGAATTAAGGGTTTTCAGCATTCATTAATGGGTCCCCACATGAACAATGAAATATGAAGTAGTGCAGTGCTTCTCACAGACACTCCAGCTCTTAGTTTTTAAGATTAGTCACCAGTAGTGGTTATCGTGCATGTGAGTCATCCACTCCCAATGCATTGGTACATGAGAAGGGAAGATAACACCATATAGCTGTCATCAAATTTGAAGAGAAAGCAATCTCTGTGGTGATTTCATATATTTTAACTCTTCCCAGCACTCCAAACTCTGCTATCCATTGAATTGTGACCAGTGTAACCCCAAACCACATAGTAAAAATCTAGACATGCAATGGTGACTTCATGTATACCTGTCCCCACACTACTGAAAACGCTTGTCTTGGCTGAGAATGTATGAGGGGTGGACTTTCTCCTCTATTCCAAAATGGTGACACACAAGTTTAAATGTATAGCAGTCTGCTATACAAGTTAGCAATGTATATTCCATCTGCTCTGCACATTTCACAGTAGAAAGAGAATGAAAACTTCCCAACAAAATCATAATATGATGTATGAAATACACAAATCAATAAAAGTATTAAAAATAAAAAAAAATAAAAAAATAAAATAAATAAATTAATAAATTAATTAATTAAAAAAAACAAATAAGTAAGAAAACAAATGACTTACTCAAAAGTTGGAGTAAAGAGCTGAACAGAGACCTCACAAGTAAGGAAGTAAAGATGGCTGAGAAACATCTTAAAAAGTGTTCAACATCCTTAATAGTTAAGGAAATGCAAATTAAAACCACACTAAGATATCATCTCCTCCAATAAGACTAGCCAAAATCAAGAAGACCAAAGACACCAAATGCTGGGGAGGTTGTGGGGAAAGGGGAATACTCATCCACTGCTGATGGGAATGTAAACTTTTGCTCCATCTTTTGAGTGAATCATTTGTTTTCTTCTTTGTTTTTTGAGTAGTTTATATATTATGGATGTGAATTCTCTGTCTAATGTAGCACTGGTGAAGATTTTCTCGCAGTCTGTGTTTTTTCTCTTCACTTCCTTGATTGTTTCTTTAGCTGTACAGAAGCTTTTGTGTTTGATGAGGTCCAATTTGTCAATTGTTGACCTTATTTCCTATGTAGCTGCTGTCAATTACCTGGACATTAATTTGCTTGGAAGCCTGTTTTCTCAGGGTACATTTCACAGCTTTTCTCACTTGAAGTTATATTCCTTGCATTTGAGGGTTTCTTGCCTTCTACACAACATTTAGAATTTTTTTATCTTCTGAAATATCTGTGTTTGTCCTTCATGCAAGCATGTCCCGGTGCTTAGTCTGTTATTAGATATTTTTCAGAATTATAATTCATTACACTAAAACATCAAATGTTTTATTTGTTAGGTTTTATTGATATTCTAACTATATTCTTTTTTATTTTTTTATGTATGTGAGATGAGTGTACTGTCTGCATGTAAGTTGGTGCACCTCTGTCATGCAATGCTGTGGAGGTCAGAAGAGGTGCCATATTCCCCTGGAACTGGAGTTAAAAACGGGTTTTGGACACCATTTGGGTGTTGGGAATTGAACCTAGGTCCTCTGCAAGAGCATTCTGTGCTCTTAACCACTTAACCATCCCTCCAGCCCTGCAAGAATGTTCTTTAGAGAAGTTCTACCTTTAGTTAAACATATTTTTAGACATTTATGTGCGAATGCTCTGACTAGCACTGTGCTATTTAATTGGCATTTATCTCACTGCTATTGTTCTGGTGATTGTTTGGTCTTTATCATTTTGATATGTTAGTGTCTAGAGTACTATGAACTAGGCTGGATATGTAATACTGGTTTTTATTATTAATCTTGTTAGCAATTTGACACAGCTCAAAAATAGGTTGCTTCACTTCTAGCTTATTGTTTTGGTAAACTGAATATTCCCTGGATTCGACAGTAGGATACACTTATTAAATTATTTTTATTTTATTATGTTTTGTGTGTTTGAGAATACTGTCTGCATGTAGGTTGGTGCACCCATGTCATGCAATGCCACAGAATTCAGAAGAAAGTGTTGGATTCCCCTGGACCTGGAGTTAAAGACAGGAGGGTGCTGGGAATCGAACTGCAAGAAGAGCAGTTGGTGCTCTTAACCACTGAGCCATCTCTCCAGCCCCCAGGATACACTAATTTAAAGATGTTTTATAATTGTCAGAAATTTTAAGGCTTTCTTCCAATTCATTACATTTTTTTTCCTGTAATTTATCTGAGACAAAGTATTAAACTGTCAATTTTCAGAGGGCTATTCATGGGCATATTAGTTCTATTAGCCCTGATGATGAGTAATATGCTAATCCTCATAAAAGCCATGATCCTATGTTGATAAATTACTAGCACTCAATAGTGTATAACATCCTACTTACCTAGCATCATAGATATATAACCAGTAATTCTTTGTTTCTTGAAGATATATATTATCCAGGCCTTTATCTGCCCCTAGTTCTGGAAGTAAGCCCTTTACTGAATAAACCTCAGAACACTAATTACAAAATATTAAGGTAGATAGTGAAGCAATAATTGTCTTATAAATATAAGGTCATTTAAGCTAACATCTTGATTTTAATTGAAAGAAAGTTTACAATATGGAATAATTACAAATAATTTATATATTATGGATAGGTGCAAGTGTTTATCATATAGTCTTTTAGATATGCATATTTTGTATATGATTAGGTGTGTGGGATGCATGTAAATTGTCTTTTGTTAGTGACATCTATTTTTTTACAAGTTAAAGTATCTTCGATGTAAGTTGTTACAAATTCTGTTTTCTAGTGTCCTTCGTAATGTGTTGCTTTATACAACCAGTAACTAGATGAACGTATAGGAGAATACTTGCTTGATTGAACCTTTGAAAAGGATGTAAAACTTGCTGGGCGTGGGGCACATGCCCTTTAATCCTAGCACTAATGGGAGCAAGAGGCGGGGGAATCTGTGTGAGTTTCATTTCAAGCCAGCCTGGGCTACAGATGATTTCCAGGACAGCAGGGGGCTCAGGGAGACCCTGTCTCAAAAAGACCATAAATAATAAAAATAAATAAATGAATAAATAAATAAATAATAAAATAAAAGATGTATAAACCTAGTCTGGGGGGTAGCTCAGGGTAGGCTTGCCTACTAGCAACAGGTTCTTAGTTCAGTCCCCAGCACCACCAAAAGAAAGTGTAGAGACCCTTTAAATCACTATTTTACTCTTTTATACTATTGGAATTATTCCAATTTTCTCAGGCAAAATTACATTTGCTCTCTCTGTCTACGTAATACCTATTCGTATGGCCGTAATGATCTGAGGGGCCATTGGTGGGCATTGAGTACCCTCTAAGGTGTTTCTTGGTATGGTTACGTTCTGTGGATTTTCCTCTCCAGAAGATCAAACACAAGATCTTCCTAAAAGAAAAGTGCAACTTTAAGGAGAGAATACTCAAAAATCAGAAAGGTTTTCCTTTTTTTCTTTTCTTCCATGTTATGTACCATTTCCTTGAATACAAACAGGGAGGTTAATTGAAAGAGAGATCGAGGAGAAATTAAACAGTTAGAAGCAAACAGAAGTTTCCAACAGAAAGCAAAGAATATTCATTAGTCATCTCCTGTCTTCATAAACTCAGCGCATGCTTTCATAAAGCCGTAGGCATGTTGAGAGTAAAATAGTTAAGAATTCAGAGAAATCACTAAACACTTTACCTCAAAAGGCTCATCCTAAGTTTTTATTATGCATTACAATATTTTTCTCTTGTTACAAATCATAAATTCAACAAATTAGGAAGTTCATCTGTAGACTTGTGCCAAGTGTCCTCCTCCTTTCATGGTTGACTTTGACTAGTTGATGCACAAGATGGAAATGACACAACTGGGAACGCCTTCTTTCAAAACATTGTGATTAAAATATATAACTCTCTCTTCCCCCCTGAAAGGCTTATGATTGTTGGGCCCTTTTATAAATAAAAGAAAAAGAGGGAGTTTTATGATCATATAAACAGCAGCTATCATTAACATGGTTTAACAGTAACAGCACATAGTAGTCATATAGATGCTAGACTATAATAACATCCTCCTGTATATTACAGCTATTCTGCAAGTCAAATGATTAACATGAACATGCATCTACCTTTTTATTCATGAGACAGGAAACATGTAAGACTCGAGGATACCAAAAGCAAGTTAAAATGTATTAAAAATAAGCCATGGCATGGGTGGCGCATGCCTTTGATCCCAGCACTTGGAAGGCCGAGGCAGAAGGATCCCTGTGAGTTCAAAGCATCCGGTCTACATCATGAGCTCCAGGCCAACCTGGACTAAAAGGGAGAACCCCTCAAAAAGAACCAAAAAAAAAAAAAAAATATATATATATATATAGATAATATATAATATAATATTAAACTATTTTTATAAATAATAATTGCATAGTAACCATTATATAGAGTATCACCGTACTCAAAATTTCTACTGTGAGAGCAGTGGTAAGTCAAGTTCATATCTAGTATCTATCTCACGCTTCAAATCTGTGAACTTGAGATATTAGTTATGACTGAATTCAGTAAGTTCCTGTCACTGTATTTAACTGGAATCAGAACCTCTATGCATATAAAGGCAACTCAACTGGTTTGGCTCAGTCTTTGTGCTTAGGAAAAGAGGGAAAATGAATTGGCCTGTGCCTAAACTTTAATGGGCCTTAAAAACAATGCGAACACTTTGGGAGCAGCTTCAGAATATTATCTGCATAGTATAAGACCATCAAAATGTCCCAGACAATATAAGGTAATCCTGTGTCTAATTTTGAGTATTACTAATCTATAATTCCACAAGAGCCTTCTTTCTACCACTTATTGAAATGATTTACCCCTGTGTATCCATTTCTGAGTGCACTGGAGACTAGTATTGAGATTGAGACTGGAGTGGCCATAGGGGTATTGACTAACATAGTTGATTGGTTATCTACCACGGGAAGTGTGTCAAAAGGACAAAAAGGCTCATTTCTTCATGCTGTGTAGATAGGTGAATGTCTTCTCAGACTGATTAACACTTTCCATTTCTTCGGAGCACTGAAAAAGAGCAAATGGCTTTATATTGCTTAGTTATGATGAAGAAACTCAGATTGGAGAGCATATTTGAATCGTGGAACAAGCTCCCTCTGATATTTTTAAATCTCCATTCCAGTAAACTTTAGCAATACCAGAATTATGTAGATGTGAATAATTGGACTTTTTGTTTTGCTTTGTTTGTAAAGCTTTGGGATTCATTTTAGAATGGAAGTGGTTTTGAACTTCTTTGAACATTATCCCAAACGATTCTCTTGAGTAGTTACCCTATCTGAACGACCCCTTGAAGTCACTTGAAATTCCCGAACTTTTTAGCTATTGATGATTTCTGCTAACTGCCAAACATTAGTAGATTCAAACATGAAATTCCCTTTGTAGTCTCAATTTCACTTAACTTTTTCATTTTCCTATAGCAAAAAAATATCATCACTTTAAAAATTTATGATTCTTAATTCCTTTAGAATGTCCTACAGTGGGAATTTGATCATATTCGCCGTCCTCATTTCCTCCTAGAGCTACCCCCATCTAATTAAGTGTTTTTTTTTTTTCAACCATGGATTAAAATTTGTGTTGCCAGAATACTCTTGTGTCTGGAACCAGCCCTGGAATGTGGTGAGTCCACAAGGTTAACAGCCTTAAAGAAACTGACGCTTCTCCCAGCTGCTACCAGATGCCAATGGCTCCTCAGGAGTAGCACTCTGGGTTTAAGAAGTCGTATCCTGCAATCCATTTTGTAGGATATTTTACTTCACATCTCAGTCACTTGTCATTTATTAATTGATTTATATTTCCATATAAACGTGTTAAACATCTTTTCTGTGATGCTTATTGAGTACTATTTTATAGCAATACTTTTAAATGCACAGGCTTTGAATTTTAAAAGTTTTTAAGTTATTGCTGTCATTCACCATAAATAACTTCTATTACAACTGTTCTTGACCTCAGTTGGAGTTTTTCATCAAAAGTAAAGTGGTTATAATAATTGCCACTTATAAGATATTTTCAAGTACAATATTCACATGTTTGACAGCTATTGGACTTGTGTCTCTGCTGAACCATTGAGAGACTTTGAGTAATTCATTTTCTCTGACATAGAATATGAATATAACAAATCTCAAAGGATTGTTTGAATTAAATAAAAGTTTATACTATATATTATAGCACTTAAAGTACCTAGAAAACAGTGTTCAATAATTTTGATGAGTTTTATTTTGTGTATTAAATATAAGTGAGACAAACTGCAGCCCACCCAGAACCAAAAAGAAAAAAAAAAAGTTAATGTTTAAATATAATATTTTTTAAAAAAAAAAAAGGATGTTTGATTCCTAGTACCCATGTGAAAAATCCAAGGCAATTGTTTGTGCTTTTAATCCCAGCATTTATGAGGTTGAGGTAGGAGGATCACAAATTCAAGTCCATCCTGTGTATATAGGGAAAACCTGCCTCAAAAAGCACACAACACACACACTACACACACAGCACACACACACACACCAACCACAATTCTGCTAAGGAAATTACTGAGAGGGTGAGAGGAAATCTCTATCTCATTATTGTAAAATAGAAACTCATGTCATAATGGGTATTTGACAAAAAGATCTGTATATTTGGGTTGTGAGTGTTAGAGAGTTGTTTTTGAAAATCATGCTCATAAAAGGAAGAATATATTATGCAGTTTTTTTCTAAGTAACAGCTCAAACAGCTGTTTATTGAACAAACAGTTGATTTTTTCAATGTACTTTCAGGCAATTCAAATGGAAATTTGGCCTAGGGGAAATACTAATTCCTCTAAGCTACAAAAGACCAGCTATTTGTTTTTATTCTAATTCTTTAGTACATTGGGAAACAAGATCATTAATGATCACAAAGATGTGCTTTGTTTGCTCAGACAAAACATAGACATACTGTACTCCACATACCTCTGTTAAATAGGATGGTTGCTCAGGGCTTTGGCATGCTGGAGATGAAACTGAAAATGGAATGGGCACCAGCTGGGGAGTCCCTCTAAAACAGCGTGGAAGAGAGGAGGACCACTGCTGACCAGTGTGGACACCATAGGGTGCTGCTACAATTTTATCTTGGACAATGATGCAAAACTATATATTTAATTAAATTTCTAAATTGTACATTAAACTGGCATTATCTACAACACAACAAAAAAAAATGGTTTTTCTGGTAACTTTCCCCAACTTTTTATGTCATGTTTCCCCAAACTTTTAATCATATTAGTAAGAAGACAACAAGGATTTTTGATGTATCTTTTTGTCTTTATTTATAATTGCCCCCATCACAAGTGGGTATGAGTTCCACTATACAACTGCAAACCACTGGCTTTGGGCTTCCCATCAATCTGTGAGAGATAGTGGGTAGAGGAGGATCCTCACACCATGCTGCCTCAACCGTGGCCCAACTCAGCAGTACTGTGAAGTCGCTGCAGCTAAGTATCGAAAGAAAAACAAAGCAAAGGAAGAGGTGTCTCACTGCGCAAGCCTATTCTAAGATCCCACAAAAGGATCATGGGCTCATCTAGCCACACAACTCTGCAATCACATAAGACTTACTTCTTTGTACCCCACCTCTTCTCCAGCATGCTTTTCCTAGTGTCCTGCAGCACTGGAGTGGCTGCGGGCCCCTTGACAGTTCCATGAATGTAAATTTGAGCTGGGAAATGTGTTTAGTTTAGATTGAATGAGATATATTTATGGGTGTGAAATCATTCCTGCCTGTGTTGTTACTGCTAGCCCTTCAGAGGGATTCCTACATCCATTGACTTACCTAGAGCCACAGATGTTCAGAGTCAGAGAGTACCTGAGACATAACCTATCCAGAGGAGCTGGCAACAAAAGGAAATAGATATTAGAGGGGAAATAAGGCTTAATATAGATGAAACAATTCTTGTCATCAGATATACAAAAATCCCTAATCAAGTGAGTTTTCCTTGATTAGAACATGTTTGATAATAAAATTTATACAACTTACAGTGTTTGGGGTTTTGAGCATTAATTACAATACAGTGAGCATGCATACCGTAGTGAAGTCAGAATATGTTCAGCCCAGTTGGTGTCACTGAATCATATAGGACCACTGGGGAAAGTTTTCCTGTTATAATATGGGCAGATCTGATAAATTGACAAAATAACAAAAATATGCAAAATAACTCTACCCCGAAGAGGTCATAACAACAGCAGTTAAAACTGTCATCAGTTCAAAGGCCATGTCAGACCAGTTTATTACACAATAAAAATGTCTCCCCCCCCCCCAAACTACATCATGCTTAAATTCCATCGACATTAGTCTACAAGTTGAAGCGCAAAATGAAATTTCTAAATAATATAGCAAACCATATTTATTTTTTTTTTAAATTTTTTAATTCAATTTTTTAATTTCTTTTTGTATGTGTGATGAAATGTACTGTCTGCAGTACGTTTGTGCCACCGTGTGCGTGCATGTCTCAGGAGGTCAGTAAAGAGGGCATCAGATCCCCTGGAACTGGAGTTAAGAGTTAAACGACTGTCTCAGTCCACATGTGAGTGCCTGGGGATTGAACCCTCGTCCTCTGCAGAGCAGTCGGCACTCGTAAAACCACTAGGCCATCTCTGCCAGCCCAATAAAAAACCAACATTTTAAAACTATCAACTTTAATAAAATGAATGTATCTTTCCTGTACCTTCTATGAAGAAAAAAGAAATTATTATTTTTTAAAATCAACTGGTCATGCAAGGAGGCCTATTAAAGAGTAACTCATTGCCCCCCCCAAATCATCAAGAAAAAGAGACTGCCTTTTAGACATATCAGGCATTTACTGAATAAAAATGTAGTGTGATACTTGTGTTAATTATCAATTTAAAAAAGCTTTGTTGTTAGGGGCTGGAAAGATGGCCTAACATAAGAGCGCCAACCACTCTTACAGAGGACCCAGTTCGAATCCCACAGCACCCACATGGCGGCCCCGAGAACCTCTGAAACTACAATTCCCAGGAGAACTCCCGTTCAGGGAATCATCACCCTCTTCTGACCTCCGTTGCCATTGCATGACACGGGTGCACAAACCTACATGCAGACAATACATGTACACTACAGAAATAAATTTAAAAAATTAGAAAATTTAAAAAAAAACGGATGTGTGATTTTCATTCGTTAATCTATGCTTATTGCAGGATTTGTAGAGTCACTTTTCTGTTGCTGTGATAAAGTATCCCATGAGCCAACGGACTTATAAACAGGAGCTTATCTCTTGCAGCTTCCGATTTGCATGGTTCCAGAGGAATTAGAGTCCATTGTGGTGGGAGGGCATGGCGGCGTGGAGTACTGGAGCAGCAGCAGCGGGGTCACATCTCGCAAATAACCTGGGCAAGCAGTAGAGAGAGCAACTGTAGACCAGAGGCTTGTTAAACTCACTAAGCCTTGCCCCCAGGACAACTTCCTCCAGCAACAGCCACACACCCCAAAGACCTCCAAAAAAACCGCCACGAACTGGAGACAATGTCTGAAGTACCTAGAGCCTATTGGGACACTCATTCAAACCCCACACAGGCTTTATTCTAGCTTGGTTTTTCTATTTTTTTATAAAGCTTTATTGATGTTTTGTGTATATTCAAACTTCATTTTTCCAGTTCAATTAGACATATTCCCCTTTCCTTCCCCCCAGCCCCACCACCACCCCGATCATGCATTCTGCCATAACTGCTTGCATCTTTCTCTCCGTCTTTTTTTGTATTTGTTTAGAATTCATTTTCCTTCCTTTAATTTTAATATTACTCTAAAATATGAATAATACTTTCCGCCTATACAGTTAATTCAGAGTCTGAATAAGTGGTGTGGGCAATTCTAGAGCCCAGCAAAAAAACAAGAATAGATTTTAAAACTAAAAATTAGAAAACATAGTTGATTTGTTAAATCAGATAAAGAGAATCATAACAGCAAGTGTTCTTTCAGATTGCCTTTCATCTGGGGGATTGTAGCATACAATGGCATCCACAAATGAGGGAAACCATTCCTGTTGTTTTCTGGGACTGTGGTTCTTTCACTTAGCATAATGGCTTCGAGTTCCTCCATTATACCCTGCCAAAGTTCATGGATGTCATCTTTCTTTACCGCTGAGTATCTCCACTTTTTTTTGATGTACCACATTTTTTGTCATCCACTCATCTGTTGAGGGGCATTGGGTGGTTCCAGCTCTTCGCTATTGTGAAAAGAGCTGCTATAAACATGGTGTGACATTTGTATTCTTTGTGGTAGGACATGACTTGTTTTGGGATTTATACCCAGGAGATGGTATAGACTGGGGTCAGGTGGTGCTCATTTTGAGTTTTTGTAAGGGTTCTCCATGCTGTTTTCCACGAGTTCTAAGATGTTGGGAGAAACTTTGACATGCAGCATACTGGACTAAACTGTTAGAAACAGGATCCAACTTAATCAAGCTTAACATTTCTACCACTAAGTCAGTGTGTGTTCCTTGATTGGTCTGTCAGCAGGTTCTGGACCATTAAGTAAAAGACAAATTTGACAGAAAGTGCAGGTTGTGTCATTGCTGAATCCACAACACCATAGTATGTTTGTGATGAATAGTATTAACGTAAAAAAAAATCAACACTCATGCAAAGAGCAATTCACCACGTGTAAAGCAAAGCCACTTGCAGGGCAGATAAATCACATCAAAACAGACAGCTACCCAGCGGCCACAAACAACACAGCCACCCACCATTCAGGCTTTTCGTAAAAGTGAAACAACCTGGGCTATAAAACTGTTATCTTTGTGTGGCTTTTCGAAGTACCTAAACGGCACAGAGACAGCACTGACATCCTAATAAAGAGGACCTCCAACTTTTAAAAGGTCAGAAAAAAACTAGTTTGCATTTGTGGAAAAGAGATTAAGGACCTCCTTAAGAAAATACCAATCTGAAAAAAAAAAAAAAACAAAAATAGCGCGGGCGTGGGTGGCCGCAACAGGCCTTTTAAATCCTAGATTGGGAGGCGAGAGGCCGGCGGTATCTCTGTGAGTTCAAGCCAACCTGGTCTACAGAGTGAGTTCCGGACAGCTGGGACTACAGAGAGACCCTGTCTCAAAAAAGACCAAAAAAAAAAAAAAAAAAAAAAAAAAAACAATTCTGAAGGGATTACAGAGGATAAGTATTGTATATAAAACTGTTAACTGAATAAATTGGGCCCAAAATGAGAAAAAATAATATGGAACAGGCCCCAAATGGAATACTAGGTTATTCATAGAAGACAAGAAAGGAAAAAAAAATAAAAAAAAAACCCAGCCTGGTTTTCAACCAACAGGATGGTGCTCTGGGAGCTCCTGAAGGGCTCATGATACTCTCCGAGGGCAAGTTTCCTGTCAACTTAGAATCGCTGGGACTGCAGAGCAGGAGGTCCTCAGTGAACTCCCATTCTGCACAAGTCATGGGAGTTGCCTGCCCATCTGCATTTTCACTGCCAAGCAGGCTTAGGAGTTTCCCTCAATGATGACCTGCTCTGCACCACAGGGGACAGACAGATCCTTGAGGCACTTGGGCCTTATCTTTAGAGTGCTGGGAAGGTGAGCAAATTGGTTCTCCCTGTATCCAGCAGGCAAGCCTGCTTCTCAGAAGAAATTAGCAGAAGGTAAAAGATGATTTGGCAGAAAATATTAGACTCTTTGTTACTGTGTCAGCCTAAATTCCCAGCAACAGCAGCAACAGTAAGTAGCCTGCCTCTAAATGGTACTTACTTTGTATGGGGTCTGTTTGTGCTCCCCTATAAATTCAATCCCCTCAACTCTCAGCAACTCCGGGGACCTGGGTGGGATGGGGTAGATAGTTGTTTTCATGTTACCACTTTACAACTGAGCTAGGTGTGGTGGCTCAGACCTTCTAATCCCACTTCAGGCGGCAGAGGAGGTGGATCTTTTGAGTAAAATCGAGGCCAGATACTCTTTGGTCCTGCAGCGTGGTGACTAGAAGGACCTGTCAAAAACAAAACAAAAAAAACAAACCACCAAAACATCCCCATGTTACATGATGGAGGAAGCACAAAAAGCTTCTGGAATTTCCCCAAATGCCAAGTGATAGAGTGGGGGACCAGGTGTGTGTGTGTGTGTGTGTGTGTGTGTGTGTGTGTGTGTGGTGTGTGTATTGGCAATTCAACCCTGTAGGTGAAACTCTCTTATGAAGTGTGGTGGCTGCACGCCTTTACCCTAGCACATTGGGAGGCAGAGACAGGCGATCTTGTGAGTTCAGACCACACGGTCACAGAGAGAGTTCCAGGCAGCTGGGGCTAAACAGGGGAGGAGCTCCTTTCCTCGAAAAGACCAAAAAAAAAAAAAAAAAAAAAAAGAAAGAAACGAAGAAATTACACAAAGAACAGACCGTTGACATATGGAACAAAATTGAAGATCTCCAACTTGAGCTCATTACAATTTCATCAGCCACCTCATATTGAACAAAGGAACAAAAAACTCAATGGAGGAGAAATAGCACTTCAGCAAATGGTGTCAGCAAAACTGGATCACCATTTGTAGAACAAAATTAAACCCCCTACCTCTCACCCTGTACAAAAATCAACTCCAAGTGGACCAAGAAACTTACCAGTGGAACCCAAACCTGAAAGTGATGGAAAACCTGAAACACCTAAAGTGATTAGAACCCATGTCCAGAATCATGCAGAGTTGTTATGGAATTTGGACTCTTCTCAAAGACATTTTTATGAAATATTTTGGCAACTTTAACTTTGGAACCTTCATAATGTCTAAAATCCTGAATGATTAAAATTACATCTTCAAATCAGGAAAATCCTCAAAAAGTTTGGATTAGGATTTTCATTTTCTTTTGCACCTGGCTTGCTATAGAATTGGTAAAACCATAGTCTAATGGGCCATCTTGATAATGTTCTGTCATCATGGGTAGGTTTTATTATTTCCTAGAATAAGAGTTTCCATATCCAGAAGAATGGGAATGAGTGTAGACACAGCCGTTTGTTGTTGACATCAGGTGTTAGAGTCCCCTTGTCTGCTGACCAGTCCCTCTCCTCTATCTCTGATGCTGTAATATATGAGACAACACATCTTCATCTGCATGAGAGCTTCAAATTAATTTGTGACAGGTGTGTATAGTTTAGGGAACTGTTAATGTGTTCTAATGGTTTAAACCGGCATGGTGGCGCACCCTTAATCCTAGACTTGGGAGGCAGCAGGCAGGTGGATCTCAAGGCCAGCCTGGTCTATAGAGCGAGTTCCAGGACAGCTGGGGCTACAGGGAGACCCTGTCTCGAAAAAAAAAAAAAATGTGTTGTTTGTGGTTTTAACAGGAACACATTCTTGATGTCTTGTGGAGAAAAGAACATATCTTGTATTAACATATATTTTTCCAAGCAGGTGATTTATGACTTATCTTGTAACTTACAAGTAGCATCTAAGGACAAGAAGTTTGCAGTCTTTAGGGGAAATAGTTCTGACATACTTACCTAGAGTCTCTGGTGTGATGAGTGAACCCTATTATGGAGGTTGTATTCAGTTTTCTTTAAAGTCTCTCATCTATTTTGGAGCTGGGTCCCAAATTGGCCCCTAAATTAAGCTTTTTTTTCCTACCTAGCTTACTGGATGGAAGTCCACCTGGCTCAAAAAGTAGCTGTGTTCAGAAAGAACAGAGGGGTAAATCCCCTGTGATTTTTCTCAAATGGGAGCAATATAGAAGAAAATGTCAATGATTTGTGTTGTTTTATGATCACTTAGTTGTCATGATCGCTTAGATTTGAAATATGTCTGAAATATGTCTGATCCTTTCTTACTATCTTGTATTTATTTCCCATCAAGAAACTTTATTTCATTTTTCGTAACTAGTTTAAAGAAGTCTAAAAAATTTACTGTGTAGGGTTCTTTTGCATTTCTGGAGACTGAACCCAAGATTAAGCACATGCTAGGCACGTTATTTACTCTGCAGGCTAGGAATCTAGGGCCTCAAGGAATTATTTTAATCTGTTCATTTAAAGTAAACATGTTATGTGTATGAAGACTTTTTTTACATCTTACATATAGCAAATTTACATTTGTGCTGATATCAACCATGGGGTTAATTGCAAACATATGTGGATTCATAGTTTAACTGTAAGACTATGGTGATCCAGGTTGAAAACTTATAACTTGAGAATTCCTACATGAGGCTCAGTTGATGTTATTTATAATGTATTTCAGAAAAAACATTAATTCTTCTCTCATAAATCTTAGACTGAGTAAAAAGAGACATGTACTTCAAGCTACTATCTATAGCAATAACAATCAATGTGACATTATTTTTACTGACCGATTTCTCACTTTGACATATTTTATAAGTATTTGGTTTCAGGAACCACAAATGAGAAATAACATACATTGTTTTCCTGAGACTATGTCACCTCACATAGCATAAAGCTTCCAGTTCACTCCATTTGCTACAATTTTATGATGTCATCCTTCTTCACCACTGCATAAAACTCCATTGTATAATGTTACCACTCTCCTAATTATCAAACTCATCGTTGAGGGACGAGACACTTGGGCTTCCACGCTCTGTGCTAGTAAAAAAGACAGCAATCAAACCATGGTGTGACTTTCTCTGCTGCTAGGATACCTCCTTTGGGTATTATAACCTAGGAGTGTGTATAATTGGGTCCAAATGGCAGGTACATTTTTAGTTTTTAAAGTTCCCACAATGCTTTCCATAGGGTTTTACAAGTTTTCAATTCACACCAGCAGTGACTAAGTGTTTCCCCTTTCTCCACACCCTCTTCTGGTATTTGGTTTGTCGTTTGTTTCTGAAACATAGCCAATCTTACTGCTGTACACTGTAGATAAAATCTTAAAAGTGGTTTTGATTTGAATTCATTAATTACTAACGATGTTAAACTCTTTTTAGCATGTTTCCTGAGCCGCATCTTAACTTCCTCTTGAGAAGTATCTGTTCAGATATTTAGCCTATCTTTAAATTGGGTCATTATGTTTCTTGGTCCTTTGTGTTTTTGAATAATTTACATACTCTGAATGTTAACCTCTGTCAAGTGTGGCACTCGGTGTAAGATTTCTCCCGACTCTGGGTTTTCTTATCTCACTCGTTTTGATTGTTTATTTGCTTTAAACTTTTAGTTTCAATGAGTCCCATGTTGAATTGATGGCCTTAATTACTGTGCGACTGCTGTCTGCATTTCGAAAGTCTTTTCCTACACCGTCTGGAGTTAGGTTACTGCACATAATTTTTTTTTATGTCTGCCTGTAAGGTTTTGCACCCGTGTGAGGCAATACTGTGGAGGTCAAAGAGGGCTCGATTCCCCTGAACTGGAATTAAAGATGGTTCTCAGGCGCCGTGTGGGTGCTGGGGGATCAAACACCGCGTCCTCTCCAAAGAGGCAGTCGGCGCTCTTAAACCACTAGGGACATCTCTCCAGCCCCGCCCAATATTTTCTTCTAGACATTTTTCAGAGTTCCGTGTTTAAGTGTTGCGATCTTTATCTATTTAGAATTGATTTTTGTATAGGGTGAAAGGTAACGGTTTAATTTCATTCTTCCATAAAAGATGATCAGGTTTTCCCAGCACGATTTGCTGAAAAGATGTTGTTTTTTCCTCACATTGAGTTTCTTGGCGCCTTTTGCAAATATCAGGTGTGCTGAAATGTATGTACTCAAGTTTGGTCTCTCGATTTTATTCCATTTGATCTATGGGTCTGTGCTTATGCCAGTACCATGCTGGTCCTTATAACTATAGATCTCTGTAAGTAAGCACTTGAAATCTGGTATAGTAATTCCCGCCTGCATTATTCTTTTTTGCTCAGTGGTTGCTTTGGCTATCCTGGGTCTTCTGTTTCCCAAACTGAATTTTAGGATATTTATTTCTAATTCTGTGAAAAAGGAGCATGGATTTTGATTTGGAATTGTCATTGAATCTATATACTTAATTTTGGGACGGATGGGCATTTTACTGTAGTCATTCTTCCAATCCATGATCTGGGAAGGGTCCTTCCCATCTGTCTGGTTGGTATTCCTGCATCGCCTTCTTCTAAAGATTTAAAATTTTCATGTAGAGATCTTTAATCTCTTTGTCAGTGTTTATTCTGAGCATATTTCATTTTTTTTGGAGGTATTCATAGATGGCAGGGGTTTCCAAGTATCCTTTCTCCAATTGCTTTTATGGAATATAGCGAAGGCTATCTGATTTTTGTAGATTATTTTGGCGACACCTGCCATTTTCTGAGAAATGTTAATCACTTTCTAGAGTTTCTGATGAATTTTTGGCATCCTTAGTGTTGTTTAAATATCATGTCATCGCAAAAAGGGGATAGTTTGACCTCATTTTCTATTAGTACTCCTTTATTTCCTTCTCTGTCTTACTTGCTCTAGCAAGAGCTTTAAGATTTATATGAAAATGGAGTGGAGGTGTGGTCAGCCTTGTCTGGTTCCTACGACTTTTTTTTAAAGTACAAACATATCCATGTGAGGATTAGTTTCCATTGTTCTTCCTTGAATCACCATTTTCTTCTTAAGTCAATCGATTTGTACGTTTTTTATTTTTTTAAGTTTTTTTTGATTTACAAATTTGTGGTACCTGATGGAGGGAGGAAGGAACTTCTGTTTGGACCCCTGAAACTTAAATCATTGAAATCTGTGCATATAAATAAACTGGAAAAGAGAGCCAGATTATGCAGAATAATTCAGTTCTTTTGCAATATAAACAAAATAAACTAAAATTAACAACAGGAAAAATGACATAAATGTATGTACAAGGGCAGTAGCCCACACAGAATATGAAAACGTCAGGGCCAGATCGGTTGAAGCTGAAAACTACAGAAGAGTTTCTAAGAAGGCAACCAAGAGGAAAGGAGCCCACAGAGAGGGCTGAAGCCAAGGATTGGGTGGGACAGAATGCACAAAGGAGAAATACTTCTTGCTATTTATAAAGCCTCTGGGCAGGTGTTATACCTTTGATCTCCTTCCTATTTATGAGAATTAACCTGCTGTTTAATAAGATGTCATGGAAGGAGTCTAGGACAACTCTACTCTTGATGGACTCAGTCAGAACAAGTGATTCTCCAGAGAAAGCCCCTCCCTTCCGCTCAAGTGAAGTCCAAAGCAAGCATACTTTGAGAATAATACTGAAAAAAGCCGATGGAGTTATATTAGTCAATTTTATATTACATTGTTTTATTAAAAACTTGTCATTTTGTTCCTATGCTAACACACTGGAATGTCTTTTTCAATTTGGAACACCTCGTTGATTTGCATCTTTTAAGAATCATTTAAGATCCTAATTACCATCTGAACCTAGCAGCTATTAGATTTTAAAGCTCAATTGACTGGATATACAATTTAACCGAAATAAAAATGAAAAATATTCTCTGCAATTCTTGCCAAGTTCATCAGAAACCTTTTTATTGAAAAGTTAAGATCCATGGCATTTGGGAGTGAAACCAGGTGCAAAATAATGTTTCAGCTATTTTAACAGTGTTATCAAAGAAAAAGGTTAATAAGTTTGTTATGTCTTCCTGAAACTTTACCTAGAGTAACCTAAAGTGGCAAAAGCACTAAACAAGTGAATCGTGAATATGAGCTTGGAGAGTTGTATCAGCATTATGAGCATCTGGCTTGCTCTTGCAGAGAACCCAGGTTCGATTTCCGAGCACCCCACGTGGTGGCTAACAAATTTGTCTGTAACTCAGTTCCAGGAGAGCCATACCATCTTCTGACGCTGAGGGCAATGCAGCACAACACAGGCATCTACCTAGATGCAGGCAATATATGCACACAATAAAATAAAAATAAATAAAAAGAAAAGAAAAAGCAAAGAATTTTAAGTTAATTTTTCTTACCACATTGAAAAGTCTTAGTTAATTATCCTAAGGCAGTCAATTAAAAAGTCAGCTTTGGAGGCTGGGGAAATGGCCACCATGTGAAGTGCCCTGTTATCAGGCACAGAGGATTGGGTCGATCCCCAGCACCCATCGTGAAAACACCAGCATGGCATCGAGCACCTCTAACTCCAGCACTGGGAAGTGGAGACAGAGGATCCCTGAAGTTCAAGCTGGCTACCAGGCGACTACCAGAGTAGCAGTAGCACCAGGGGTTCCAATGAGAGGACTGCCTCCAGAGATAAATAAATAATAGTAAGTAACAAACTACCAAAATGGAAGGGCACTAAAGGAAGATATTGATTTCAACCTGGCTTCCACACATATATGTGCCAAGCGCGCACACACACACACACACACACATACAGACACACACACACACACACACCACCTCATTAATTTTTTCATTCACTGTATTATTAGAAGGGTGAAGACATCTGCTCATAATTCATTATACAGACATTGGTTACTCTTTCCCACAATGTTACTTCAGTTTTGTTTAGTGACAGAATCTCTTTATCAATTTCTTGAATAAAGCAAATTGGGAAATAACCCCTCTTTCCATCTTACACGTGCTTCATTTTGTCTTTTCGAGACAGGGTCTGCCCGTCAGCCCAGCTGTCCTGGAACCCGCTCTGTAGACCTAGGCATGGGCTTGATACCCAAAGATCCGCCTTGCCTCTGCCCTCCCAAGTGGCTGGAAGAAAGGTGTCACCATCACACCTGGCTCACCTACCTACTCTTAAAAGACAAGTTCTGCTATGCTGTTAGTCCATACAAAAGCCATGGCTTTCTCCAGTCTGCCATATTTTCTGTGTTCACAGATTATGGTGTGACTAGAGACCAGGTTTTGGTTGTTGTTGTGTTGTTTACGTTACTCTTCATAAAGAGGGTCAATGACCCTCTCCAGTTTGAGTGCCTCCTTAATGAATCTGGAAAACAACCTTCTGAAATATGACTATCATTTCTGGGTTTTAACAGGCATGTGCCTTGGGTAAATTAAGGAGCAAAGGAGGTCCTTAAATATGAATAGTTTGCCAGATGCTTTTCCATTAAGCTCAGTTGGTTGAATGAAATTAGTAAATAATTATGTTGGTGGGGAACCTACTATATCCAAATGTGATATAACATCGTCCTTTAACAACCCAGCTTAATTTTTTCGTATACACCAAATTAGTTTTTAGGGCAATCTACATTGCAAATTGGCCGATTTGCATTAAAACTATGCCTACTTGTTCTGATTGTCAACACACTCCTTTTTTTTTAAGTCTTTAGCATTAAGCATGGCTGGGTAAAACCATCTGCTTTAGGAGCTTGCCTGCAGCTCCATCACTTAACACACAAGACAGGTTACAGCTGTTTAATTATTATGGTAGTGAATGATTCCCTTTCTATCCAAAATTAAATTTATATATGTGTGCATAGAAAGCATGTGGTTAAGCATAAGTAATCTGATTGTGAATTAAGGGTTTTCAGCATTCATTAATGGGTCCCCACATGAACAATGAAATATGAAGTAGTGCAGTGCTTCTCACAGACACTCCAGCTCTTAGTTTTTAAGATTAGTCACCAGTAGTGGTTATCGTGCATGTGAGTCATCCACTCCCAATGCATTGGTACATGAGAAGGGAAGATAACACCATATAGCTGTCATCAAATTTGAAGAGAAAGCAATCTCTGTGGTGATTTCATATATTTTAACTCTTCCCAGCACTCCAAACTCTGCTATCCATTGAATTGTGACCAGTGTAACCCCAAACCACATAGTAAAAATCTAGACATGCAATGGTGACTTCATGTATACCTGTCCCCACACTACTGAAAACGCTTGTCTTGGCTGAGAATGTATGAGGGGTGGACTTTCTCCTCTATTCCAAAATGGTGACACACAAGTTTAAATGTATAGCAGTCTGCTATACAAGTTAGCAATGTATATTCCATCTGCTCTGCACATTTCACAGTAGAAAGAGAATGAAAACTTCCCAACAAAATCATAATATGATGTATGAAATACACAAATCAATAAAAGTATTTAAAAATAAAAAAAAATAAAAAAAAAAAAAAATCATAATATGTGGATAGAGATGTGCATATAAAAGGTGACAAATAGGNTGTAATGGATATTATATCTTATATATATATATATATATATATATTATATATATCTACAACAATTTTGGGCAAAATTTGGAAACCAGTTAGAACTAATCATCACTAACTAACGTTATTTAATTGGTAGTGGACCCTACGTCCCCCTTCCCAACCCTCCCACCCCACCTTTTTCACCATTTCAGTCAGTTATTATTGCAGTCTTTTCTGTTTGTTGTTGTTGTTGTTCTTTCCACTACACATAACTCCCCATAAGGAATATTTACAACTGGGTTCGTGGTGCTAGCATCTGCAGATGAAGGATACCATTCCTCACTTTTTTTTCTGGGACTGTGTCACTTCCCCTTAAGAAATTTTTCCAGTTTACATCCTTTACCTGAAAAGCTCATGATGTAATCATTTCTTTAATGCTGCATAGAACTTCCGTCGCATGTAGATTAACCACATTTTCTTCATAAACTCATGATGATTTAGGGGGCAATTTTGGTGGGTTCCAGCTATTTGCTACTATGAACAGAGCAGCAATAAACATCGTGTATATGTATCTCTGTTGGTATGAAGAGTCTGGGGGGGTGATGCATATATTCCCAGAAGTGGTATAGCTGGGTCACGGTGGTAGCTCAATTCGAGGAAATTTTAAGGGTTCTCATACTGCTTTCCATAGTGGTTGTACAAGTTGCATTCCCACCAACAGTGAAAGAATGTTCACTCTTTTCACTCCACACCCTCTCACTAGCATTTGGTATCCATTTGTTTTCGTGATCTGCCAGCTCTTATCGGGTGGAGATAGTATCTAAAGTTGGGTTCTTTAATTTGCCTTTCCTAATTATTAGCAGTGTTGAACACTTTTTTTTAAGATGTTTTCTCAGCACCTTCTCTAATCTTCACTTGCGTGAGTCTTTGACTGCTCAGCTTTTTACTCCATCGTTTGAATGATACATGGTTTTATTCTTCTTTGTTTTTTGAATAGTATACTAGATTATTCCGGAGGGGTAACTCTGCTCTGTCAGGTGTTATCAGCAGTGAAGGCTCTCATGGTTTTCCTTCTGTGGGTTTTCTCTTCACTCCCTGACTCGTTTTCTTTTTTTTTTTTTTTTTTTTTTTTGTAAACGACGCCTTTAGAAGCTTTTGAGTTAAAACGGTCCGACCCACTGTTCCAATTGTACCTATTCTGAGCAGCTTGATTGTTCCCTGATTTAAGACGTCTTTTCCTACACCTATGTCTTGTAAGTTGCTGCCAACCAATTCTATCAGCTTTAGAGTTTTTGGTTTCAAATTGAGGTCCTCATACATTTGGAGTTGTTTTGTACAGGGTGAAGAGGTAGGTTTAATTTTATTTTCTAAAAGTGGTGATCCAGTTTTCCAACACCATTTGCTGAAGGTTTGTCTTTCCTCCACTGAGTTTTTTGCCCCTTGTCCAAATATGAGGTGGCTGAAAATGATGTACTTTCCAAGTTTTGTCTTCGTATTTATTCCCATGATCTAGGGTATGTCTTTTTGCCATACGGATCGTCTGTCCTTATTATATAGTATGCTCTGTAAAGTCTAGCTACTTTGATATCTGGTTAGTGAAATCCCCACTGCATTATCTTATTTTGCCATTCGGGGCTTGTGCTAAGTGGAGGTCTCTGTGTTCCAACATAGAATTTAAGAATTTCTTTCTAATTCTTGTGAAGATACATTTCGATTTTGAATTGGATGATTGAACTTGTATATTAATGTTGGTAAATAGCATTTTTACTGATATAATTCTTCAATCCATTGATCATGGGAGGAGTCAATTCCATCTTCTGACTTCTCTTCAAATTCTCCTTATGCAGGCGTTAATAAATTTTTGGTTAGGTTTTGAGTCAGGGTCTCCTGTAGTCCCAGGCTGTCCTGGTACTACTCTGTTAGACCAGGATGTTGTCCTCTGAAACTCACAAAGATTCCAACGCTGCCTCTGCCTTTGTTTGCCCCCACCGCACCGCCTCCTGGGATTACACACGCCCGCCGTTGACCACATGCATGGTCAGATGTCCGCGCTTATAATTTTTAGTTTTAGGATTGTTGGATGGACCTTTGGTTCGTTAGGTTTCTTAGGTATTTTATTGTTTATGAGCTATTGTCGGCTGAGTGGGAAGGATCCTTGTATTCCCCCCCCCCCCCCCCCTCTTTCCCGCCGTTTTCTTTGCTTCCTTCAGTTTGATTGTTTTCGTGTGGGTCTGTTCATAACCCGAAAGGGTATACCTCGAATTACTTTTGGTACACCCCTGACTAACTTTTACCTGTCTTACCTCAACTTTTTACTTCCCATTTCTGTAGGAGTCTTACTTGTGGCCCCACGTCTTTCCAGTCTTGATCCCTCTATGGCTACCTAACCCTATTCAATCTTCTGCATATAACAGGCGCATAGTTCACCTCCCTTTCGCCCAATTAGTCATTCTTGTCATTGCTTTTTTCTTGCATTCTATTCTTTGCCCGTGCATAGCTGTTGTCACCGCACTATATTGAATGGAGACGTTGGTGGACCCAAGGTGCGGCAGCCTGTTGGGTTTCCCCCTTTTACCCCTGTGGGGAACCTTTTAAACTTTATTTTAGGTGTATCCCCTGATGGCTGCTAATGAGTTTCTTATCATAGGTGGTTTGATTTATGTTGAGCCCCACTGATTCCCTCTAAGTCCAATTCCCTCTAATACTTGAATCATCGTTCAGTGATGCTGGGATTTTGTCAAAGGCCTTTTCTGCATTGATTGAATTGAGCTCTCTTGATGAGGTGTGGTTTTGTCCATTTTCGCCTCCCCATTATGTGTTTTATGATATTATCATTTACTCGATTTTTCGTATGTTGAGCCATACCTGCGTCTTTGGTATGAATCCAATTGATCATGTTGATTATGTCTTTTGATGTGGGTCTTGTATACGGTGTTGTATATATTTTGCATTGAGATATTTTTGGCATCTTAGTTCCACTAATGAGATGGGTTCTGTAGTTTTTTCATTCCTTTGGTTGTATATTTTTTGCCTCGGTTTTTGTATTAGAGTGATTTTGGCTTCACAGAAGGAATTTGGGAGATTTACCTTGCTTATAACCTGGAACCGTTTTAGTAATAATTGGTTGCAAGTCCTTTTTTAAATGTTCTTATAGAATTTTGCTGCGGTGAAACCGTCGATGGCTCTGGGCTTTTTCTATTATTTGGATCTTTGTTGTCTCCTTAATATATTTTCAATTTCTTCATATGTTATGGGTCTGTTTAAGGCTGTCAATCTCTATTTCTTACGGTTACCATTGGTGATTCCAGCTGAATTGCAGATTTATATCATCTAATTTATCCTTAGGTTCGGCATTTAGTTGAGATGTACTATAGGTTTTTGAAATTCTTCCTGTATGATTGTCGGGATCCTTTCTCTCCTGGTCTTATTGATATTTTTCCCCTTTCATCCCTGAGAATTTTTGATTTTTGCGGATTGTTCTTTCTTTTTCTTTTTTGGTTTAACTGGTGCTAGTGGGTTGGTCCTCACTTGCTATTTCATCAAAAGAAAACCCAAAACTTTTGGATTTGTGATTTTTTTCTGTATTTTTTTGTATTGTTTATTTGTTGCTTTTTTTTCTTCATTTCATTTGATTTCTCCTCTGCTTTTTGTTATTTCTTCCTGTCGGTTTAGGTTTACTCGTTTATTTGTTTTTGTCATTGGCAGTGTTTTAGCTGCAGTTGTTAGTTCATTTTTACTCGTGCTCTTCCCTAATTTTTTCATTTTTTTAATTATAGGCACCCTCGGAATTCATACATATGTCCCCGCTCTTAGGGACTCTTTGTTTTTAAAATGTCCATAGGTTTTGTTGTGTCGTTATTGTCATTTCCATTTAGTTCCAGGAATACTTTATTTAATTTCGTTCTCCTGTGACCCAATTCATTTACTCTATAGGGTTTGATTTGTTTAGTCTCCATGTGTATTTGTATGTTGTATGGTTTATCCTGGTGTTGCTATTGAGCTTTTATTGTGCCTATGGGTCTGCTAAGGAAATGCATGTGTAATTACTAATTTTTTTAGTTCATTTGACTTTCGAGGGTTTTTTTCTGTGTCGCAAAGTATGCTGGTCAATTCTTGCGAGAATGTTCGTGCCCCATGGTGCCTGAGTAGAATGGTCAATATCTCTGGTTCTTGGCGTGGAATACTCAGAACGACTGTCTGTCTGAGTTCCATTTCTTTTATTTCTGCATGTTCGTTCACGCACGTCTCTCTGTGTATTCTTTGTCAGCGATGCTGTCTGTCCACAGAGGACCCTAAGGGGATCGTATTGACAGTTCCCATATATGAGTTGCGTTTTGGAGGTAATCTGTTGCATGAGGTCATGTTAGAGTTGTAGTTACTAAAGTTTGTACACACCAGAGTTTGGCCTCGCAATGTATTCATGATTGTGAAGTGCTTCCATGGACTTAAATTTTTCCTTTGATAAGGATATAAATGGGCATCTTTGTCTCTTCTTCTTTTTAATTTGCTTCTACTTTGAAAAGTTCTGTTTTGTTCTGATTATTAGGATAGAAACATCTGCTTCTGTTGTGTACCACTTGCTCTGGAATCTTTTTTTCCATCCTTTCACTTTTAAGTTGGTGCCTATCCTTAAGTGTGAGACGAGTAATGGGTTTCTTGTAGACAGCAGATTAATGAGTTCTGTTTCCTAATCCATTCTTCCAGCATATGTCTTTTGATTGTGGGAGTTTCGCCCATTGAATATTTTTAAGGTTTAATTGAGAAGTGTATGTTGCTTCCTTCATCTTATTTAACGTTCGCCAATTTTTGTGTTGGTTTTTTCCTCCTGCATTGTCTAGTTTTATTAAAGCATCAATTTTTCTTTCAACGTCAGATCGCCATGGGGGTAGTTGCTCTCTCCTCCATCCTTTGAATTGCTTCAAACATTTTATGAAGAGTTGGTTTTCCATAAAACCCCTGTATTTTTACATTTATTTATGTCAGGAAGACTTTTCTGCTTTCTTCAAAACTAGCAATGCTGATTTTTGTTGGTTATAGTAATCTGGCTTGGCATACATAGTCCTTTTTTAGCTGTGGAATGCTTTGTTCTATGTTCTTCTTGCTTCATGGTTTGTGCTGAGAAATCAGTTGTAATTCTGATAGGTTTTCCCTGTATGCTCCACAAATGTTTTTCTTCTTTCTGTGGCTTTCAGAATTTTTTCTTTGTTTTAAGCATCTAGAGTATTTTAACCATATGCTATGGTGGGGGGGCCCCCCCCCCCCGTTCTTTTCAGGTCAAGTCTATTGGTGTTCTACTTTTTTTATTTGTATGTTTTTAAATTTTAAAACGGATTATGTGGGTGATCTTATCATTCTCCTCTATTAATTATGTTGACAATTGGTTCAATACGCATCTTCTCGGCGCATTCATCGTCCTGCCCATTTTTTATCTCTTCCAAGAAGCACGGCCCGACCAGTTTGATCTTTTCCATAGTGTCCCCCTATGTTTCTTCGGTTGTTCCCACCCTTCTTCTGTATTTTTAAAATTTTTCCCGTTTTCCTCTGAGCGTTTTAGTTGTTGATTGTGTTTGTTCCTTCTACGGTCTGCTAACCTTTTTTCTGCCTCCATCATTCTGCTTCTGAGGCTTGCGGTTCTCTCTCCATCTTTCCTGCTGATTAGATGACTGTTTGACTTTCTTTTCTTTTTCTTTCTGTATTCTTCTTACTATTCCATTCAAGCATGGAACTTCTCAAACTCTTCTCTGTTAGCTCATTTGTTTTGTTTTTTCATTTCAGCCTTGTGGCGCTCTTTTCAGTGTTTCCATTCCTTCCAGAGTTTGTATTTACCCTCTAGCATCCTTTTCAGAATTTGTCATTCCATTTTCTTCTTTAGTTCATTTTGACGTTTGTCCTTGTCTATCCCTCTTCTAGGTCCTTTCTGACATTTTCATTCTCTCTCCTTAGTTTTATGATTCTTTGAATATTTATCTGTGTTTGTTATTTTGGGATCTGTGTCCTGGGTTACCTCATTTGGTATGATCCACATTGTAGCGCACTCGCCAGTGGCTCTGAAGAGTATGGTGTGGAGTTTTTCTGTGCTTTCCCTATATTGTTCTTTCATTGTGCACTCGGCATGTGACGGTTATATCCCCTTTTGCTGTATTCTGCCATGTATACTCTTTGCATGCCTCTTCGCTGTTTTGAAGACTTGCTTTCCTTGATTCCTCAGGTGCCTTTGTAACCATTCCTCCTATGAATGGAGGTGCTGACTTTCTTAGTTGATTTGATGCTTTCAATTTTGTTTTATATTATTGGAAAGTATAGTGGAATTTTCCCTTTGCCTTCCTACACGGATCTGGCTGCGGGTAACAACCTGGGTGACACCTTGCATATAAAAGGTGACAGGCCAGGCGTGGTGGTGCACGCCTTTAATCCTAGCACTCAGGAGGCAGAGGCAGGCGGATCTTTGTGAGTTCAAGGCCAGCCTGGTCAACAGAGTGAGTTCCAGGACAGCTGGGACTACAGGTAGACCCTGTCTCAAAAAGACCAAAAAATAAAAATAAAATAAAATTTAAAATAGTTAAATGGTTTGATTTCCATAATAGTAGCTTACATTTTTTAACCTATGGACAGGTTATGTCGATATTTATATGGGTATTCAAACTGTTTTAGAAAATGTTAATTTACTTTGCTTAAGTGAAAGTAGTAGTGGGGCACCCTGTGGCATGCAGACATTGATAGGGGAGATCTCCCAAGGCCTCACCCCTAGATGAGGAGCTATACATAGTCAGTGGCTGCTGGAGAAGGGAGAGGATCAGTTTTCATCAGGAGCAAGCTCCCTGTGGGTTGTTATCCAATCCCAAGTGGCCAGCTCTAAATGCATGTCCACAAACAGACTAAAACACTAAATGGACCCAATAGGTAATGTGTATGTATACAATAATTTTAGAAGAGGAGGTCATGAATTTGAGGAAGAGTGAGAAGCATGAGAAGAGTTGGACAGGGGAGATGGTGGAAATTATGTAAAGACATCATACTCATGTGAAATTCTCAAAAATAGAATGTTTTAATTTTAATTGCTGGCAAGAAAATGCAGAATGCATGAGAAGTTGAGGTACATAGTTCATTCTAAAAAGCTGAATCACATGTTGACTTGGAATTATGAATCTTAGTCAACAGAAGTATTTGGGGGACAAGGAAGAAGAAAACTTTCTGACACACACACAAAAAAAGTTGTCTTCACTCGGGGAACTAGGCCATTCATATAAAGAATGCTCCTACCAAAAGGTATATATTGGGAGGAGCTGGAACACAAGGGGTGCATCTTGGCATTGGTGGAATGGAGATTTCATGGAGTGTGAAAACAAATCACTAAAAGCCCCAAGTAGATTTGCTTAAAATCAGACTTTCTTTCTTCTTGATCTCTTAAAAAAAACTCAGTCACCTCATGAGTCCGGCTTTTTTAAAATATAAACTGTTGAGCCGGGCATGGTGGCGCACGCCTTTAATCCTAGCACTTGGGAGGCAGAGGCAGGCTGATCTTTGAGAGTTCAAGGCCAGCCTGGTCTACAGAGCTAATTCCAGGACAGCTGGGGCTACAGGGAGACCCTGTCTCGAAAAGACAAAAAAAAAAAAAAAAAAAAAAACAAAAAACTGTTAATCAGATGCATTAATATTACCTAGTATGTCTTATTTATTGTGTGCTAAGGTGCAATACAAAGTGCTTTCCATAAATTATCTAGAGTATGGGGTAAAAGCTATAAAAGTGTTCCTTCAGGGAACCAAGGTTCAGAGAACTTCATCCATCAGAACCTCTCTATGGATGTTTGCCCAGTATACATTAGAACCAGAATCCAGACCCACAAGAGCCATTCCCAAGCCTATGATCCAAAGCGTTAGTGGATGCTGCCTTGTAAATGATTTTCCATTGCTCATGCATGACTGTGTATAGTGGAATGGATGAAATTAGTTTTCTGTACTATACTAATAACTTTGTCATAAAACTGAATTGTCATAGAAACAGGAAATAGTAATGATGCCATTGGCATCTCAGTAATAAAGGGCCAGGTAGTCAAGAATTTCTTTCAGGACAGTTACAAAGATTTTCAGGAAAATTTGAATGATGTATGTTAACAGAACTTATAGTTTGTCAAAGTAAAAATAACAATTATAAAAATAAAAATAATTTGAACAATGTCAGTTTATACAGTGAAGGATGTAATGGATTTGGAAACTATTTATTGAAAAGTCTGTACCTCCTTCTAAAATTTAAATTTATATCCAATTTTTCTGTCACCTGAAATTAGTAAGCTGAGTACTTTATAGATGTTTTGATTACTGAAAAATACTCATAAAAAATGAGTAGATTATGTTACTAGTTGCTGTCAGCTCAAGGGGAAGAAACCCCTTAAAAGCACCCAAAATACAAGTGGTAAATCAATCTCTCTCTCTCCCTCTCTCCCTCCCTCCCTCCCTCCCTCTCTCCCTCTTTCCTTCCCTCCCTTTTCCCACAAATACAGCAAAATTGCTTTCTTGTTAAGTCATCTTTAAAAGGAGTTATGCATCTACTTATACAGCTTTATAAAATAGATTATAGGGCTAGAGAGATGGCTCAGCGGTTATTAGCATTGTTCTTGCAGAAGACCTCCCCGAACCCACATGAGAGCTGACAACCATCCATAACTTCAGTTCTAGGGGATCCAACTCCCTCTTCTGTCATTCAGCAGGCATTGCAAGACCGGTGCACTTACACACATGCAGGCATAACATTCATATACATAAAATATAATAAATAAATAGAAATTAAATAATGGTTTATCTGAGATGAGTGAAAGGGATTATTTTATTTGTAAAATTAATGTTTTTCTATGAAGAAAACTGACATAAGAAAGACTGTATTTTACACACCTATTTAACAGAGTTATTCTACAAAATTTTCTGTCTTTGGATTTTTTATTTTAATAAACTTGTTTTAGCGACACAGGGTCTCATACCATATAGGCTGGCTTCTAGTAAGTCCCAAAGCATGATCTTGAACTTCCAATCCTCCTTCCTCCACCTCAATGCTGGGATTGCAGGGGTGCACCACTTTGCCTCATTTATGTAGTGCTAGGGATTGAACCCAGGACTTTGTGCATCCTAGAGAAGTACTCTACCAACTGAGCTACATCCCGACTCCACTTTTTTTTAATTTCCCAAATAGACAAACCTAGTGAAGTATCGATAGTCACTATGCTGACCAAATCAGCGGCTCCTCACTGTGGTTTCCTCTCATTAGCATAGTTAACACTACACAGGCACTAAGGTTATTGTTTTAAAATCTCAAATAACCAACTATTAGCATAAAATTTTATAATATGTTATATATTTATATCCATATATATGTTTGGGGGCTTGAACCCAGAGCCTTGCATATGGTAAGCATGTGTTCTGCCACTGAGCTACACCCTTAACTGTCTGTACTGTATTTTTGAGTGTCCTGGGACTTGAACCAGGGCCTTGCACATACCTAACATGTGCTCTACACTGAGCTACACCCTCAGCTCCTATGATGTCTTTATTAATATTAACAGCTCTGTGGCTAGTTTTATTCCCAAATCATAATACTAAAATATACCTGTCTTTTTTCTCTTTAATCTACAAAATCCCAAAATGTGTTTTCCCTTATGTCATTCAATAAACTCCAACAAGAACTGAAAACTAAAAGAGACATGTGGCAGTAACATGTTTCTGTATGTGGTCCAGTGGAAAAAATCATGCCATACGCTAAGACTATTACAAAACTTGGTGCAGCATGTGCCACAGAACAGGCTCCTCTTTGGACAAGTTCTGCATATGCGTGGGAGAGTCTGCACCTGCATCCTGAGTGCCCCACTGTTACTATCATGGTGAACCTGTAGACCTCCTTCAGCAACGCAGTTCTAAACCAAAGGAAATACTAAACACTGTTCTGTCCAAAGCTCTGTAGCTCATAATGGTGATTTTTCAGTAGGGCTACCTTTATAAAATGTGGTTTACATCAAAGCACCTTTTCCATGGAATCTGAATTTTTCTAGGATGACTTAAATCAGGAAATATGTTATTTTACTCTTTTGGAATGTCTTGGTGTAAGTAATGTTCCAAACCAAAGCATAATTACCTGGGTAGATTCGTGTAAGAAGCAATGTGTTTCTGCGGGTAATTCATACACCAAAAAAGGAAGGACTAAAATATGCAAACTTTCAAAAATATTTGAAAAGGGTCTTCGTAAAACTCGCCACTTTTAGGGGAGTAAATGGTCTTTTAAGAAAGCTCACTGATGAACATATGCACACGAGTTATTTTTCTGTATATGACACAGTCTCACTAGATGGTAAAATTCAAATTCACTGGCTTTCCTATGTGGTATAAAATATCTTAAATGTTATCCCTTAATCTTAGAATAAGAATCCTGTGGATTTAAAAAAAAAAAAAGCATATTTTAGTGGACCTAAGTAAACTATTAAGAATATAAAATTGTTTTATGGTGTTTAAAATTATGTCAGTGTCATAATCCTTTATGATGTAGTAATCAGTAATAAAACAGTGCAGTGAGTACCAATTAAGGAACATCGACTCAATGGGTCTGCAGCTTGCACGCTAATTTAAACGGTTGCTGATTGGAATAAATGGATTTAATATGTACTTATTTGCAGACAGTAGCTTTTCTGTCACCCTACTAGAACTGGTACATGAATAATCTAAGAATGATACTTACTTACAACTTTAATGAGATACTAATGTGAATCATTTTTTAAAGTCCATGTTATAAAGAATTATGAAGCACACAATTCTAAATACAAAATCTGTCCTCTACTCCAAGGACTTTGCAGTAACAGCCACAGTAAAGAATGTCTCTGTTTTATTATGCTCTCATCTGATTGAATTGTCCTCTTCTGGAGATAGGCCCCTAAGATTTGATTGTTGTAATTAAACAGAGAAATATTTTCAGCATTCTTGATTCTGAATTGTTTGTCTGTGTCTAACTTATGCCCAAGAGGCAACTCAGCAGCCCTGTGAAAGTACTGCATTACTTAATATGTTCCAACCAAGCACACCATGAACAGCAGAAACAACAGGAATAGTTCATAACCTTAACCCATAACATCAGCAACTATGTACACACAGACAACCATTTCCGTTTTCCCTTGTGAACTACTTAATATACATGTGACCAGCTTGGTTTGCCTTTGTTTCTTCTCTGTTCCTAAGAATCAGTTTGATGGTGAAAGGAAAGCAAATTTGGAATTATTCATTTCAAGTAGACCTTCAAATAATGCCCTTTCTCCCCCAAAGCAGGCGTGTACAATCCTCGGACCTTATTTGGAAATGATCAGCCTTCCTCGGACCTGCTGCTGAGCACTGGTTGCCTGCTGCAGCATTTATAAGTCAACCGAATGGCATCTGCTTTTCGTTTTCATTCATACTTGGACCTCCCTGCCACTAGTTTTCCAAACTTTGGATTTTAAGAACATATTACACCATTTCTTAGAAGAGCTATAAGGCATTCTTGATTTTGCTGCAGTGTCAACAGTTTGTTATTTCAAGTTAGTTTGCATTTCCATTGTACTTCTTGGTCTCTTCCTTTTGTTCACAGTATTCAGCTAAAGGTTTCCATTTTCTTGGATGTTTTCAGTGAAGTAAATTTCTTAGCCAATCCAAAAACAGCGGATACTTCTGCTCTGTTTTACACAGAGGGACAGCTCTGGGTCTCTTGAGCTGTAAATATAACTTGCTTAGTAAATTGTGTACTTTGGATCAGATTACCTGGTTAGAATTTTGTCTTACCAATTGCTGGCATTTTGATCTTGGAAAAAATATTTCATTTCCTGTGTCTCAGTATCTTCATTCTAAAGTGGGAATGATCAACCCCATTGGTGAATGATAATCCCATCATCTAATGTATTCTAAATGCTGCAGATAGTTTTCACACACAGTAAGTGCATCAGGGTAAGGGAAAGGGTCAGATGGTGGTGGAAGGGGGAAGGATTTATAAATGAAGGGTTGTCCACTTTTCCTGCTTTCCCCAAAGGTAGTTTCTTTCCTATAACATACTAAGGCCTTCATAAGTACATTTAATCACTTTATCTGACACATCTTAAGACTTTATGTACCAGACAATGGGAAGACAGTGATTAGCCCATTTCTGATGAGGATTTATATATTAAGAATCATGCATCTAAAATATTTATTAAAGCTGATTTATTTTTCTTTGAAGAAATTTCTCCCTTGTAGCCCCAGCTGGCCTAAAACTCAAAATGTCAACCATCCCAGGCTACTGTGATCTCACTATCTTTTAAATTTTCATTTTATGTGTATGAGTATTTTTGCCTGCATATATGTAAGTGGACCACACATGTGCAGTGCGGACAGAGGTCAGAAGAAGACAATGAATCTACTGGAGCTGGAGTTAGAGATGGTTGTTAGCTGCCATTTGAGTGCTGGGAATCAACCTTGGGACCCCTAGGTCCCCTGCAAGAGCATCAAGTGTTCTTAACTGCTGAGCCCTCTCTCCACCTCCCCCCTCCCATGGCTAGTTCTTGATGTTTCTTTTCTCTGTTACCTGTATCCTGAGGTATGTATTTCTGAGACCACATTCATGAAAGGAATGCAGCTGGAGGGAGAGAGTAAGATAGCAAGTGAAATGGAAGGAGGGGGTGCCCATAATTCTGACTGGTAAACAGATAAGGCCGCAGCAGCATTCCATTGGATTTCCCAAGTGATGCTGCCCTCCGTCCTCTACTTAAAACTTAAATGTTGAGACTGTCTGAGCAGATACCCTCTCAACAGCCTTTGAGGCCAGGTCTATTACTAAGACAGAAGACAGAAGATATTCTTGGGGTTCCCTTCCATCTCTTCCTCTAGGCACCAAGGGAAGAAAGACTTAAATAGAGAATTATTTTTTAAAAAGAATACCCAGGGGCTAGAGAGATGGCTCAGCAATTAAGAATGCTTTTTGCTCTTGCAAAGGACCTGTGTACATTTCCTAACACCCACATGATAGCGCAACTGCCAGCGACTCCAGTTCCAGGGCATCTGTTGCCCTCTTCTGGCCTCTGTGGGCTCTTGCACACATGTGGTACACATAAACTCATGCAGGCTCACACACATACACATAATTAAAAAGTAAATAAATATAATAAAATAAAGTGGGGTATGGTGGCACACATGTTTAATACCAGCACTGGGGAGGCAGAGGCAGATGGATGGCTGTGATATCAAGGACATCCTGATCTACATATGAATTTCCAGGTCAGCTAGAGATACAGAAGACTTCTCAAAAAAGAAATAATAAATAAGAATAATATTAATAAAATATAGGGCCATTCCTTTGCTTTGCTGATGTTGAAAGCTTATAGACTAATATATTAATAAAATGGTTATGATGAGCTAAATCTTTCAAAAACAAAACTTACCAGTCTGCCTACCAGTGTCAGCAAGTAGGCCAAGGACCTCCAGTGCATTTGCTTGAAACCTGCCGTTGTTTCATTCATTGGCTGTGTACCAGAGATAACTATATCTGGGGGTGTTTTGAAAGTGAGACAAAGATGATAATTAGCCATAATCTCTTTTTTTTTAATTAGTTTTTTATTGATGCTTTGTGCATTTCATACATTTTTTCCAATTCAGTTCAGGCTTATTTCCCTTTCCCTCCCCCCCCACCCCCACCCCATCCCAGATCATGCATTCTGCCATAACTGTCCTGCATCTTTCTCTCCGTTTTTTTTCATTTTTAGCTATAAGTGATAATCCATGAGTACAAGCATCCTTCATGCAAAACCTATCTGCAGGCTGTTGTGCCCAAACACCTACAGCCCCACCATCCAGTGGGGGGTGACAGGTTGTTTGTTCAATCAAGTTGATCAAATGAGTGTCCAGACTACATTGCTGTAGTTTCACCATTCACCCCAATCGCAGCCCTTACATTCTACCACGCCCCCTCTTCCGCAGGTTGTTCCCTAGGCTTAGAAAAGGGGCACAGGTGGATGAGAGGTAAAACAGTCCACTCTCTCTGGAGCTGTTGACTTGGACTCTGGTCAATTCTGGCTGTTTCATTTCATGGGCTGACAGTTTGTCCAGGAATAACCTTTCAATCCTACTAATGAAGAACAAGCAATTAGATACATAGGTATTTAAGCAGCACTAATAGTTATGGTAGGTTACTTTAGCATAGACACATGTTTGGATATGTTAATCCATGAATTACAATTTTCCCCCCTGTTAAATATGACAGGGTCTTACTGTGGCTTATAACATCTCCTAACCTGTAGAGGATGTAAGCTTGTGGCATCAGCCATGGGTTATTTCTCCAAGGGGAGAGCCAATAGCCAATTAGATTTGGGATATACAGGCACATGGCTGCCTCTGCTGCACAGTATTTCCAGGCAGGTGAGGTGTAGCTGGTGCTGACGGTGGAGTCTTGCTTGACTCAGGGAGACCCATATTTGCTTTATTGGTTTAGTGGCCTTTGGTAACACTCTCTGGCATTCCAGAGGCCATCTGTACACTTGCATGTGTGGTCTCAATACATCCCTCCCATGTTAACGTCAGGTCTTCGGCAGCAGGGTCTTATTGCCTCTCCTCCTGTAGGTATCCCAACCTAGAGGCAAGGAGCCCTTACCTTTTGTGGGGCCTTGGATCCCCTGGCCAACATCCACCTGGTAGAACAATCCATTGCTGATGTCAGAGCTCCTGTATTAATATATTTTGCCTGAGTGCATAGCCCTAGGACTTTAGTATTATATTTGGTTCTGAACAGAGAGTAATCCCTTCCACAGTTCCCATGTCTAGTAGTCAATTAAAGAAAGCAGTTTTACCGGTTTTATAAGAGATTACCTCTACAATAGTTGTCTCCAATTTACAGTTGGGGAACGACCTCATCATCGTCATATTTCTCCTTGTCAATTAGCCATAATCTCTTAAAGACATATTCATTCTGACCTTTAAAGTAGACCTCATGTGCTGGTTAATCTTCATTGTCAATTTGGCTGGATTTAGAATCACTCAAGAGCCTGAGGCACACTTCTGGGTGGGTGGGGGGGGGGGGCTTTTCAGGAAAGGATTAACTAAGGGCTGAAGACCTACCCTGAATGGCACCAACATGGGGACCTGGATGGAATAAAAGGAAAAGGGCAGCTGAGTGCCAGCATGCCCCTTCCTCTGCTTCCTGGCCCACTCCATATGATCTGCCCTGCTCTTCCACACCATGCCTAACAGGTTAAACTAATACCTCTTGAGCCAAGAGGTAGAATTAATCCTCCCTCCTTTATGCTGTTTCTGTCTAGTATTTTGGTCCCAGCAATGCGCAGTGAATTAGTACACCTCCAGAAGTCGTGTAGAAAGCCTCTAAAAGAAGGTGGCACCATGCTATGATTTTAAGATTCTTGTTAAATCAAGAATGATTGCATAGTATTCTGAGCCCCATTTGTCAGTGTTTCCTACTGGAAAAGGAAATGACTTATCAGTCAAGATTATCATGACAGTGGTTCAGAGCTGACTCTGGAGCCGTCAGCCGGTATTGCTGGCTGTGTGCCCACAACGATCTCGCCTCTTCTTCCTCTTCTCATTACTCTCATCTGTATTTACCATCTCAGTTACATATACACCCTGGGCTTCTGATAAAGATTAAATATAAAAATTAAATATAAATATAAAACAGTTAACCTAGTAGCACAGAGCAAGCCTTTATTATTACCCTCAAGAAGTAAGACTGGGATCAGAGCATTTCATGTGTGTCCCGAGATCATTCTGAAACTGGTTTGAACTTTGAGAGACCTAGGTAATAGGTAGAAATGTCTTTATCTCCAAGACACTCAGAAGCAGAGCACTTAGAAATAGGAAATTATCTTGTACACTAATAGTAAGCATGTGTGCATTTTTCTGAATTCATGACTCTGGTCTGTTCTCAATGAAACCCAAAAAAGTCTTAAGATCTTACAAGAAACGTGGATATACCTCCCCCCTGTATCCCACATGGATCTTCTTAAAACATAAATAATTTAAATGCCAAGGAAAGTATTCTATGAATACAACACTTACTAGAGCATAGTACTTTTAAGGATTATCTAATAGCCACTTTTATGAGATTTCCATTCAGTAAAACAAATTTAAAATTTAGTAAACCTAGTTATGATTTTTTTATGTTCATTTTCAGAGTAGTTTTTCTGAAACAATGTGCTTTTTGGCAATTTTTAGGTATATTAATTTTTAAATATTCTGTATTGTTTTATGATTATTATTCTTAATGGCTTCTTACAACATGCCTGCATTTTTCTGATTATTTCCTGAAGTGGCTTCCATAATGACATTTTTATTGTTGCAATTATTACTTTTACTAATTATTTGAGCTTCATATATCTATAGTTCCTTTTAACTTCTTCATTATTTAGAAACAGACTTTTGTTGTATTGTCAGAAATTTCACTCTTGAAACCCAACATATAGGATATTGCTTTTCCTTTTGTAGTTTTAAGTTATCAATCATTCTTCAGTGATTCTTCATTATACATGATATGCAAATGATAAATCCAGGTATCTTTTTCTTGGTACAAATATTTTTTTCTTAGCTGGTTTTTAGGTTTTTGTGAAACTTACATTATTTTAATATTTAAAGTACTATGCTAATTATGATTTATTGTGTATTTTAAATGCATTTCTTACTTCTAGTTTCTCTTCTGATATCCTCCTGGTCCATTGACAACCCTACCTTTACCTGTAAATCAACCCATTGCTTTGCATAATTGATTCTGTTTACCAAATTAATAGGATTTACTGGTTGGTAATAATCAGGTCCTCCCTTAAAACTACTAATCCAGATCAGATCTTGTTGTGTTCTTTATTTTGATTGCTTAACTGTAATGGATAGGATATAAAACCAAATGATGTATTCTCCAACTGTAATCAGTGTTCCTAATTTTTATAAACTATGAATTCCCTTGAAAATACTACGCTGCCTGCCTGCCTGAACTGGTAACTCCAGAATTATTAATATCATTATGTTTATGTGCAAATCATTAATATAATTATGTTTATGAGCTATTATAGGGCTCATGTAGATTATATGATATTAAGAAGAAATGATTAAGAAACCATATCAATGATGTGATGCAGTAATGCATTTCTATTTTCATATTTAAGAGATGAATGAGGTTTACTAAGTTATGACTGCAGAGTAAGACCTAACACCATTTCTTCCCTCACTTTAATTTCCCTTGTAATATATTGTCAATTAGCCATAAACATGCTTATTTTTAAAGGCATTTCAGAGGCCTCTAATGGAATCCTGTGGCAAAGCAAAGAATCCTTTTATATACACATTACAGATGTGTCAAAACCACTTATGGGTTTGTTTACCCACATGACACAGCTAGCAGACCTGAGTGTCTCATGTGAAAGTTACAATTTAAATCATTCTGTTAAGAGTTCTGCTACCACTTGCATATGTCAGTAATGAAAAATAATCAACATAAGCATCTTTGAAAAGCAATTTTAGATCATTAAAGATGTATGAATTTTGACAATGCAAGAATATTTGAGCTTATTAAGAATATATTAGGTCTCTACAATGAGTGAATGGAGAAAGGCTTTATGTCTCTGTCAAGGAGAAAGGTGTAGCCTAATTGTAACCTCCTGAAAAATAAATGGACAGGGGCAGGTACAGGTACAGCCAGAGATACAGTCTTGATCTCAGCTGTTCCTATAAATTGTTTGGAGAAAACAGAGCCTATTTCACAATGATTTTTTTTAAGAGAAACAGGATCCTACAATGTTCCCTATTTGCTAATGGACTACATGTGTGATACAGCCTGTCCATCTGGCACAGAGCCAAGGACAACTGGAGATGCATTCTGCAGAGCTATGTATGCATTTTTCTAGCAGAATGGGAATATATTATATTTGCCCTAGGATTTTTCATTTTTTCTTTAGTTTATGCATATTTAGTAGCTCTTAAAGTTTGATTACTGTAGCTCTTCTAGCACTAAATTTCCAAAATTCTTGAGTAATAAAGACCCAATTCCACTAATTCTACTTAGCTTTAGTCTTAAAAAAAAGAATGAAAGTGAAGTATATTTCAAAGAACCTGCAGAGGAAAGTGTTAGCTGCTAGTGGACCTGCATACTTTTCTGCTGTGTAGTTCCTGGAGTCATGACCACATGACTAAAATGTGACTGTACTGCATTTTTAGAAGATACAAAGTGCATCTCTGTTGTGTGATGTGAGTCTTAACGTCAGCTGCAGCTACTCAATTTTGCATGTAAATTCTGAAAATTTCCTTGTCCCATGTGACACTTCTGAAATGTCTGTCTGTTCTTTTTTTCCCTTTTTAATTTCCCAAGCTCACTATTTGGATAAGATAGTGAAAGGTACTGTATACTTGCTCTTTGTTGACATATCTGCTTAAGTATCTCTAACTGTGTATCAGATTGCACTAGGTATAACAATAGACTGTTTCATGCATATTTTTGTAAAGTAAAAATCAGCTTATGTTATATGAAATGCCTCAGACTTAAAGTATTGAGACTTAAATGTCTGTGTCTCATTTTTATAATTTTGGATTATCACAGATTTCATTCTTATGTAAAACATGACTTTTCACTAAAACCCACAACTGAAGATCACAGTACATTTGCTGTTTTTTGTTTTATTTTATTTTGCTCTAAGATCCTCATGGTTAGCACCTCAGCTAATGAGCTTTAAATTATAAATTAAAGTATAATGAATACTATTATCACAGAATAAGAAATTGTCACTCTAAAGAAGATTCTAGCTAACATATGTTGAGCGATATCTCATTTATCCTCAGATGGAAACTTCTTTGTTTTTTTTTTCTAAATGTTTCCAAATATGTGTGGTATGATTTACGTTCTATTTATTCTTTTTTTAAAAAAAAAAACTAAAAAAACTTGTGCATTCTGTTGCATCAGAACTGATGACATTGCTCAGCAAAAAACAGCAGATTCTCAAGTCTTCAGTTATCATAGCAATAGGTGGAACAATGTCGTAAGCAGAGAAAATCCCCTTTCCGTCTCCCCAGACTTCCTATTCTCCCTTCCTTGTTTGTGCTTTCCATTAGAATATGAAAATATTCATGGCAATATCCAGGCTTTCTTTTCCTCAGTCTGTGCAGGCAGTAGTTGCTGCATCTTGGCAGAGGGGCAATTAAATACTTCCTTTTTGTTAAAAACAACAGAACACATTTTTTTTAGGGAAATTTACCTTTTATGTATTGAATATCCATAGATACAGATGGTAACTGTCTGAAAAGAAAATAAGCAGCAAACTTAATCTCATCCTGACCTGATGGTATCCACAAGTATAATTTCATTATGCTCTGCCATAATGAAATTTTTCTGTTAACTTTTTCCTGTTAACTGTAATTTTCAGAGACAGAACTTCTCTTTGAGATATTTTCCTTTCAAGTTCTACAGTTGGGGAGGGGAAACTAATACATGAATAATAATTGTTTAAATACAGACTTCAGCATCTTTAACCAGATTGCTCCCTTAAATTTTATGTCCCATCCAAGAGGGGCATCCAGCATTCTAATGATAAGAAGCTATAAACCAAACTCCAGTTGCTGTAGCAAGTATTTTTATAACATACATTTTATACCAAATGATTAATAATTAGCTGAAGAGATTCAGTGAGTAGGCAGCTCTTTGCAGGAATTTAGAGCATTTATATCCTCGCTTCTGTCAGTGCCATGTCACACTCATAAACAAGAACTCCAGAACCCACCTGAGTGTCATCCTTCATAAACAGATCATGTTGGCTGCATGCCAGATGTCATCAGTAAAAATGACGAAATTTGTTTTTATTTTTTCGGGAAAAAATGTCATGTTAGACTGAAGCAATTATAGATTTTGGATATATTAAATTAATTGTTTCCCAAATTTTCCCTCCTTGCCCATAAAAGCAGACAAGATAGGATATAAAGGTAACAGCATAAAAGCCTTAGGGAGATTGTCACAAAATATCACTTTCCGCTATCTGTCTTGAAGCACGTCACTACCGTGTTTTTGTTCAGTCTATCAATGTTTTATTGTGGTCCTTATGGTATTTCATTTTGTCCGTCCTAAGTAATGAAATATGCACAGCTATTACATTTAGTTGAAAATCCTGTCGGTCCTGTCCCATCCGTATGCAGCCTGAATCCTAATGTTTGTTAGAATAGATGCTAAGCTGCTTCACTATTTCCTGGGCTTTGCTTATTCTGTGAAAAGGAATGTACTCTTGGCATAAAGTATAGTCATTAATACTGGCCTATACTTTGTGCAATTATTTAATGCACTGTAATTTCACATGAATATTCGGCAACTCTGAGGCCAGATAAAATTAATGTTCTCTTTTTAACATCATTCATAATCTCCTACCCACTTTCATGCTCTTGAATTTAGGGGGGAATTTTTTAAAGCAACAAGGTGCTTTAAGGAGTCACATCCTAAGAAGTAACCAGTACTGTCTGCACCAGATTAAAAATTGGAACAAGTGGTTCTAAAATTATCTTCTTGAGATGCTTTTTCAAACCACATACTATACCTTGTTGCTTTGCTAAAGGGGAAAAAAATTAAGTTAATTTTGTCTGGCCTGAAGCTATTTAGTGGATCCTTGCAAACATTTCTGTCCTGTGCAGGTAAGTGGTGTCTCAAGGGTCAGGCCAATCAAAGATGCCACTTGGATAAGAATATTAGATTCCTTAGTTAACGTTGCTGTTTCTATCCATGTGCAATTACAGTATTTGTGCTGTTTACAAAGGCCTGTTCCCACTAAGTGTCCCGTATCTGTTTATTTTAGCTGTAAAATCTTAAAATACTCAAATCACTGGTGTTTTCCTTCTTTGTCTTGACAGAGGGCTGTCCCGGTCTGTGCAATAGCAATGGAAGATGTACACTGGACCAAAACGGCTGGCATTGTGTCTGCCAGCCAGGGTGGAGAGGAGCAGGCTGTGATGTAGCCATGGAGACCCTCTGCACAGATAGCAAGGACAATGAAGGAGGTAAGAAATTCTGAGCCAGAAAACAAGTGTGTTCCAGAGCACAGATTCCTAAGCTACAGTGACTACATAGTTATCTGTTGTCAAAAAAAAAACAAACCTGTGATCCCTGTATATTAGACTGATTGAAAGGGTATGAGTGCTGATGGAATGATTGCGCTCCCTGCTTTCCTGAAACAATTGCTTGATGATTGTCGTTCAGGGAAAAGAAAGGTAGCCCCGGTATGCTATGTATAATGTCCATTGTTCTCCATTCCTTTTTCTGAATCCCAGGTGACTATCCTCCTGGACAATAGTATTTAGGGCTCTGTGCATTGGGAGCACTACAGCGGTATTAATAACTAAACATTCCAGAAGACACCAGGCATTTTCCAAGCTCTTCTGTTGAAAGCCATAGGTGGAAAAAAAAAAAGTAAAACACTAACAGAGAACAGTTCCCTTGAAGCTGCCTGTACTCCTCTGTCTTTTTATCCTTAACTTTACTCTCCTAGAAAAGGATTGTGATATTCCACCCAATTTAAGCCTTGGGCTAGAAATAATTATTCTCTCCTCTGAGCTCAACCCCCTTGCTATTGTATTTTAATTTCAAAGAATAGGGAGTGGGAGTTGGTGATGGAATAGTTGTCCCTGACAGCTGTTTAATTTTGACAAACCATTAGGAGTTTTAGGGGAGGATTTAGTTGCTGTGGAGCCTGTGATCGCCTACTCAGTGGCTTAGAGTGAGTCTCTCCTCAACCCTCCTTCCTGCTCATCTAGAAAGTAGTACTGGACAGTAGTGTTGGCCAGAGAGTGCAGGTTTTAGACGCAGGCAAGTCTTTACTCTGCTATATAGTAATTATGTGACCTTCCACAAGGTCTGTAATTCTTTAAATCTCTGATTCATTAATAAAATAAAATAGATTTTGAAAGTTTTAAGTGAAAAAAATGTATTCCAGTGCTCAGCGTATCCTAGCTGTTGTTACTCAGTTTCCCTTCTTTTGTTTTCCGAGTGCTTATCTTGACTAATTGGAACCCATAGGTGGTTGTCAAAGGATATGGAATAACTTTCCCCATGGACATGTAGAGTAGTCTAGCCTAGGTTCTTCAGGAAAATGTGTGACCTAAACCAGCACCCCTATGCAGCCCTATACCTCCACCAAATACTGCTTTTGTCTGGTCTTCCTGTTGAGGAGCTAAAGGCCTCCCTTTCACTTTCTACAGTCTGTTTGCTGTCTCTTCTTTTACTTGGTTATCAAAAAGCCTGAGCCACTAATTCTGTCCAAAAAAAAAAAAAAAAAAGCCTTCTTCCCTCTCTGCTCCTGCTGAATTCAGTCTCTAACCCTCACAGCTTTCCCAGCTAATAATACCTTGTTGCCCCAACTCCTCTAAATCACATGCTGATAGAAATGGCAGCATGAATCCTCTCAGCAGCCACAGCCCAGATGGCAACTGAACTCCTTACTTTCCCCTAAAGAGCTCATAACCCCGTTGTTTCTGGTGCCTGGGGAGGAGGAGAGGGACTCTTTCTCCTTGATTGTGTAGCTCGGATTTTGTCTTCTAAAGGAGATTACATTGAGGAGGTTCCACTTGCTCCCAGAGGGATGCAAACTGCAGGGCCAAGTCTGTGGAGACATGGCAGAGTAATTTAGGGGCTAATCAACTCTTTAGTATTGTTATCAGCCAAGGAGGTTTTTCCTTTTCCTCAAAATTTATCAACTGTGAATTGGCCTCATTCCCCTTTGTTTATTCTTATTAGCATGAAACTATGCCACTCTAGGCTTCCCTGTCTGAGGGGAGATCTGAGCTGATACAAGACCTCCTGTGGATTCTCTACTTATCTCACATAATTTGTATGCCTGTCCCTAACCTAATTTTGTTGATCTTCTAAGAAAGAATCTCAGGGCTGGCCTCATAGGTCCTGAGACAGTAACCTGGGTGTCCTATGGCCAAAAGCTAGAGAGTTACTCACACTATGCATGTGCTGTGTGCTTTGGATATAATATCTTCCACACCAAAAACCAATTCAAGACACGAAATCTAGCAATTACAGCCAGCAGGAGGACAACAGAACAGAAGGCTTAAAATTAGGACAATACCAGAAATTCCAGGACAGGGTGAGTGAAGCGCCACAGGGCTGTCATCTAAGTTAAGTGTGATGTCAGATTGTTGAATTGTCCAGAAAGCTGCCAAGTAACTAAGGAGGAAGAGAGGTGAAGAGCTTGAATATAAATACTTTATATAAATAGATGCTATCATATAGTTTAAATAATACTCTGTGTAAAAGAAAAAGTGGCCTCCCATTCCTAGAAGTGAAAAAGATATATTAAAACATGGTCAAAGAAATGTATAAAAATATGTTTAAGAACACAATCACTATGTCCGATGAACATATACCAGTAAAAATAAGTAAGAATTTTAAAACAACAATGACATAGAGGGTGGTAGTTAAATGTCTTCTTGAGCTAGTAATATTCTCCTATTCTAAACTACTTTCCTGTTCCCCAATCAAGTCTGCCCCATCACCACTGTCTAATTGTAAGGATCCTCAAAAATCCTGATTTCACTAAGTAAGGTGTCTTTCTCTCTGCTCTTCTGGGTCTTCCCTTCCCTCTTGCCTTCCGGACATAGCTGTCCAGGTGATCAAACAGTAGAGAAGCAGCTATAGAAGGACATCTTGAAGAACAGGAGGAAGGGACTGCTAATAAGATAGCCATTCATCCTTAGCCACCTATGTGCTCCTGAGCAGTAAACCTGCTGCCCTATTTCTTTAAGGCCCAAGCAAACAGCTACCATGGGCACTGGGTAACTGTAGCCTTTTGAGCTAAAAGCAGCCGTTTACTTGTGATAAGAGGCCCAACAAAGCTCTCCACTCTGGAATCAGCTTTGATCTGCATCTCATCTCACATGCAGGTTTCAAAGAGAGGCTAGCTGCTGAAGCAGATCACTTGAACAAAGGCAGCAATGGAATAGGAAAGTTTTAAATCATACTGTGGAAGTCACAGATGGCCACTGGAGCAGAAAGTTGTGGATGACATCTCCAAATGGGTGTATCTACACTTTGGAAGAACTTTGTCCATGTCCTGTCCTAGTGAGAAAGCTTTCATAGCAAGTCATAACAGTACATGCCTACATGTGGCTTCTAAATACTGGTTTTCAGTTCTACCTTAAACTCACAAAGTTACTCCCCTCCAGATGACCCTACTACTTTTTTTTTTTTTTTTTTTTTAAGATAGGGTCTCCCTGAAGCCCCAGCTGTCCTGGAACTCACTATGTAGACCAGGCTGGCCTTGAACTCACAAAGATATGTCTGCCTCTGCCTCCCAAGGGCTAGGAGTAAAGGAGTGCACCACCACACCCAGCAGACCCTACTACTTTTGGGGGGAATGTGGCTAAAGTGGTGGATGATTTGCCTAGTGTGTGCTGTGTACAGGGTTCCATCCTTAGTTCCACCAGCAAAGGGTGTGGGGGATAGAGATGGGGACTATTCACAGTTAATAGCATATGTGGAGTGGGGTATAAGACAGTGACCCATAAAATGAAGGCATCTCTTTCAGACAGGCACTGAGATCACCTTTGTCTTACAGCATCTTCTAATTAAGACTCGAGTTGCCCTCAATAAGAAAATCTATTTTCTTAGGTTCTGTACAGTCATCTTATGAATAAAGACTGAATGGTTTGGTTTCACATGAAAGAAATAAAACTCAAGTCTTTCCCTAAAACAACTATTAGCTTATATAGCTGGAAAATCCATGCATAGTTTCATGGAGGTATCTGAACAAATAACCCAGGAGTCTGAGGGCTTTTTTGTTTATTGTTGGAACCATTCTCAAGCTTTCTCTTCTTTTAATTGATCACCATCCACTCAAATAGCCACCCCAACACAAAGAGGATGCCTGCTTCTGTGGTGAGGCTTGGCTTGGGACTGAACCTCACTCTGATTAATATGAAAGAGATGAAAATGAAAGTGCTCTCACCAGAATAAAGGAGTTCAGATGCTAGTCAGGCAGGACAGCAGATTCTACTCTAGGAATATTATTAGCTCCACACAGTGTTTAGTTTTAATATAAGCAAAGCATATCTCTATTTCATGTGGCTCTTACACTATTACTTTCAAAATGAATCTTCTGTTCTCTCACCTGTAAGCTCATCACTCAGGAGAGTGAGGCAGGGGGATGAAGAGTTCAGGACAAACTGGAGATCATAGTAAGGCCTTGTCTCAAAAGAAAGCGGGGGGCGGGGGATGAAAGCTTCAAACTTCAGAAGAGTGGGGATATGCTAGGAGTCAGACATATAAAAAAGGAGACAAAACAAGGATAAAATTTTCTTATAAGCATCAACATGAATATAATAAATGGAGATGATATGCTTAGAAATCACTAAATGAAAATAAAGGTTTGTAAATAGGAAACGAGTAGCAAGAGAATGGAACTAATGTAGTCTCTAGAACAATTAAAAATGTAAGTTAAGAAAATAGAATGGCAGGTAATAGCTTTGGTAAGAGAGAAGAAAGTAGTTAAAAGCAAACAGAATCATTCAAGGTCCTAAGTACTTCCCCCAAGACTCTAGATACTTTCAGAACATAGAATGACACACGTTGCTGGGCATTGAAGCATCCTGATAGATGATGATTTGAGAAAAGTGATTATTGCTTTGGAAGGCCACTGGATTATATTTAAGGTGAGGAATTCAAGTCACCACAAACCCTTTTGCTCTTCACGTGGGGGTGGTGCTACTAATTTGACTGGTAATAATTCATGTTGTTGTCATTGTACATAGTCAGTCCTGGGGAGCAGAATTAGGCAGATCCCTGCATCTCACTGGGCAGCCAACCTAGCCTACACAGTGAACCCCAGATTACAATGAGAGACCATCTCAAAAAAAAAAAAACAAGGTAGACGGCACATCATGAAAAATGAATGATGTCTAAAGTCCTCTGGCCTGCATTTATACATGTACACAGACACACACATACACACATATAAATATATATGTTTTATATATATATATGTATATACACACACACATACATATACACACATTAAAAATAACAAGGTGTCCTAAGAGATAGTTTGAGGGGCTGGAGAGATGGCTCAGTGGTTAAGAGCACTGACTACTCTTGCAGAAAGGCTCATGTTCAATTCCCAACACCCACATACTGGTTGACAGCCATCCATAACTCCAGTTCCATGAGATCCAATGCCCTCTTCTAACTTCCACTGGCATTGCAAGACACATGTGCACTTACATACATACAGGCATTATACTCATACAATAAAATACATGAAGTATTTTTTAAAAGCAACCAAAGAGGCAGAGGCAGGCGGATCTTTGTGAGTTCAAGGCCAGCCTGGTCTACAGTGTGAGTTCCAGGCCAGCTAGGGCTACAGGGAGACCCTGTCTCAAAAAGACCAAAAAAAAAAAAAAAAAAAAAAAGCAACCAAAAAAACTTTAAAACAAGAAGATAGTTTGAGAGAAATAAAATCAGATTAGTCAGGTGATGTTTAAAGCAAAGAAAACAAAGAGCTGGGGAATGATTAAATGCAAAGAAAAATGAAGGGAGATGTCATGGATGACCTAAGGCTTTTACTTTAGATACTGAGATGAAATGGATCAGGGATCAGAGGTTAGGAATGCTCCTTGCTCTTTCAGAGAACTGGAGTTTAGTTCACAGCATTCACACTGGTAGTTCACAGCCACCTAAAACTTCACCTTCTTCTAGCCTCCACAGGCCCAATACACACACACACACACACACACACACACACACTCACGTCAATAAAAAGTAATAAATCTTTTTAAATATTTTTTTGGTCTTTTCGAGACAGGGTCTCCATGTAGCCCCAGCTGGCCTGGAACTCACACTGTAGACCAGGCTGGCCTTGAACTCACAAAGATCCACCTGCCTCTGCCACCGAAGTGCTAGGATTAAAGCCATGCACCACCACGCCCGGCATATTTTATTATTTTTATGTGTATGATTGTATTGCCTTACATACATAAATGCACCCATGTTGTGCACTGCCCATGGAGGTCAGAAGATGTCAGATCCTCTAGACCTAGAGTTATAGATGATTGTTAGCCACCATGTGGGTGCTGAGAATCGAACCCGGGTCTTCTGCAAGAACAGCCAGTGCTTCTTAACCACTGAGCCATCGCTCCAGCCCCTAATAAATCATTAAAAAAAAAAATGAGCTAGATAGGTGATTGGAACCATTCATTGAGTAGAAATAGAGGAGAAATATGTCTGGAGAAGAAGGTGTAGATATTATGATTTAGGCATGCTAAGCTTCCAATGTCTAAAATATGCAAGTTTGTATGTCAGAAGAAGAATCACCCTGGAGTATTTGGCATTTAAATGTGAACATGGCCCTGAAGCCACCAAGAGAGCACTGGTTCACATAGACCAAGAATGTTCAGAAAGCCAGAGACCCATCCTGTAGTGCACACAGAGCCACATACGTGCATGTTACTGAATGACAACTGGAAATAGTCACAACATCTTTAACTGCACACTGCTAAAACTCTGAAGGCCACAAAGAAAATCGTGTCTCTGAGTTTCTAAGTCTAACTTAGACTCTGGGGTGGTTGGTGGGCTTCTAAATACTGTGAGCAAGTGTGGTAGACAGTAATTATCTTTGAGTAAAAGAGAAAATTCATAGCTTTTTTTCCAGATAGCAAATAAAAGGTTTGAAAAACATTAAAATTTCTGTATCTGAAAGAAGAAAGTGAGAATTTGAGAAACAGAGCAAAGCCATAATAATCTAGGAAAGTACTTGGAATCTGAGCTTTAATAATTTAGTCAAATGTGGACTTTTTAAATTTGCCAGAAAATATCAGTAATGCTACAAAGAATAATAAAAATAAGTAGATAAAAATAAAAATAAATGGGGCACCTTGAAACAAGACCAGAGGTGGTCATTGTGCCAACAGCCTGATGTTACAGTTTTATTGAACAAAATGGTTGTGTTCATTCATCTACTATTGTCCAAAGTACCTTTAGTGCTGTGAAGAGAGAGTTTCACAGTTACATGCCCCAGAAAACCTAAAATATCCACTATTCAACAATCAATAAAATAAGTTTGCTAACCAACATTGAAGACCAATTAAAATGCCCAAGGAAAGACAAAAATATGTTTAAAATTGCTTGTGCTTCATTAGTAGGATCGAAAGGTTACTCCTGAACAAACCGTCAGCCCATGAAAGGAAACAGCCAGAATTGACCAGAGTCCAAGTCAACAGCTCCAGAGAGAGTGGACTGTTTTACTTCTCATCCACCTATGCCCCTTTTCTAAGCCTAGGGAACAATCTGCGGAAGAGGGGGCGTGGTAGAATGTAAAGGCTGCGATTGGGGTGAATGGTGAAACTACAGTGATGTAGTCTGGACACTCATTTGATCAACTTGATTGAACAAACAACCTGTCACCCCCCACTGGATGGTGGGACTGTGGGGATTTGGGCACAACAGTCTGCAGATTGGTTTTGCACGAAGGATGCTTATACTCATGGATGATCACTTATAGCTAAAAAATGGAAAAAAAAAAAAAACCTGAAAGATACAGGACAGTTATGGCAGAATACATGATCTGGGATGGGGGGGGGGGGGGGGGGGAAGGGAAAGGGAAATATGCCTGATCTGAATTGGAAAATGATGTACGAAATGCACAAAGCATCAATAAAAATTAAATTAAAAAAAATACAAGCAGAGTATAACTTGAGGAATAATGTTCAAAATCAAGTGGAGGGAAGAATACATTATATATCTACTTTATATCATACTGCCACTTACAATTCAAAAAAAATGAAGAAAGGCTCTTAACTAATAATTGAGGTTATTATTCAATAGGCTTTGAAAACTTTCTGATCATCTTTAGTTTTTTATGATTAATGCTATTAGATATGGCTTCTGTTCTAATATAAATGTAAGCCAACATAATAGTCTTGAGACTAGCTTGGAATCCCAACAATTTTAAGAAGCTATTCCATGAAGACAATTTTGCTACACCATACATTTGGGCAAGTGGGTAATCAACTTAGTTGTACTAGATAGGCCTAGCCACTATGAGTACAGACAAAGAATGAAAAATGCTTTCTCAAGTTATAGGAAGCCAGATTCATAACCATCCGTCACTTGTTCAGGCAAGTTACTGATAAACTCTGCAGAAAAAAATAACATTGTGTCCCTACATCTTGCCTGTTGAAAATGAGATTCTTTCTCTGATGGATGTTAGCAGAGAGGCTTGTAAAAATGCATCTCCAACTGATTAGTTCAGAAGGTGTCAATCTCAAGCAGTTTTATGACCTGAAGACTACATGCCAGATGTACATTTGCTTTTTATAAACTAACAAAGATGAATGACTAAATCTGAGCATTCCTGATTGGCTACTGTATTACCTAAGGGAAGACATTATGGAAGAATTGGGGTGGGGAACATTTAACTCTTAATTTACCAGATTAATAGATTTAAAAAAAAAAGGTAAGTCTTTCCCTTTTGAGTAGTTTCTATGTATGTGAAAGAATAAATTTAAGGGAGAAACCTGTAAGAATATAAAATTACTGTGTTTCAGCCGGGCGTGGTGGCACATGCCTTTAATCCTAGCACTTGGGAGGCAGAGGCAGGCAGATCTTTGTGAGTTCAAGGCCAGCCTGGTCTACAGAGTGAGTTCCAGGACAGCTGGGACTACAGGGAGACCCTGTCTCAAAAAGACCAAAAAAACAAAAAAATTACTGTGTTTCATTACTCTCCCAAGCAGATGTGTATCTATTCTAAATTCACTAAGAATGTCTAAGTAAAAGGGATCATAAAGTACATATTAAAGAGTCCTCATAAAATTTCCAAATATAATCATGAATTACCACTGAAAGGCTTAAAGGAATTTTTAAGGATTGTTTTATTTTGCTCTGTTTTTGAAGATAAAAAATGGTATTGAAGCAATCTGTCAATTGTCCAGTACTTTTGAGAACTCAGTTCTGAAAACTATGCTTCTATTTCAAGAGTGATAGAGGGGGGAAAAAAAGATAATCTTTTTTTACATTATTATTATATCTCCTCATGAAGAATAAGGCCATAGCATAGTCTCATCTTTCTTCCACTAGAAATATTAGGAAATATTAAGAAATATTTAGACATTTTTCTTCTTTAAGGCCTTTTCAGTAGGAGGAAAGAAATATTTTAATAAATTTATATGAAATTTCAAAGCTCAGTTTCATTTGATTTTCTTAACATATGATTTTGGATTTTTGTTGAAGGAATAAGCATGAAGCTTCAAAAAATTAACAACCCATGACCAACTGTAGGAATCTGAAACATTTATATAAAAACAAGCTATAAGGAAAATGATGTAATATCTCGTCATAAATTCAGATCTATTCATTTTCATGCATATAGAAATTATAATAACCAAAACCTAAAATACTTATGTAAAAATAGATCAACATCATAAATATAATTCAGTACTCCTTATTTAAACATCTTTTTCCCAACTACAAGGGAAATAATGAAGAGAATTGTAGTTACTATCTGTGGATAATCACACTTTCAGTTTCAAGGGATAAAAAAAAATTCCAACCTAAATAGACTTAAAGTAAAAGGGATGCCTTAGCCCAGAACTGGAAAGCTCAAAAGACCAAGTGCAGCTTATTGCAAAGACACCAAGGATGCCACTGTGTATGTCATGTGCTGGTTTCTACCCAAGCTCTTGCCTCTGCTTTTTCTGGCATGGCTTGATTTCCAATTAGGTCATTTGGTGGCAGAAAGATGGCTACTGCAATCCCAGCCTCACAGCCTTACAGCTCAAGTCCAGAAGAGGTAAGGGACAAAGAGGGAGAGAATCTCTGCAGAGAGCTCTTGAAAATCATTGTTATACTTTAGATCACCTGATATTTCTGAACCAGACATGAAGGAGAATATGCATGCAAGCTAGGAGTTGAGGAGGTCTGAATACTGAAACTTTAGAGGAAAGGGAGGTGAGCATGAGAAGTAAGTGCAAGTGCTTGCTGTAGTCAACTCCAAGTGCCAGCACCGCCAGGGTCCTAACCACCTCTTGTTCTTGCCTTTCCTGTACTGTTGTTGGCCTGCTTTCTAGACTGGAAATTTCATTCACCTTAATTTCTTTCTTTCTTACAACCTTTTATTACATTTTTATTTTCACGGGAAACAAATGTGCCACTGCACACATGGAAATCAGAGAGTCTTTCCTCCACCTTGTGGACCCCACGGATTAAATTCAGGTCATCAGTCTTGGTGGCAAGTGTCTTTACTTGCTGAACCATCTTGCCAGCCCAGCAACTTAAGCTATGTCCTTTTGTCTTAGTTTGCTGTCAAATGACAGAGGACAAATTAATACCCTCTTTATAAGTATGGCCACATACAGCAAAGAAATGGTAGAATGATTTTTTTTAAACTGAAAGTTATTTTAAAAAACAATTGTGTAAATAAAAGAGACATCATTTAAGTATTTTCATCTAAGTTTGCTGAGCATCATCACACTAAGGCCTGCTACTTATATTGAAAGATTTTAAAATTATCTTGTCAGTTGTCCCAAGAGTGATTAAAGTCTTCAAACTATTTTCTTTAGTAATCTATGCTAAGAAATGTAATTACCAAGCAAGTCAAATTTTACATATTTAACAGTAAGCCATGGGCTTAAAGAACAGTGTCATCATGCTATTGCGACCTGAATCCCAGCCACTCGCTCGCAGATTGGTGATATACTTCAAACAGAATATATTCATGCATCAATTAATGATGGAGATAGACCCTGAAAAGTACATCACCGGCAATTTGGTCACTGTGCAAAGATCTGAGTATCTTACACAAACCTAAACATGTAGGGCACCTACCAGACCTGGTCTCCCAATACACCCAAGAGAGAGAGTGACCATGAGATGGAGGAAGTTTCTGCCAACATAGCACGGTACATTGTTTTACAATAACTTTTCCCATTATATGAGAAGGGATATACTCTAAAATAATGTGTCCTATAGTAAATATATAAACTAGCAACATGACCAGCTACTGTCATTATCAAATATATACTTCATGTTATAGTTGCATGTACTATACTTCTGTCTGACTGGCCCTGCGGTGTGTCTATTTACATCAACATTAAAACAAACATGTAACAGCATATACTACAGATTACAAATTTTATCTCTACTGTAATCTTTTTTGGGGGGTCTTTTTGAGACAGGGTCTCCCTGTAGCCCCAGTGAGCTGGCCTTGAACTCTCAAAGATCCGCCTGCCTCTGCCTCCTGAGTGCTGGGATTAAAGGCATGTGTCACCACGCCTGGCTCATCTCTAATCTTAAAGGACCACTAACTTACTTGCAACCCATTGTTAAAACTAAATGTCATGTTCTGCATGACTATAGGCCATTGAACATTCCTTCCTTTAAAAGTTTTTATGAAAAGACACTAGCAAACTGTATCCAGACTCTCCTATGTCACTAATGCAGTAGGTCCGCTTTTCATGATTGATTTCTTACAGCTTCCAATTTACATATGGCACAGTTTTTGTTACTAATACAGTATTTTAGGGAAAGCATAGTAAGAAATCAAGTTCCTACTTTAAGTTTAAGAAAGGCTTTAATTTTATCTGGAGCACCTTCCTTAGGAGAACTACTTCTTTGGAGATGGCTGGCTAGTCTTACCCATTTTATATTAGCTTGTAATTATTCCTTCCCCAAATTTCACTTTTCAGTACTTTTCCAAACCTTAGAATTTGGCCATATGTAGGCATTTATCCATTTTCTCAATGTACTTATTATGTTAATTCCTACCACATGTTCTCTAAAATATAGAAAACTTCAATAATTATATCTATAACCAATCCTTATTCTTTCATGTTGATTATTCTAATCGATAATGCCTATTTCTTATTCAAAATAAATATTACATGATTACTTTCAGATATCCCCAATCCAAGTCTTTACTTTCTGTAAAAGCAGATATAAGTGATTTATTTGTATGGTTTCACAAAGGATGCTTCATAGAAACTACTATCATATACAGAGTGGGAAATCAATGGAGATGAAACAAACCTACCAGCAGACTAAAGTTACTCTACCTCGTGATGTAAAATGGAGAATCATCTCTCTGGTTTGCTTCACTCTCTGCAGATGGACTCGTTGACTGCATGGATCCTGATTGCTGCCTACAGAGTTCCTGCCAAAATCAGCCCTACTGCCGTGGCTTGCCTGATCCTCAGGATATCATTAGCCAAAGCCTACAGTCACCATCTCAACAAGCTGCCAAGTCCTTCTATGATCGGATCAGTTTTCTTATTGGATCTGATAGCACCCATGTACTACCTGGAGAAAGTCCCTTCAATAAGAGGTTAATGCTTCCTTTCCTCGTATAGATCTGTAAGGTGTCATGCACAGTTCTATATTCTTTCTGTGAAATGTTGCTGAGTGTGTATTTGAGAAAATGATTTTTTTAAGATACAGTTTTTCCTTTTCAGAAAATTTTTCATCAAACTTCGCATTTCAAGCATTTTTGACACTGTTCACATATTTTGTCAATTTCAATACCGGAAATATAACAGGACATTCCATTTAAGGAGTCGATAAATCTTCATTTAACTAGTTGATTTTGTGAGCACAGTTGGAAACATTTTCCAAAGACGCAATGAAAAGACCCCAAAAGGCAAAACAGAAGTGTACTTTTTTTAAGCTGAGCTCACTAAATAATATAAATTATGAATTAATGTAATGGAACTGCTAACCTTGTGGCAGTGAGATTGCATAAGCTGTTTGCCTGGTGCTTTACAGAGCAGTAATGACCTGAAAATAAACCAGTAACTGAAAGCAGGTGTCTCGTGTCTCACTGAGCAAAAGGAGATGATTTACACGAGAACTCCTGGGTCTGCAGCAATTTAGCAGCATTAATGCAGTTAGACCCAGCAGTTGATTAAAAGTTGCTGCACAAATGTTCCTTATTGCCCTTAAATCTTGTACTTTGTTGTCCCAGCAGATTTACCGATTACCTCAGAATTACTTAGAGAGTATACTTTATGTAAGTCATATGTGTGATGTATGAAAAAAGCATACTTTATAATTTTAAGAATTCATCTCCTAAATTATTGGTCTTGATGACTCTCCAAAAAAACAGATTGCAACAAATTAAAACCCAGGGTAAACACCAGACATTTAAAGACTGTAAATTACACTGAATTAAAAAGGGCATTGTCTTGGGAGTATTTCAGGTCTGCTTTTTGTGAATATCACTTGATTGTGTATGACAGTGTTATTTTATCCTTAGGCTGAATATCTGTAAATCATGACAGTGGTGGCCTGAGAAGACAGAGATTCATTCAGAGTCTTTGCTTTTCCCACAGCCTTGCATCCGTCATCAGAGGCCAAGTACTAACTGCTGATGGAACTCCACTTATTGGAGTCAATGTCTCGTTTTTCCATTACCCAGAATACGGCTATACTATTACCCGCCAGGATGGAATGTGAGTTAGTCCCATCACACTATCTCTGTTTGAAGTACTTTAAGTATAAAACTAGACACTTTTCCATCATCCATTATGTTTTATGGCCTTTTTTAAAAATAGAAAGGCAAAACTCTGAGACCCCAGCCATCTGGGACAGTAGATGAGGCAGAGATTTCAAGTCATGTACACATATAATTTAAAAGTTAATTTCATTTCCTAGGGCATGATATAATATTGTGGTTTTGTTGAAGAATGCTCTTTGTCTTTGAAGATTCATGTTGAAATATTTATTGGTGAGATTTCTTAAAGTTTACAACTTAAGCTCAGATGGTTCCAAAGAGCAGATAGAAAGCTGGGGGAATGTGAATAAATGAACTAATGCATAGATAAAGGGTATGTAAGTGTTTGCCACGTGACTCCTTTGGCACATAGATTTGAAAGCACTTCACATGAAAATTGTGAGGAAAATTATTTTCTATGTAAATCATAACTTAAGGAGGAGAGCATTGGTAGTTATACAGAGACAGCTCACTAAGTGTATTTTGTTTGCTCTTAGGTTTGACCTGGTGGCAAATGGTGGGGCTTCTCTGACTTTGGTATTTGAACGATCCCCATTCCTCACTCAGTACCATACTGTGTGGATTCCATGGAATGTCTTTTATGTGATGGATACCCTTGTCATGAAGAAAGAGGAAAATGACATTCCCAGCTGTGATCTGAGTGGGTTTGTGAGGCCAAGTCCCATCATCGTGTCATCGCCTTTATCCACCTTTTTCAGATCTTCTCCTGAAGACAGCCCCATCATCCCCGAAACACAGGTAGTGTCAGTGTCCTCAGGAGCAGGATCTTCATATGAAAGAATCAGACATCATGGGTTGCCAATAAATACTTTCCTAAAGTTTGCAGGATTCTAGTGCTGTCCTAACTAATTCTATGTAACATTGTGATACATCTGCTAGAGTGCATACAGTAAATTATAAAAGGTATAATCTAAAAAGACAGTATCATGTGTTAAAGTCTAATAATTGGTAATTTATATGCTTTCATCTCCCCCAGGAAGGAAATATCTAACTTTTAAAAAGAAATCCTATTTTTTCATTGTTTAATTTATCTACTGAAATATCTATGGATTGTTTTTCTTCCCTGTGTTTAGAAATACCTTTCAGATCTTAAAGATAGGAGATTAGGTTCAATAGTAATGAGGTTTATGCTGAAATAGCTAAGTAAAAATACAAGAGTAGGGGCTGGAGAGATAGCCTAGCGGTTAAGAGCGCCAACTGCTCTTGCAGAGGACCCAGGTTCGATCCCCAGCACCCACATGGCGGCTAAGAACCGTCTGTAACTCCAATTCCAGGAGAACTCCAATTCCCGGGGAATCCGAGACCCTCTTCTGACCTCCACCACATTGTACGACACGGGTGCACAAACCTACATGCAGACAGTACATTCATACACATACAAAAATAAATAAAATTAAAAAAAAAACAAGAGTAAGCATGGGCCAGGTAGGGCAGGCTTGTAATCCCAGCTACTCAAGCCGAGATAGGACCATTGTAAGTTCCAGGCCTTTCTGGGCTACAGAATGAGTTTCAAAACTAATCTGGGCAGCCTAGGAAGAGTGGATCTCAAAATAAAAAGTATATGGGGGATCTTTGTGAGTTCAAGGCCAGCCTGGTCTACAGAGCGAGTTCCAGGACAGCTGGGGCTACAAGGAGACCCTGTCTCAAAAAGACCAAAAAAAAAAAAAGTATATGGGACTAGAGAGATGACCCAGCAGTTAAGAGCATTTGCTGTTCTTTCAGAAGAACTGAGTCCAGTTCCCAGCACCTATGTTGTACAGTTCACATCCACCTGTAACTCCACTTCATGGGATCTGACACCTTCTTCTGGCCTCCAAAAGCATTTGGACATTTGTCATACACTCACACAGACACACAGAGACACATAAAGCTTTTTAAATAAAAAATTTTAAATAAAAGAAAAATAGGAGTCTAGGTATATAGCTCAGTGGTAAAGAACTTGTATATCAATGTGTGTGTGACCCTAGGTTCAATCTTTAGCATCAAAGTAATGAAAATGGTTGCACGACACGGGTGCGCGGACCTGCATGCTGACAGTACATTCATGCACATACAGAAATAAATAAAAAAAAAATTAAATGAAAATGATGATGATGATGATGATGATGATAATGTAACCTTTAAACTACAACCATACATAGTAACTTTGTCACATTCATAAAACATTTACTGAATATCTGTTCTATACCATGATTGTAAGGAAAGAGCAAAGTTCGTAACTAGTCAGACAAAGTACCTCCTCTCAGTAAGCTTACCAACTAATGACACTAAATAATTAATATATGTAAGGTTTTGCCAGGGCTTAAAAGTGATAAAGCTAACTAAAGTGAGTGGAGGTGGATTTGATCCAGTATAGCTAGAGAAGATCTCTTTGACAAGGTGACATTTCAGTGGGATCTTTGAGAGAATAAGTCCAGGGAAGAGGTTGACCTAAAGCTAGACATCTGGGAGTCATTGGCATATAAATACATTTAAAATCTTGATGAGATCACCTATCGGGAAAGTGTAGGTAGAGATGACAAGAGGTTAACCAGGAATACATGGGTTATAAAAGGGCTCACAGGCAAATACCATGCAGAACTGACACCTGGATAAGTTTAACAGTCAAGTAAACTTTGGGCTGAAGCTTTAAGAACTTCATTGAATCCTAATTGAGTTTAGTATTCCCTTCTCTGGGTACACCTTGCAGTAACTCTGAACTTCTTAGTCCTAAAATAAGCTTCACCAGAAGCAGTGTCTGTCTAGAGATGGCAAATTTCTAGTGAAATTTACCCACAGCAATACACTCCAAGTAGCCAGTACTCCATAAATCTAGCTGTTTTTTCCATGCATTCATGAAATAGTAAACATTTAATATAAAATTTACCAAGAGCCTATTATGTACAGAGGAGGAGGAGGAAGAGGAGGAGGAGGAAGAGGAGGAAGGAGGAAGAGAAAGAAAAGGAGGGGGGAGGAAGAGGAGGAAGAGAAAGAAGAGGAGCCATTGTAAATGTAGTCAAGTTCAAAAGAGAGCTCAATTCCTTAGTAAACCAAGGCAGCAGCACAGCGGTTATTGGCCTTTAAGAGTAATTAGACAGAAAAGGGAGAAGAGTAAAGTTCACATGGGGAAAATGAATAGGCGGTAGCATGGTAGTCAAGACAAGTCCTTTGTATAAAACTTGGAGAACAGGGCTGGCAAGATGGCTCAGTGCCTTTACCTAAAGGCACTTGCCCCAAGGCATGGCAAACTGAGATCAGTCCCCAGGACTCATATGATGAAAGACGAGAACCAACTACTTCAGGTTTTCTTTGAGCAAGCATGTACACACACACACACACACACACACACACACACACACACACTTAGAAGTGAGAATACACAGAATAAATTAATGTGAACTAAAAATAGTAAAAGCTGGAGGACAGTTCAAATAGAGGAAGAAATAGTTAGAAGATGGTCCTGAGTTCAGATTATGAACTACCCTGAAAATCCACCACTGGGAACTTTGAACTCCATACGCAATGTGGAACCAAGCGCTCTATGGATGTTTTTTCCGCATTTCTCTAAATCCAACTCAAGTCACAAAGTACATAATTGATAGAAGACAGAAATCAATGAACAGACTATTGTTTACTGTAGGTACACACCTGGCCAGAGCTCAAGAGAAAAGGATGCTTATAGAATGGTAGAAATACAGGAGCGGTAACAGATTAAACAAGAGATTTGTAAGGTCAAATGCCAGGATGGGTTCTGAGTATTTAATAGGGTCACGAATAGGGCTAGCAGACGATGCAGCCGGCAAAAACAGACTTAATTGTGCATTTTCCCATTTTGGCAGGATTTATTTTTCCTAATAATAAAATATAACATGGTAAAGTTAAATTACATAGGGGAAATATACACTCTAATGAACTAAATTACTGATATTTGTTCCATGGAAGTAGGTTAATGATGACAGAGACAGTAATCAGTTATTTAAATTGGAAATAACATGATATTTTGAAATAGAGAAGCAATTCCTAGCAGGTCACAGGAAGTACATATTAATTAAGTATTCTCTTACATATAGAAAGCCTATCAACTTTATGGGAAATTATTTTGAAAATAAATTAAGAGGAAATAAATTACATTTTCTGAGCCACTCGGGACTCACAGAATTCTATTTTTCAAACTAACCCATTAATATTTCATCCTAATCACAAAAGAATGAGTTCTCTTTCAATTATCCGCTCTTTATCTTACTGTCCTATAAAAATTCTATCAGTATTAAATTTCATGGCTTCCTTGTATCTAAGTGAGCTTTAAGAAGTTTCTGAGTGTATGGGGTGGGGGATAAAAATTTAAAGTAAATTCGAAAAGTTCAGTGTGTTCATAAGCTACTTTTTTCTTAAAATGGTTATGACTCAATCTAGTCAGCATATTTAATAAATACCTGCAGCTGGGTTAAACGGGCATATTATGGTGATGCCTTCTTGGGATCACTTCCTTCTTCATGCCAACACTGCCTCACACATGGAGGTTTGCTTCCCTCCTTCATTTGTGCTAAATTCCAACAGTGTGATTGTTTATGTCCAATGATAGCTATGTCCATAGTATCTAGGATTTTATTACAGTAAGTGAAATTTGGAAATGGCAACTATGTATACATCATTCCTACTTGTTCTACATGAGAGGTATTAGAGAGAAAGGGAAACCACAGTGAACATTGGAACACTCTTCCAGGATTTTTCTCCCTGGAAAGGCAATCCTTTGTGACTGAATAATAAGTATTGATGGAGAAATATGCCATAACCTTTAAGAATGCCATTTAAGGGGCTAGCTCGGCAATTAAGAGCACTGGCTGCTCTTACAGAGGACCCAGGTTCAATTCCCAGCACCCAAATGGCAGCTAATAATCATCAGTAACTACAGTTCCAAGGGATCCAACACCCTCTTCTGACCTTCATGAGCATTATATGACAGAGATGCACCTACCTACATGCAGGCATTACATTCATACACATAAAGATACCATGTAATTATTTGTAGAGGAAGTAATGGGTTTCAGGCACAGGTTCTTAACAAGCACCGCCTGGCACTTTACAGTATACAAAGTAAGCCTATAAAGAACTGTTACTCATCAAACTAGTAAGAATATTAGTAGAAAGAAAAAATTCTTTAGAAAAATTTTGTGTACCACACATTTTTTTCAAAATGAGTAAGTAATGTTTGGACATAAAATACTTTACATATATGTCAAAAATTTGTTACCATTCATTGATGGCTAAACAACGGGGTTAATGATATGACGTTTTTAAGGTATAAAGGAGATAATCCTTATATGGATAATACTAACTTTGTACAGTCTAGCTTCAAATCAGAAAGTATGCTTTGGTTATCTTCTGTGTGCATTCACTAAAATTACTTATACATGGCTTTAAAAACAATAGTTCACTTATCATTACCTCTCAACAGGGATATGGAATTGTCTGCAGTTTAACCCCATTGAGTTGCCATTCCTATCTTTCTAACAGTGACCTAGGCATAAGCCACTGAGCCCACAGGGATAGGTTTAATCTCTAAATGAGCCAGCAGGTGTAGGCCAGCTCCTTGGCAGATGCCACATCACTGTCCTAAGGTAACCATTGTACAAATGTCAGCTCCAATCTCTAGAGGGACTGAAATGGAAGTCGGGTTAGTGAGAATCTTCTGCACCTACCAAACTAATAATCAGTGTGCTATCAGCCTGACAAAATAGTAACAGGGTCTCCACCATGAAGAATAGCACCCAAGGTATGGTTAACTCAGAATAAATGACAAGAGGCTTTTAGGGGAGAACATTAGACTGACAACAGAGTTATAATTATTGAATGAGATAACAGCTCAAATGTTGTTTGTGAATAGTGATTCTACTATGTCTTATTTTAGGTGCTTTGCTAGGTTCTGAAATAATATATATGTATGTATAATATCTTCTCAAGTAAGTATATGTGAGCACAGGTAGAAGCTTCTGCTTTGTTCAAACCCAGGTCCTCCATGAAGAAACCACAATTCCAGGAACAGATTTGAAGCTTTCCTACCTGAGTTCCAGAGCCGCAGGGTATAAGTCAGTTCTCAAGATCACCATGACCCAGGCCATTATACCATTTAACCTCATGAAAGTGCATCTCATGGTGGCTGTAGTTGGGAGACTCTTTCAGAAGTGGTTTCCTGCCTCACCAAACTTGGCCTACACTTTCATCTGGGATAAGACAGATGCATATAATCAGAAGGTCTATGGTCTCTCTGAAGCAGTTGGTAAGTTTCAGGGATATCTCTGTTACATTGGAAAAGTGGTTTCAAGGTCAGAGCTTTCATGAAACTAACTGGAACCTGTGGCAATGGATAAACCTAAGGTGGTAATAAATTCATTCTAGGGAGGTTTTAGATCTCCCATGGGAAAAGGAATGTATTGCAGATGATAAGAAGATTTTCAGCTTTTCTGAATGGAATCATATCTTATGAAATTTCAGGTTCTTATATCCTTCCTTGTCATTGCTGTTTTCATATTTGTTTTCCTGTGGTGTCCATTCCTATTTATTATCTCCGCTTTATAACTTTACCTCACTAGCTTTCAGCATGCTTTTAATGTTTTCTATGTGTGACAGTGAAATAGTTTCAACCCATAAGGGCCCTTAGCAAAATGTCAAACAAAATTTGTTATTTCAGCTTCTCTGGGGAGATAATCTTAAAACATCAAGCCATTTGTTTCACTGAATGACTGGACAATAAGATCAAAGTTTGACATGACAGATACAGCTTCATGCTCAAGCTTGGACATCAACAACTAAAGGAAAACGTGTTTTGTGATCTTTTCATTTTTACTAAAAAATAGATTTGGGGGCTGGAGAAATGGTTCAGTGGTTAAGAGCACTGTTTGTTCTTGCAAAAGACTGAGTTTGGTTTCCAACACCCACATGGTGGCTAACAACCAACTATAACTTCCAAGGGATCTGACTCCCTCTTCTGGTGTCCACAGGCACTGCACACATGTGGTACACATATGTACAGGCAAAACATTTATACATCTAAATACAAATAAATACAATTTTTTAAATTAGATCTTGTTCTCCAAAATTAATATATAATTAAGATGAATTAATTCACATCAGTCAAAGAGTTACTACTTTTCCCTCTTTTCTAAATTTTTAAATCTATATTTCATTGTGGGTTGAAATTTTTTCCAGCTTGACTTGTTCTTACTAATTTGCTACTATTTTTATTGTTTATGTCTGTTATGAATAAATACTTATGTCACATATTTTACATGATTAATTATTCTTAGAAACTTAAGAGTTCTAATTATTTACATAAACATTTTTAGTTTACAGCAAACTTATCTGATTTAATTATTAGTTGTCCAGTCTGGATTAATTTTGTGCTATAAATCCATATGAATGGTATGGGGGAGAAAATCTCATTTCTCTATTAAATCAGCAGAAAATAACATTTGGAGATCTTTTTATTTTTTTAATTTTTTTTAATTTTATTATTTCTGTATGTTTATGAGTGTACTGTCTGCATGTAGGTCTGTGCACCCATGTCGTGCAATGCCGTGGAGGTTAGAAGAGGGTCTCAGATTCCCCTGGAACTGGAGTTCTCCTGGAATTGGAGTTACAGACGGTTCTTAGCTGCCATGTGGATGCTGGGGATCGAACCCGGGTCCTCTGCAAGAGCAGTCAGAGCTCTTAACTGCTAGGCTATCTCTCCAGCCCCTGGAGATCTTTTTTAAAAGTATCTTTCAAGAGCTGGAGAAATGGCTCAGTGGTTAAGAGGACTGACTGCTCTTGCAGTCAATTCCCAGCACCTAGATGGCAGCTAACAACCATCAGTAACTCCAGTTCCAGGGGATCCGTTGCCTTTTTCTGACCTCTGTGGGCATTGCATGACACAGTTGCACTTACACACATACAGGCAATATACTCGTACACATAAAAAATAAAATATTTTTCAAAATATATATCTTTCAAGTAGTCAAATCTTCTTACATAAAAAAAACTGCTTATAAATAAGTGATTCTTTAATCTCAGAACACAACTGTGTGAATTTTATCCCCACATCATTAAAGAGCCTGCACTTCTCTAAGGTTGAGATGGGCTGTTATTTGTTTTGCTTACAGTGTCAGTTGGATATGAATATGAATCTTGTTTGGACCTGACTCTCTGGGAGAAGAGGACCGCCATTTTGCAAGGCTATGAGTTGGATGCTTCCAACATGGGGGGCTGGACATTGGATAAACATCATGTGCTGGATGTTCAGAATGGTAAGACCTTGCTCAAGGTTATTATTGCTGTCCTCACACTGACTAATCCACAGCAACTTTTATCCCGTGTGCACTATAAGGTTAGAATAGGTAGGCAATGGGCTAGAGAGATAGCCTAGTGGTTGAGAGCACCGACTGCTCTTGCAGAGGACCCGGGTTCGATCCCCAGCACCCACATGGCAGCTGAGAACTGTCTGTAACTCCAATTCCAGGAGAACTCCAGTTCCAGGGGAATCCAACACCTTCTTCTGACCTCTGCAGCATTTCATGATAGGGCTGCATAGACCTACATGCAGACAGTACATTCATATACATAAAAGATAAATAAATGAATAAAATTTAAAAAAATATAAAAAGGATAGATAGGCAAAAAGGACAATTATTAAGAGAGATTTTGAAGACCATAAAAGCCTGGGAATTGTGAAATTTTCTTACCTAATTTTAAAATATTCCTATGTTCATTATCATGGTGATTTTCACATTAGAATGTTAGAGGCAATTCAATGAAAGACTGTCTATACAAGTATGTTCACCCCACAAATCATACATCTGTACCTCATTCTAAACTTTACTGTGTAGAAAGTGTTACCAAAAATGGAGGCGGGTTGACTTTTTTTTTTAAAACAAAGATAAAGATCCATGTGACTTAACCAAAATATTTACAATGGATTCTTAATTCTTGGGAAATTAGTATATAATAAGGATGGGGGGGTTCCAGTTCTGTCTAGCTTGTATTTGAAAAGTAAATCTCTTACTCAAGTACACTGTGAGTTGTTTGTGAATATTAAGGAAAAATATAAATGAATAATCTTTAAAAAAAAGGCAAAAATATTACTTCTAGCAGACTTACATGATGAGTAGACAGGCTCTGGAGAACTTACCTTGGGCATCACAAACTTCTTTTGAAGTGCATTACGTACAAAATATGACTAGACTTCTCTCACAACGAGTATTATTATAAGAAAGAAATTATTGATTTATGGTGTTTCTGACATTCTGTTCACATGCTGGTTCACCTGTCATAAAATTCAAAGATCTGCTTTGCTAGAAAACCAGAACCATAAGGTAACTGACTCTAATCTCCTCTTTTTAAAAAAAATAATTTCTTAATTGATATTTTGTGTGTTTCATACAGAACATCTCATCAACTTTAATTACCTTTTTACCCCCCCCCCTTTTTCCATTGGCAGCCTCCCCCAGCCAACTGGAATTCATACACTCTGTTATTGTTAAGGCCTATTGTGTCAAGTTAGTGTCATGTGCCAATGACTGCCCCAAAGCAAAAGTGCCACTGCTGCACTATTCATATGCCGTGCTGGTCATTGATGTCGTTATTTGGTCTTAAAGGTGGTGTTAGACCATCACTTGATGTTCTCCCTTACCAGCTTGCATAGAACTCTGCAAAGATTAGATTCCTAATCTCCGCACTTTGGCCCTCTGTGACCTTTTGTGTTCCTGGCCCTCTGCTGCATGAAGAAGCTTCATTAATGAGAGTTGAGAGATGCATTAGTGTCCTCTTTATCCCTTGTTCTATATTGTGTGAGCCTTTGCTGTAGAGGTTGCATTGTAAATGTGTTGCTTAGGCTTGAGCAATTCACTGACAAGTTTCTGGGTGACCAATTGTGGTATTCTGTAACAGTCTCCATCTGGTTTGAAAGAAACTTCTTGAACAAGTGGTATCTGGGATACTTGACTATAAATATAAGGATACATATTTTGCACTTAGTAAGACATTACATTAGTCTAGGGATGTAACAGCCTTGGGTATTTCTCTGAGATCTATGACCTCTCCATTTGTGTATTTGGCTGTGTTTACAGTACCACACATGAGATTCCTCCCATTAGAGGGCTTAAATCCAATTAGCTAGCCAATGACTTCCCCAAAGTAAAAGTGCCACTGCTGCACTATTCATATGCTGTGCTGGTCATTGATGTGGTTATTTGGTCTTAAAGCTGGTGTTAGACTATCACTTGACGTTCTCCCTTACCAACTTGCATAGAACTCTGCAAAGCTGTGAGAGCTAACTTTAAGGGCAAGTGGCTTCCAGCTCAGGTCCAGCTCTGTTGCTCCAAATCCAGTCTCTGAAGTATATCCTGTCTTTAGCAATAGGGTCTTACCCTCAAGTTCTGGGAGCAGACAAGTGCTGTTGTAAAAGCCTGTATAATTTGAGGAGTCACTTGGACTACCCTGGCAAACAACTCAATGGAAGATTTATCTTCTCTGGTACCATTTCTTGTTATGTAGCCCTCAGCTATATTCATGGACCTATGTAAAGATATTGTATGTGCAGTTTGACATTAGGTATGATTCCCTCTGGTTTTTACACTAGCTAGCCATTATTTAGCTCTAATCTTCTCTTAAACCTTCTTATGCTAGTAACTTTATACTGTCCTTTTACAAATAGCCAGAGGACATTTCAATAGTTTCTAAATAATATCCCCTTGTCTTCATTGGGGTTTGGGGAGGGTTTAAATTGTTGAATTGAGTCTACAATACAATTAAATGTTAATTATTAATAATCACTTTCCCAGAATAATGTTTCTTTAATGTTTTTACTGCTTTTTTCAAATATATATGTGTGAATATTGGGTGTGTTGGCTCATACTTCTAATTCCAGAACTCAGGAGGCAGAGGTACACAGATCTCTGTTGATATTGAGGCCAGCCTGATCTATGTAACAAGTTCCAGGCCAGCTGGGGCTACAGGGTGACCCTGTCTCAACAAACAAACAAACAAACAAACAGAAAAAAGAGTATTAGAAAGAATATATCTGCGGCAAACAAACAAACAAACAGAAAAAAGAGTATTAGAAATAATATATCTGGGGCTGGAGAGATGGTGTAGCGGTTAAGAGCGCCAACCACTCTTGCAGAGGACCCAGGTTCGATCCCCAGCACCCACATGGTGGCCGAGAGCCGTCTGAAACTCCAGTTCCAGGAGAACTCCAGTTCCAGGGGAGTCCGACACCCTCTTCTGACCTCCGCGGTGTTGCATGTCACGGGTGCACAGACTTGCATGCAGACAATACGTTCATACACATATGGAAATAAATAAAATTGAAAAAGAAAAGAATATATCTTTAATTTTCCAACTCTACATAGCCTAAAGTAGTTTCCAAATAATGAGTAAATCAGTCATGAGAAAACCACCAAATATCCCTCACACCTTTGCTGTTTTGAGGCAATGTTAAGCTCTCTTTCTTTCCTAGATATGTCCTGGACATAGTTTGCATCCCAGAAGGTTGGGAGCAGAGTCTATTCCAAATGCTGCAGGCAGCACATACATTATAAATGTAGGGATATGATTCAGGTGGTAAAGGGTGTGCCTAGAATGCATAGACCCATAGTGCACATAAACCGGGGATGGAGACATACATTTACCAATCCCAGCAATTGAGAATAGGTGAAGGCAGGATGGTCAGAAGTTCAAGGTCGTCCTTTGCTGTACAGACAGCCTCCCATACATGAGACACAATGTAGAAAACTTTAAAATTAAGGAAAAAAGAAATACGGGGCTCCCACCAAGGAGAACCTGCTATATGTTATCTCAGAGCTTCCCTTGAATCATCAGTGTTGTCTCAGCAGTGATACTTTCAGTCTGTTGTACACAAAGCTGAATTGTGTTTCAAAATGCTAAGGTAAGTGCCAAACATGCTTGTTGCTGCTTTTGATTATACTTTTTTAATTATAGGTCACATAGTTTCCACATATTTCCATTTTCCTTTACAAGTCCTTCACAAACAAAACTGGAGAAAAACTGCTCTAGGTGTGTTTTAGTTATGATGAAAATATAGTGTAAAATTCATAACCAATTAGCTACAGGATCCCTCCAGGGGACTGGAAAGCATAGGGAAAGTACAGACAGAGAACTCCTGCAGAGCTCCTGTAATGCACCACTGCTGAGATACTTAATAATGTTACATTCAGGTGGATAGGAAACACGTAGATGTTCTGGATGTGTCTGTGGGCAAAATATAAATATACAAACACACACATAGACAAACACTTATTCTAAACTAGAATAATATATAAGAAGTTTTTATTAAACTATCAGGTCAGATATAAAAGAATGAACTACTCAGAGTTCTGTCTTTCAAAAACCGTTGTGTTATAAAATGTTACTTTAAAATGTTAGGTAACCTGAATCCCATGGTATACTGATCATGGCTTCAAATTTTATTCAAGAGCAGTTTGACAAGTAGTGGCTTTCCAAAGTGACATGTGTCTAATTGAATAAACAAAGTGATTTGTAACTCTGACAAGGTGGATGAGCTATAGAAATATATTAAAGAAGAAGAGGAGGCAAAAATGTGGATGGTGACAGGTGTTTGTGCAGGCATCCTGAAATGTGGAAGTAAATATTCTAATGTTCATCATTCTATTCTGTCATAATAGAAGAGAATCATGAAGGACCAATCGTTCAGGGTAATGACTGAATAAATCAAGTGCAGTAGAGCAGTAGGCTGACTTGTAGGATTCTTTTGATGAAAATTACAGAACTGGCTCTTCTAGAAAATTATACTTCCATAATTGTCAAATAACGTAATCACAGAAAGAAGAATCTTAGGTAGCATTCACGTCTTCTTTGAATATTCAAGGCAAAAGGCATTTCGTCTCTTGTTATGATCCAGCCTTATTTAAATTATTTTCTTTAAATTTGAATAAACCTGTTTTATCATTCCTGATTTCTTTATGTAAATTTGCCATGATTATTACATCACCCAAATAGCAAAGCATTAAAAAAGTAATCATAAAATGCACCTAAAATGTGCGAGCTATAAGGGGAATGTAATTATTCTGATCACTTCTTCAATTTCAAATTATCTCAAAGTGGGGGGGAAAACACGTTATCAAGTTTTCACAAGATCACTCTTTTAACAGTGTATCTGCCTAGAAATATAGCCATTCGCTCTGAGAACTGCTCTGCAATGTAGAACATCCAATAAATATAACATATGCAGCTCTGAATTCAAAGCAGCAGGTGGTTTATACAGATAATAACAAATTGAAAAGTGTCATAAAATATGCATACAACAGGAAGAGCTGACCAGCCAGTGTATATCAGACCAAAATGGGGCCATTGATTTGTATAGCAATAGCAAAGTGAATCAAAATAAAACCTCACCTCATTTCTACTTTCTTACTAGGAAGATATTTAATATTCCTTTAGAATGTTTTTCTCACATTTTCATTGAAGACCATAAAGTAGACTGGCATTTTGTCTTTGTAAAATTATTAGCACTTTCATGCCTTAAAACAGGATTCACTTTGAATAATAAATTAATTGTCCAAAAGAGTTTCCCTGTGTTTGGCAATTTGAATAGTTTCATGTACATACCTTCTTATATGGGATAAGCACGTAAGCAGGCCTACTGCTTGTTGGTATGGTTGAATTAAAATAAGCCTCCAGGGGAGTGTGCAGTTACTATCATGAGACCTATAAATAAATACTTTCCCACTTTGTTTTCCATGAAGTACTTTAGCTTTTTAGAAAACTCATGATAAGTTGAGAAGAAATTTATATTCCATGGGTACATTTTTATTAATTGGGTTAATATGTAATTTTTTCCACATTAATTAACAATTAGGCAAACTTGTTATTCCCTAAAGAACATTACATATAGCATGGTTCTCAAACATGGTTGCACATTAAGATCACCTGGAGAGTTTTTAAAAATCTGAATCCTAAGGCTGCACCCAGACCAATTAACTCAGAATCTCTTGGGGTAAAAACCAGCCATAGGTATTTTTTCACAGCTCCCCAGGCAGTTCCAATGTGTAGCCAGATTGAGATTCACTCGTGTTTAGAATTTGAGTTTTTCTTCCTCTTTGTTCCTTTGTCCTTTGTTCCTTTCACTGGTCTTTCAATTCATAACAGACAGTACCTTTTGAGTGTATACTACATAGTTTGTCATGTAATACTTCACATGGGGTAATATGGATAGAGTTCTTTCCAACAGAATTTAAATAAAAGTTTCCCAATCTAAATCTAAAATGTACTTACTGCCTGGTAGTGACATTTATGGTGAACATGTTTTCTTTTCTTCTTTCTGTAATATCATAAGAAAAATATACCTTTTTCCAGGTATACTGTACAAGGGAAATGGGGAAAATCAGTTCATCTCCCAGCAACCTCCAGTTGTCAGTAGCATCATGGGTAACGGCCGAAGGCGCAGCATCTCATGCCCAAGTTGCAATGGTCAAGCCGATGGGAATAAACTCTTAGCTCCCGTTGCACTTGCCTGTGGGATCGATGGCAGTCTGTACGTAGGGGATTTCAACTATGTTCGGAGGATATTCCCTTCTGGAAATGTAACAAGTGTTTTAGAACTAAGGTATGTCTTTCCTTAATTTGGGATTTTAATCAAAGCCAAACATACCATTTTTAAAATGTTGACTGTGATGTGCTTGTTTATTTAAACATCCATTCTCAGTGTTTCAAACTCTACCTAGAAAGAAGCCAGTTCTTAATTAAAAATAGAAGGGCAACACATATTGATGTCCTAATACAGAAAGTATCTTATTCATTCCAGTGATTTTTCTGTGAACTAAAAGGTAAAGCTATGATTTTTAAATCTCTTGAATTTTCTTCAGAATAAAATGTGCAGTATAGTTTTCCTCTTTTATTTCTCAGTGGTTAAAATGAAGACATAAAATATTCCTACAGCATCAGGATATGATAGTGAATGAACTAACCCTGTATCTTTATACCAGAATATTGGATGTTCAAGCTGAGTCAACCCATTCATTAGCCATAATGCCCAGAGTGAAAATACCATGTTATTAACTCACTTTGTTATAAGTATGATTATCAAAATCAACATATTCTGTCAGCTATTTGATAAGCTTTGCCTACAGAACTCATCCAGAATTATTTCTGCTTAAATTGCAATTTTCCATACAAGTAATTAAAATCTCAGTATTGATCTTATATTGCAGAAGCCTTTTCTAACTATGCTTTTTTTTTTTACCTTTTTCTTTACCTGCTTCCACCAAGAAATAAAGATTTTAGACATAGGTAAGCATCTTCCTTAAAGGTTGTTGCATATTTTTTTAAATGTCCTTTTTTACATTCTGACTCTCTGATAATTGTTTCTTAATGACGTTATCATGAGAGGAAACTCAGAATCATTGACTATTGACTAAGGAATTCAGACTGCTGAATTGAACTGTTATATAACTTACTGAAGTGATACATTATGTGATATAATTATAGAAGTATTTTCAAGTTGGTTTCCAAAACAAATTTTGATACAAAGAGTTCTAATCTTCAGTTACTAACTTATATAACCTGAACCATATGGAACAGAGCAAAATTTGAAATACGGTAGGAATGTTTATAAAGAGTCCCATGTAGTTTGACAAGTATCCAGGACAGATTGCATTTTATTGGGCACAAAGTTTATTCAGTTTGAGAGGCTGTTTAAGGGAAAAAAGTCTAAAAATATTTTACTTTGGTAAATTAAAATACATATATATGAACATACTGCCAGAACCCCTCACTGGACTTGGAAAGGATCCTGCCTTTATTAGCATCCCATAGGTTTATCTCTCCCTATAATTTATATTTTTTCTAAGTTGGAAGAGTTACTAGATTCAAGAAATTCCACTTTCATTGCCATTATTATGAGAGGAAAGCTTTTCTTCCAAGCCAAAGATGAAAATTAAATAATATCAGCCCTAAAGCCTTTCATATTCTATCAATAGACACACAAAAAGCTTATCAGGAAGCTTCACTAAAAATCTTTCTTAAAGACAGAAAAAAATATGGAAAAGGCCAGGATTTAAAGAAAAGCTATCAAAAAAGCAAGAAAGATTAGACCTGCTAGATCTAGTTTGACTGTGAAAATGTCTAATGTTTAAAAATTAGCAGTATTGGGGCTGGAGAGATGGCCTAGCGGTTAAGAGCACCGACTGCTCTTGCAGAGGACCCGGGTTCGATCCCCAGCACCCACATGGCGGCTAAGAACCGTCTGTAACTCCAGTTCCAGGAGAACTCCAGTTTCAGGGGAATCCGAGACCCTCTTCTGACCTCTGCGGCATTGCACGACATGGGTGCACAAACCTACATGCAGACAGTACATTCATACACATACAAAAATAAATAAAATTAATTAAAATTTTTTTAATTAGCAGTATTTTGTGATAGATACTTTAGATAAATAAATCAGCATTACCCATTGAAACTATTGCATGGAGATTGACAACTAGCAAATAAAAACGAGAGCCCCGCTGATACATGTGTAACTGCTGCAGATCAGGGGCCAGGCATGGTCCCATCATCTTCCCCCAAGGTTCCCTGATGATCTTATATTTTCAACTAATGGTCCAGTCACATGCTAAGATTAACACTAAATCTCCTCCAGAATACTATGCATATTATTAGAAACCACAGTAGTAGATCAATGATTTTCTTGCCTTGTTTACTTGGTAGCTATGGAAAAAAAGAGGAAAGACAGGCCTTATAAAACGTTGCAGGTGATACAGAGAAGACTATCAAAGCAGCTGCTTTCTAAAAAGCTGGCCTATTACATGCAGGCCTGGTGTCAAATATTTCATATCTTTGATTACAGATCTACACAGCAATCTTCAGGTTACATATGAGGTAATGGAGCCTGGATGGCGTTACATCTCTTCCCCTAGATACACAGCTAAGAAATGTACAACAGAGATATGAACCACTCTGACATATATGTTCTTTCCTGGCACCACGTCATTTGTTTTCATATGTCCCCATGGCTAAGTTTCTACAGGAAGATTTCCTAGAAAGCAAGAATGCTGACTTATTTCACAGTCATTTTACAAGTTATTTAGAATCGTAATCTCTTTCTCTGGAGAAAAATCTCCGATTTGAGAACTGCATTATTATCCACAATAATTTATAATAGAAAGTCATTTTATTCTAACTCATGGCACTTGGCAGTGATACTTACTGTAATCCCTCTCTCCTGATCCTCTGTCAGCTTTCTCCATTTGTTATTCTAACCAAATTTAAGCCTCTACATTTCCTTTGTGTGCCATGAATGCAGAATATACTGCTTGGGTTGTGTGCTGATTCTCATCTTTCTTAAAGCTATAATCATTAATTTGTCACTTGCCATGTGCCAGATCCTTTGACAAAGGTAATATAAGACAAAGCTCTCAGAATTTCAGATATAATAGGCAAACTAGGTCTGCATGTGACTAAATAATGTCATCAGCATTTTTGGCACATCATATAGATGGCTATACCATGAGAATAGTTCATTGGAGGAAGAGAGTACTGGGAGATCAGAGTGTAGTAAAGGTTCCTGGAAGTGTTGATATTTGAGCTAGGTCTAAAAATAAAGTCTGATTAACCAAAACAGCAAGAAGAAAAGAAGACATTCAGGGAATGAAGGAGGGAGGGAGGGAAGGAGGGAGAGAGAGAGATAATATACTAGAGTCTAGACTGAGATAAACAAGATGTTCTGAGAGTGGAACAAGGGTTCATAAGGATTCATATGGGCAGTAATGGGAGATACAGGTTAAGGCTACTTAGGATAAGCTTTCTCTGGGCCTCGAGCACCCTGAAGACTCACTCCTCCTTGCTATAAGGATAACAGAGAGTGCAGGACTATTTTAGGGTTATGAACAAGTGGCTTATTCAAAGTGTCCTTTTATGAAAATTAATGTGGAATTGATATTCAAGATTATAAGAATTCAATTAGAGATCTAATGTACTAGACCACAAGAGTCAAAGTACCAAAAATGGGAGGCTTAGCAGTGAAGGAAGTCAGCCAGCAGAGTCAAGGAAGCCAGACAGTGGAGAGGCCATCCTTCCTAGGTGATTAGAGGCTAAAGATGCAAGCCCTGCCTGGTGCCACAGCACCGGGGACGTTGCTGCAGGAGGACCACTGCACGTCTAAGGCCAGCCTAGGTTATACAACAAGGAGAAAAGGAAAGGCAAAGATATGAAAAATATACAAAGTTTTTTGTCAGATGCATAATGATGTCATTGATAAAAATAATGGTTCCACATGTTTAATAACTAATCAAAATTGACCTAAAAATCAACATATTTAATTCTTTACTTAGCTTTTTTAAAAAAACTGAGATTATTGGCAAGCCTAGTGGTGCAAGTCTGTAATCCTAGCAACTCAAGAGGCTGAAGCTAGGAGATCCTAAGTTCAAGACCTGCCTGGGTACAGAGTAAATTCAAGGCCAACATGGGTAACTCAATGAGACTTTCTCTCAAAATAAGTAAATAAAAGATTTGAGAAGTAGCTCAGTGGTGGAGTGTTTGCCCAGCACGTGCAAGGACCTAGTATCAATCTTTAGTACCACAAGAAGAAGCAATTTTAAAAAGCAAAGAAGGGAGGGAGAAAGGAAAGGAGACTACTATCAGGTCACTCTTCCTGTTTGCTGGCCTGGATTTCTTTATAACATCACTTTTCAGGGTAGCACAATAATTATGAGAAATTTCAAAATAGATGATACAAAGAAAAAGGTATCACAAAATGTGCCTAACTATAAAAATGAATGGCACTGACAGTTGTAAATGATTTAGTAAAATCTAGAATATTGGTCCTCCTGCTAACAGCTCATGTGCCATAAAACTATCATTAGTTGTACTAATGAAAACAATAATAAAATATTGAATAAAAATAAGTATCAAGCTAGATGTGGTGGTACATACCTTAATCCCAGCACTTAGGAGGCAGAGGCAGGCAAATCTCTGTGAGTTCAAGGCCAGCCAAGTCTACAAAGCAATTTCCAGACCAACAACTACAGGGAGACCCTGTCTCAAAAAGATCCCCCAAAATATATGGATAAATAAATATCAAAATACAGGATTATCGTTTAAATAAGCTAATTATTATTTAAATAATGATAATAGTTAATCATGTTAAATTTTTTACTTAAGTGGATTCTCTAAAATGTTTTTTAAAGGGGTTTCTCTTTGATATTCTAAATATTTTCTCCTCTAATGCTTATATTCGTTTAACAAACCCCTTAAAAGGTAGTAAATTTTAGTTTACCTTTGTTCCAATTCTTTAACTTCAAAAACAAATACTTTACAATAACTAATACCAGCTAAGGGGCATTTAAACATATAGGTCTAAAAATCAACTTTCTGAAGTTTACATTACCTATTAAAGAATCAAAAAAGTATCTATCATAAATCTGTAAGTACGCTTAGATATAAAATTAGAAACCTCGATTCACCATTTCTCATTGACTTAATGTTTAAAAATCAAGGAGGCACAGAACTACCACATCCCAGATCTCTGTTTCCAATAGGAAGTTTTGCTTTTACACATAAATATTATTTGTTATGCTTGTAATGTTTTGTGTGCTAAAGGCTATGGCACAGTTTCCAACCGGAAAGATAAACGTGTTAATAGCATCTATTCTCTGTGCCTTTCTTTGCAAGTATTTCTCCTGTCTAAGATGGCTGAATTATGAGAAAAGAAACGAGCGTAGCCAGCTTGCACTTGCCCCTAGATCCGTTTCCAATTGACTAGGACTATAGGGAAGATGGCTTGATAACTGCAGTGATCTAGGTCATCCTGGATGAGTTAACAGTCAGGGTGCAGCATACAAAAGGTGCTTGGCTTGAGCTCACCTTCTTTAGTTTTGCTGCTATTAGTCAAAATTGTAATGTTATTTTAAACCCCTCTGAAATGGCGAAATTTCAGGCAATCCATCACACAGAAATGCTCTGGGTTTCTATTGCTGAGCACAGATTTCCCAAAACCATGGCCTTTGTAAATAAATCCCTGTTCCCTGTGGCCAGCTACAGAATGGTTTCAGTCATTATAAACTCATATTTTAACACTAGATATATTTCCCATCTAAAAAGTCTCTACTTGTCTATACGAACAGTGATCTTTGGGGTGGTGGAAAGCAAATTCTAGCTCACCCTGTCAGGATACTCTCCAACCTTAAAACTATGTGATCTTAGGGCAAACTCCTATTGGTGTTTTGGGGTTTTTTTTTTTTTTTTGGTATTTTCGAGACAGGGTCTCCCTGTAGTCCCAGCTGTCCTGGAACTCACTCTGTAGACCAGGCTGGCCTTGAACTCACAAAGATCCGCCTGCCTCTGCCTCCCAAGTGCTAGGATTAAAGGAGTGCGCCACCACGCCCGGCTGCCTGTTGTATAAGTGATTTAGAACTCACTTGTCACCAGTCTGTCAATTAAAATTTCCAAACTCAATTTCTGTCCTATTTTAAATTTGTAAGATTTATTTTTATTTTATGCGTATGAGTGTTTTTCCTGCTTGTATGCACCTTCCCACTGCCCTTAGAGGCCAGAAAAGGATACTATATCCCCCTGGAACTGGAGTTACAAATGGTTATGAGCTGCTCTGTGGGTACTGGGAACCATACCCCAGTCCTCTGGAGGAGCAAATGCTGTTAAACAAGTGATCCTAACCACTGAGCCATCTTTCAGCCCCTTGTCCTGTTTCAATACTTATGTAGTGATACTTCCCACTTAAGTGAGACTAGAGTCTAAGAAGCACCTATCCTTTGCCAGGCAAGGCTGCACCTCTCCTCTTGGGCCATGTGGTCATCCACATTTATTTATTATTTTTATTTTATGTGTATGAGTGTATCGCCTGCATGTGTGTAAGTGCACCCATGTCATAAAATGCCTGAAGAGATCAGAAGAAACCATCCAATTCCCTAGGAACTAGAATTATGGATAATTGTTAGCCACCACACGTGGGTGCTGGGAATCAAACAGGGTCATGAGGGATTTTCTTCTTGCTTGTCTGTGTCAGCCAGACAGCGATACACACCTGTAATCTCAGCATTGTGGAAGTGGAGGCAGATGGATCGTGAGTTTGAAGCCAAGCTGGGCTACATCGTGAGCTAAAGGCTAGCCTGAACTATATGGTGAGACCCTACCTCAAAAGAAAAAGGAGGGCTGGAGGGATGGCTCAGTGGTTAAGAACACTGGCTGCTCTTGCAGAGGACCCAATTTCAATTCCCAGCACCCACATGGTGGTTAACAACCCTCCATAACTGTCCATAGTGGAGCTTAGGTTTGCTTGTTTTCACTGGTAAAGCATCTCATTCCTTGAAGATAAAGATGTTTCTTTTTACTTTTACTTTTCTTTTGTAAAATATGTTATTTTTATTTTATATGTATGAGTGTATTGCTTAAATGTGTGTAAGTGCAGCCATGTCATGCGATGTGGTGTAATGCAGAGGTCAGAAGAGGGGGTTGGGTTCCCCTGTAACTAGAGGCAGATCTCTGTGAGTTCAAGTCCAGCTTCGGCTATATAGAGAATTCCAGGACAACTGGGGCTACAGGGAGACCCTGTCTCAAAAGGACAAAATAAATAAATAAATCTCTAAAAATGCTTTAAAAAGTTATACCTGTATTATTTCATGTAATTCTGTCAGCATCCTGTAAAATACCCATTACTTCTGGCACCTAATAGTTAAGGAAGCTGAGCTAACTGATAGCTTGCCCAAGAACATGCACTTGATTAAGTGATGAAACTAGTATCCAAATAGGCAAAGTACTCCAGACCTCATACCCATAAATGTACAAGTAACAAGAAAGAAAGAGTTATATCCAAGCGTATAACTATTCATAGTTACTATGGAGAGAGGAAAGACCAGAGAAGTCTCTCTAATGTCACACTTAATAAACCCAACACAATTGAGCTACAACTTTGTTACTAACTGAATATGTCTGAAAGAACAGCTCTGTGAATCTCAGGTTGTTGGTAGAAATATATTTACAACTATAACATTACTCTCAATAGCACATTGGTATATAGTAATTCACTTCATTACAAAATAATAAACTACTACAATATATCTTGCCACATTTAAATCTTTAGGCATCAATTTAGAAATGTGTAACATTTGTCATGGCAAGTTAGTCATTTGGTAAAACCCAGAGTGATGTAAGGCTTTTATTCTGATTTGTATCTGAGTCCTTGGATCATTATCCTTTTATACATATTCATACACTCAAGACCTCTTGCTCTCTCTTGTCTGTTAAAAGATACCAAAGGAGACCCAAAGGTTGAAGATGTTAGGACCTTTGTACGACTCTATTCTAGTTTTATAGCCTTAGGCCCTCTATTGACTATGTGATCTGCTACATTCCTCTACCAACTCAGGAAATAACCTGTTAGTGTAAGAACAGGAACTATAACAAAGTACATATTTTCTTTTTTCTGGGTTTTTTTTTTTTTTTTTTTCCTTTTTGAGATAAAGTCGCCCTGTAGCGCCAGCTGGTGGCCTGGAACCCACTATGTAGACCAGGCTGGCCTTGAACTCACAGAGATCAGCCTGCCTCTCCCTCCCAAGTGCTGGGATTAAAGTTGTAGACCACTATGCCCAGCACAAAGCACATATTATCAATACTTATAAAGAAGAACATGGGGCTGGTGAGATGGCTCAGTGGGTAACCGCAGCATCTCTAAGCTGCATTACAGTTACACCTGAATTAAGAAACACCCTGATTCTTAGCATTTGTTTTAGGCCAAGAGCAACCCAAACCCCGAGAACCTGTTCCTTCAGGTTTCTTTGAGAACTTTGCTCCCAAGTTAAGGCCTTACTTGTTCTTCTTCTTTTTTCTTTTTTTTTGCTACTTATTTATTTATTTATTTATTATTTTATGTGTATGGGTGTTTTGCCTGCATATATGTCAGTGCACCCATGTCATGCAAAGCCCACAGAAGCCAAAAGAAGGCATTGGATCCCCTAGAACTGGAGTTACACATGGTTGTTAGCCATGTGCATGCTAGGAATCGAACCCTGATTCTCCACAAGAGCAGCCAGTGATCTTAACTGCTGAGCCATCTTTCCAGCCCCCTTATTCTTTCTTTTATTGAAACAGCATGAAATGGTGAGGTCAAAGTCAGGACACACCCTTATCCATCAGAGAATCCTCTTGCCTTTGATACCTAGACCCACAATTATAAACAGGCACAATTATAAATAGACTTCAGAATTTTTCCCATTGTTTGAATGACACACTGCTTTCAGTGCATTGACTATGTAAATCATGAATACATAAATTCATTCATATTCTATTATACACTGTCTTGGATTGAGGGCAAGGAGGGTTCCTAAGGATTAAGGTCAGATGCCTAGGTCACAGGAGCCATACACTCGGTAAGCTTATTTACATAATCTACAGTAACTTTTTGGTTGCAAGGTTAGAGAGTGTTTTCTGGGAAGACAAGAGGACTTGAATTCAGGTCTCCAGCACCCATGTAAAAGCTAGTCGTGACTGTGTAGAGGCATACACCATCATATGCCGAGCACTGTGGAGCAGACAGGTGGATCCCAAGAGCTCCCTGGCCAGCCATTCCAGCTGTCTTGGCAATCTTCAGGCCCAGTGAAAGACCCTGTCTCAAAAAGTATGGAGTAGAACATAGAGGAAGGCATCTAACATCAACTTCTGGCTTCCGTGACCATGTATACACACACACACACACACACACACACACACACACACAGGTGCACACATACAGGACTTAAAAACTAAAAAGCAGAAAGAATTGTTTAATTAAGATCTAACCTAATTAGTGATAAAAAGATCTGCTACACCATGATTCTAATTTAAATGTTCACACATAGGTTTATACTACATATTTTAGGTGTTTAGATATAAAATGAATGGAAACAGTGTGTCTAACTTGACTGTAAAAAAATAGGAGAGAGAATAAAAACAAGCTTATTATCAAAAGATACATATAATTTAGTGGATTTCTGTCATTTTCTATCTTCCTTGGAATACCAAGTCATTTAAACTATTTTTAATCTTTTTTCCAGGAGACAGTATTTGCACGTGTGTTCCTATGAATGCAGTGCTCAGTGTTTGCTAGGAGACTGACTTTTTGTTTTATTTATTTTTATTATTATGGGGATATAATGATATGTATGTAAGTGTGGGCATGCGTATGCCATGGTGAACATGTGAAGGTCAGAGAACAGCTTCAGAGAATCAGTTTGCTCTACCTTGTTACGACAGTCTCTCTTGTTTTTTGCCACCCTGCATACTCCAGATTAGCTGGCCCGTGAGCTTCCAAGCAGTGCCCCTGTCTCTACCTCCTGTCTTGCTGTGGCCTGCTAGGATTATGGATGTATGCCGCAGCATCCAGCTGTTTTACATGGGTTCTGGGGAAGGAATGCACGTCTTCAGGTTCGCACAGCAGGCACCTGTACTCCCTGTGCCATCTTACAAGCTCCAGGATTGACTATATTTTTTTTCATTTATTTCATTTTTTAACAATAAGTAATAAGTTATGGGTATAAGCATCCTTCATGTAAAACCAATTTGCAAGCAGTTGTGCCCAAACCCACACAGCCCAAGGCTCCCACCATCCAGCTAGAGGGGCTTATATGTACAATATTGCTGTAGTTTCACCATTCACCCCAATCGCAGCCCTTACATTCTACCACACCCCTCTTCCGCAGATTGTTCCCTAGGCTTAGAAAAGGGGCACAGGTGGACGAGAAGCAAAACAGTCTACTTTCTCTGGCGATGTCGTTCCAGGATTGACTTTTTTATTCCCACAATATGACATAATTTCTCCATTCCTTGATATTCATAGTTTTAGCACTTTTTACAGATAATTAGACATAAAATAATTCACAGAGATTTATGTTTATGAAATTGAGGTACTATATTTCATGAACAGATGTCTGTGTCTCTTCAAAAGATTACAGAGCAGTTCAGTTTTCAAACTTTGAAACTGAAGGGTGGAGCATTCTGGTCCTGCTTCCTACATCTGAATGAATTACCTCATTTGGGGATTTAACCCCATAGATCTGGACTGACTTATTAACAGCATCAGTTGTTTCTCTGAACAATATAAATGCTACATTTTTTTCAGGGAAAGATATTGTTTCATGTGGTCCTATAGCAAAAAGGAAAGTGATAATTCCCTAGGAAAATAAATATGAAGCTGATGGTATATTAAGTCACTGAATAAACTGCACATCTCCTGGTCAGAAACAGTAGGTTAATGGCCTTGCGTAGACCCAAAAGATGTGGAGAACTTGCTTCTTTATTTCAGGCTCAAGAGGTTATTGCCTTCAAGGGTAATTGTTTTTAAGAATGGCTGTTACTTCCTACCACTTGAGAGGCAGAGGCAGGCAGATCTCTGTGAGTTCAAAGCCAGCCTGGTCTACAGAGTGAGTTCCAGACCAGCTGGGGCTGAAGGAGACCCTGTCTCAAAAAAAAAAAAAACAAACCAACAACAACAATGACAAAAGTCATCCTCCAGTACATAGGAATATTTCAGTAAAACCAAAACCCTGTCTCAAAAAAAAAAAAAAAAGAAAAGAAAAAGAATGGCTGTTTAACTAAATCCTCAGTACCAGGCCAGTAGAACAAGTATTACAAACTTAATAGTATTCTATATCAGAGATCTGCTATATGAGGTCATATTCTCTTAAGTCATTATTATATATACTGTTCATGTTCCACTCTTTGATAATAGGTTCCAGTTTGTAAGCAATTTCTCATATGTGTTTTATTTTGACTATTATTCCCCTGTGTACAGGAGCAGCTTTTTCGTAATATTTACATATGATCCTTTTTACAGCAGCAACCCAGCTCACAGATACTACCTCGCAACAGATCCGGTCACAGGAGATTTGTATGTTTCTGACACTAACACCCGCAGAATTTATCGCCCAAAGTCACTCACGGGAGCAAAAGACCTGACCAAAAATGCTGAAGTGGTTGCAGGGACAGGGGAGCAGTGCCTTCCCTTTGATGAGGCCAGGTGTGGGGACGGAGGGAAGGCCGTGGAAGCGACACTCATGAGTCCCAAAGGTACTGATAGTTGTCAATTTGGGCCTTGCTTTATTCTTTCTAAAGGCAGAAAAATCTAGCTAGTGCCTAGTTGTGTTTAATGCAGAGCCTAACATTTTACCTCTAGCTATGTGCTAGGAAGCTGCTTCACATGGAGTGTTTTAAAAGCTGGTTAGCACGGGGCCGCTACAGTGCTAAGATGACTTTACAGTAAACAGAAGTTCTCTGCCTATTTTATCATCATACTATTTTTTCAACTTTACAAAGACCAAAGCAACCACTCTGTATTATTCAGGTCACGGTCCTGTTAAACTTTAGATTCTTTCATTGTCCTGGAATTTCTTTGTCATGAATGAGTCCCAGGCTCTTTAAAACCATCACTAAGCAACCTATTAGCTCTCACCCACTTCGAAGCTGTTAAACTTTTGTTTCTATGCCATGGGAAAAACTGCTTGCTGTGAGGAATTTTTGGAGGTAACAGGGGCTAAAATTCTATGTGATAAAAGCTTTTAAGCCAGTCAGGATTGACTCCTTGCTCAAGATTATGCCATTCAATACAGTGTTGTTTGGTTTGGGGATTTTTTTTTTCATTATAACGAGTGATGATTATGTGAGCAAGGGCTGGAAAAATATTTGCTGTACTAAATTATTCATAATAGCAAATTTCATTGTAACAAGGTCAGCTAGATACTAACCTTGTCTTAGATCTCTCTTTGTTAGAAGAATCCATGACTGTAAGTTTACTGTAACAGACTTTGAACCTGTCTCTATAATGTGTAGGCTACACTGAAGTTGTAAACATTATTTTGTATTTTGAAACATATAGGTATTACCTATGTGACTCTGCACTTTCTGGAGATACTTACAAATTTGGATTCTTCATTGAATTTCTTTATTTGCATAAATGTATTTAATTATAAATGCCTATGTCAGTTTTTCTTCTTTTCTAATGTTTTTACAATCAGCAATCTTACCTGCTTTCCTACCTACCTCTTACGCACTTATGTAACACTGGGGCTAAGTGTTATATTTAGTTATGGGCCTAAGAATTTAATAAAATTAATTATTATAAGTAGTAACATTTACTTCTCTTATATAAAGGAATGGCAGTTGATAAGAATGGACTAATCTACTTTGTTGATGGAACTATGATTAGAAAAGTTGATCAAAATGGAATCATTTCGACTCTCCTGGGCTCTAATGACCTGACGTCAGCCAGACCTCTCACCTGTGACACTAGCATGCACATCAGCCAGGTAACTCGAATTGTTTTCCTTCTAAGTGATTTGATTTGCTGTGTTGGTAAACTGTGATGGCACTATACCAAACTGCATCTGTCATATATGTCACCAGTTAGGATGCAATCATTGTTTGAGTGTGTCTCAGGAGCTAATAACATTATATTATTCTGTAATTCTGCATTTGATAAATTCAGTGGAATGCAAAACAGTTATCACTAAGAAATACTAAGTATTTATAATAAAATACCAGTAAAGAAGCAGCATGGAGATATTCCAAAAAGAACAAAACAGCTTAAATCCCTAATCTTTTGATTGCATGGGCTCCGTAAGTACAAGAGAAAACCCTCTATGATTAGTCCCAAGGGGCTTATATTTAGAATTAGGAACTTAACTATTGGCCTGATTGAAAACACAATAGAATACTAATGTATTCATAACCTAGGAAGCCCTGGTGTTTGGTGGTTATTACTGCTACAAGGAACATGCAGGCTTATAACTCAGCGGTATCTGTTGACTCACTGCATAGAAGTTCATTTGCTGTTTGGCTCTAACTAGCAAATCTTTCATGCACTGCATTTTTAAGTAAGATGTTATTTTCCTGCATTTGTCTCCACTCAAAAATCTTAGGTTTATTTTACCAGAGCTATTGAAAAACGATTTTAAAACAGTTTATCAAATTAAGGCTAATTTCCCTGAATGGTCTAATTTACTCTTCTAGCAAATTAACTGCAGTGTAGTAACTGACTAACCAGAACATTTCTTTCTTTATTAAGGTCCGTCTGGAATGGCCCACTGACCTAGCCATTAACCCTATGGATAACTCCATTTATGTCCTGGATAATAATGTAGTTTTACAGATCACTGAAAACCGTCAAGTTCGCATTGCTGCTGGACGGCCCATGCACTGCCAGGTCCCTGGAGTGGAATACCCAGTGGGGAAGCATGCAGTTCAGACAACACTGGAATCAGCTACTGCCATCGCTGTGTCCTACAGTGGGGTCCTTTACATTACCGAAACTGATGAAAAGAAAATTAACCGAATAAGGCAGGTCACAACAGATGGGGAAATCTCCTTAGTGGCTGGAATACCTTCCGAGTGTGACTGCAAAAATGATGCCAACTGTGACTGCTATCAGAGTGGAGATGGCTATGCCAAAGATGCCAAACTCAGTGCACCATCCTCCCTAGCTGCCTCTCCAGATGGTACACTGTACATTGCAGATCTGGGAAATATTCGGATCCGGGCTGTGTCAAAGAATAAGCCTTTGCTTAACTCTATGAATTTTTATGAAGTTGCCTCTCCAACTGATCAAGAACTCTATATCTTTGACATCAATGGTACTCACCAGTATACTGTCAGTTTGGTCACTGGCGACTACCTGTACAATTTTAGCTACAGCAACGATAATGATATCACTGCTGTAACTGACAGCAATGGCAATACCCTTCGGATCCGAAGGGATCCAAATCGGATGCCTGTCCGGGTGGTGTCTCCGGATAACCAAGTGATATGGTTGACCATAGGAACCAACGGCTGTTTGAAAAGCATGACTGCTCAAGGACTAGAACTAGTTTTGTTTACTTACCATGGCAATAGTGGACTTTTAGCCACCAAAAGTGATGAAACTGGATGGACAACATTTTTTGAGTAAGTATATGAAAATTTCACTCCTAATTACAAACTATCGTAATATAATAATGCAGTCTATATACTCTTGTGGACTGGAGAGGACTGTATTCTTTCTTTTTCTCAGTATATACTTTTATTGAATTTTTGTGCATTTCACATGCACAAAATTATCTTGCTCATATTTACCAGATTTTCTTCAGTGTGCGATCATTCACTGGAGCCTGGTCAGCCTGTCTAATGTCACTCCCTTAAAAAAAATCATACTCTTCCTCACCCACTAGTAATCGGCTGCCAGTAGTTCCTCAGCTAAGGTTGGGGGCTTCCTACCCACCTCCCCAGTTCTATGCTGGGTTTTGTCTGACTGAATAATTTGCATGGGTCTTGTTCATGCTGTCACTATTTCTGTAAGTTCATATGAGCAACGTCCCAGAAGCCCAGAAGACTGTTTCCTTATAACCACCCACCACCCTGTCTCTTGCAGTCTTTCCACACCCTTTTTTGCAATGGCCCCTGAGCCCTGGGTGAACTTTAATATAAAAGTCCTATTCAGGGACATGCATTTTGCAGTCTCTTATTCTCTACAGTTTGGCTAATTGTACCCTTCTGTGTTCATTGCTTACTGTTGCATGAGGGAGCTTCACTGGTGAGAATTGAAAGATGCATCAGTATTCTCTCTATTCCTGATCCACAATGTTCCCTGAGGCTTAGGTACAGAGATTCCATTATAGACATGTCACTTGGGGCTGGGTATCTCAAAGACACTTATTCTTTGTGTGTGACCAGTTGGAGAATTCTGTAGTGATGTCCATCTGTTGCCAAAAAGAAGCTTCTTTAATGAATGGTAAATGATATGCCTGTCTGTAAATATAAGGATTCATATTTAGCATACAGTAAGAAATTATACTTGTCTAGGGATGTAACAGATGTAGGGTTTTCTCTAGCATCTGTGACCTCTCTAACTTTGTGTTTGGGCCTATATTTACGGTACCACACATGAGTTCCCTCCCATTGGGTGGGCTTTAAGTCCAGTGAGATAGCTGTTGATTATTCCCTTCCCCAAGATAAAAGAGGCACTACTACACTGATATAGTTTGCTGTACTGGTCATTCTTGTGGTTATTAAAGCTTTAAATCTGGGGTTGGAGCACTGATTGATTTTTTTCCCTTAGCAGTTTGCATAGTGTTCTCTACAACTATGAGAGCTAGTCTTCAGGGAGGAGGCTTCCAGGTCAGCTCCAACTCTGTTGCTGTAAGTCCTGTGTCTGAAGCATGGGCTTGTCTGCAGCAGTAGAGCCATACCTTCAAGTTCTGGGAGGCAGTCAAGGACTGCAGCAGTAGCTTGTGTAATTTTGGGAGTCTCTTGACTATGCTGAGCAACAACTCGAAGGGAGGTTTCTCCTGTCTGGCACTGTTTCTTCTTAGATCCTTCAGGCATACACATGCAACTTATGTTCAGATACTCTCCTTGTAATTTTCAGTAGGCTTCTGAACTAATGAATTTCTCTGATTTTTTCATACCACTTAAGCATTCTCTCTCTCTCTCTCTCTCTCCCTCCCTCCCTCCCTCCCTTCCTTCCCCTTCCCTCCCTGTCCAATCTTCTCTGCTCCCTCCCCATTTTCTTTTATAACGCTCCCTCCTCTCTTCCAAGTTAGATGCCCCCAATTTCCCCATTTTACCCTTGGTAACACCCATCTCCTACTGCCCCCCTCCTTGGGTTCCTTCTTTTCCTTAGCCTCCATGGTTTCTTTCCATTTTCCTGGCTCCTGAAGTTTTAGTTTTAGTTTTTTAAGAGTTCTCCACATTAATTGCCATGGTGGTGGTACCAGTTTGCAATCCCCCTTTCCCCCCATCCTTGCCAGCATTCCGTGACATTTGTTCTCTTGATCTTAGCCTGTCTCACTGGGGAAAGATGAAATCTTAAGGTAGTTTTGATTTGCATTTCCCTACTTAGTAAGGATGCAGAACACTTTTTTGTGACTTTTTGAGACAGGGTCTCCCTGTAGCTCCAGCTGGCCTGGAACTCACTCTGTAGACCAGGCTGGCCTTGAGCTCACAGAGATCCGCCTGCCTCTGCCTATCAAGTGCTAGGATTAAAGGCAAGAGCCACCCGCCACCACACCTGGCTTAAAGATGATTCTTAGCAGCCCTGTGGGTCCTCTGTAAGAGCGCTCTTAAGGGCTAAGCCATCTCTCCAGCCTCCAGATGCTGAACACTTTTTAATGTGTTTCTTGGCCACTTTTAGTTCTTCATTTGAGAATACTTTGTTCAGATCCACAGCCCATTTTTAATTGGATCATTTGTTTTCTTCATTCTTTGTTTTCTGAGTTCTTTGTATAGTCTGGATATTAATCCTCCGTCAGATGTGTAGCTGGTGAAGGTTTTCTCCCACTATGTGGGCTTCCTCTTTGCTCTGTTGGTTGTTTCCTTTGCTATACAGAAGGTTTTTAGTTTAATGATATCCCACTTGTCAATCCTAAGCAATTGATATCCGATTTAGAGAATCTGATCCTGCACCTATATCTTACACTGCCTATGTTTTCTTCTAACAGTTTCAGTGTGTCAGGTTTCACATTGAGTTCTCTGAACCATTCATAGTTGGCTCTTGTGCAGGGTGATAGATAAGGGTCTAATTTCATTCTTACATAGATGGAGATCCAGTTTTGCCAGCACCATTTGTTGAAGATACTCTCTTTCCTCCAGTGTGTTGCAGGGAACTATATTCTTAAGGTACTAGAGCTTCTAGAATTTTTGATCCCTGTTTGAGAAAAAAAAGAAGTCAAAATTATGAAAATTATATGCAGAGCCTTGGAAGACACCCATTCATGTGAAAATCCTCAAAGATTAAATATCATTTAGCGCCATGGTAAATTTACCTCTCCTTAAGGACTGACATTTTGCTTCTGGTAGACTTAACAAATTAGCAGAAAACCTTTCAAAGAACAGTCCATAGCTTTAGTTTTAGGCATAAACCCTCTGGGTTTGGATTTTCCCAGTTGATAACACAGTCTATGGCAGGAGCTTTCATTGAAAGAAAACTTTGAAAATCATTTACAATGTGCTCAGCTGGCTACATCAGTACTACAAATGTTATTATCAAATAGAAGACATCTTTTCTTTTTTTTTTTTTAATTAGTTTTTATTGATGCTTTGTGCATTTCATACATTTTTCCAATTCAGTTCAGGCTTATTTCCCTTTCTCTCCCCCCCCCACCCCCACCCCATCCCAGATCATGCATTCTGCCATAACTGTCCTGCATCTTTCTCTGTTTTTTTTTTCATTTTTAGCTATAAGTGATAATCCATGAGTACAAGCATCCTTCATGCAAAATCTATCTGCAGGCTGTTGTGCCCAAACACCTACAGCCCCACCATCCAGTGGGGGGTGACAGGTTGTTTGTTCAATCAAGTTGATCAAATGAGTGTCCAGACTACATTGCTGTAGTTTCACCATTCACCCCAATCGCAGCCCTTACATTCTACCACGCCCCCTCTTCCGCAGGTTGTTCCCTAGGCTTAGAAAAGGGGCACAGGTGGATGAGAGGTAAAACAGTCCACTCTCTCTGGAGCTGTTGACTTGGACTCTGGTCAATTCTGGCTGTTTCCTTTCATGGGCTGACAGTTTGTCCAGGAATAACCTTTCGATCCTACTAATGAAGAACAAGCAATTAGATATATAGGTATTTAAGCAGCACTAATAGTTATGGTAGGTTACTTTAGCATAGACACATGTTTGGTTATGTTAATCCATGAATTACAATTTTCCCCCCTGTTAAATATGACAGGGTCTTACTGTGGCTTATAACATCTCCTAACCTGTAGAGGATGTAAGCTTGTGGCATCAGCCATGGGTTATTTCTCCAAGGGGAGAGCCAATAGCCAATTAGATTTGGGATATTCATAGCAGTTATCAGAGAAGATAAACCATAGAACTTTGCAACTAAATGCAAATCAGGACTGTTGGCCCACCATTTGAAAGCATGTGGAAAGGTTAGGAGATTTATTCAGCCAGGACGTTCTACTAAAAGTGGGGTAGTAGCCCACACAACACGCTCTCTAGTCACACTTTGTAAGGTCAGTGAGAGTAAGATGAAAATTAGCTGTTGTATATTTTATGCTGTGTGTACTTTGCAGTGAGTGCATGTATAAAATCACTGTCAATCGCTTGTTCACTTGACTAACATTGCGTAAGCCATGAGGGGAAATTAAGTGCGCAAAGATGACATGATGACAAATGCAAAACAGTCTTGGAATGAATATTGAGTTCCTTAGTGTGACTTTTACAGTGATAGTCTGAAGCAGAAGCATTTTCTCCAGGAGTGCACCTCTAAAATTACAATAAAAGTCGGTGGAAAAAGTCATTCAATACACAAATATTTTCTATACAACTTCTCTGGAATGGATCTTACACATAAAGCTTAGTTCTCCTGTAGCTCGAATTGCTTTTCTTTTTTGACAGATCCCCTTTTAATAAAATGAATGTTACCCAGCAGCATGATTTTGTCAGAGGAACAAACCTTTTCAACTGAATTACATTAAAATTCTGTCCTTAGCATTCCTCTTGCTCATTTTAGGATCGCAGTAGGAAGGGAACAAATTGGAAGTTAATGGAAAGCACTTCCTTTGCAGCACTTTCAAAGTGATGGCAGGCTGCGTTGCCACAGAGAGAGAAGGAGTAGAGAGAATGTGCAGGCCGCAGATGAGCCTGGCCAGGAGAGCCGCTCTCATTAGAAGACCCTCAGCCATGGTGCTGTCATGGGTAGGGTTTCACGTTAGTTGAAAGCAGGGAGACAAAACAGAATAAGTTTTTAGTACAGTTTAGGACTCAAGTGCTGCTCTGTGGACCATTTTTTAATGTGTCCTTATTTGTTCCAGAAACTGACACTACACAGAAGTTCACCATGTGGGAACTAATCAACCCAGGGACTTGTAGCAGACACAGTATTTTACTTAAAACCCACAAATTCAAAATGGGTAAACTCTGACAGTTAAGTAAATGTGGAGTAGTCTTGACAAATTCAGATCTTAAAAAAAAGATAGTACAAAAAAAAGATATACATCTCTATAAAAAAGATCCTTTGAGAATTTAGTTTTATTTATTTTTTTTTTTAAAGTAAAGCATAGTCAAGAATCAGGGATTGGGTTGGCAAGCCCATCTTGTGAATTCAATGGGAAAACATTGCTCTACTACATCACAATAATGTTTACAATAATACAGATTTGTTTCACATTATATCTGAAGTATAACCATTAGAAGATATGGCTAGCAAAATCACAGAAAAAGTAACTATTTCAAAAAGTCATTATTAAAATATTTAACTATAACCCATATGTATGGGTGAGTTATACTTTAAGGATGTATTTTAAGAATATAGGAGACAAAACAGTGTTTTCAAAATAATATTTCTAATAAAATTAACAGAAGTTTTTTTTTCTTTTTCTTATTATGTTCAAGGGTTCACATTTTTCTTTTAATTTTATATTACTCTAAAATATGCACATATACCTTCCACCCATGTATATTAATTACCATGCCTGAAAGTAGGTGATAAGTTAATTCTAGGTATTAATTCTAATATCTCATTAAGATATTCACATTATAACATCATAGTTGCTTTCAGATAGAAAGAAATATAACAATAACATTGTTCAGCTTCTCTTTCAGTTGGGGGATTTGGTACTAGCATCCATAAATGAGGGAAACCATTCCCCGTTTGTTTTGGGGGGGACTGTGTTACTTCACTTAGCATAATGACTTCAAGTTCCATCCATTTACCTGCAAATCTCATGATGTCATCTTTCTGGGGGGCGGGGGGACTGTGTTACTTCACTTAGCATAATGACTTCAAGTTCCATCCATTTACCTGCAAATCTCATGATGTCATCTTTCTTTACCACTGCATAGAACTCCATTGTGTAGATGTACCACATTTTTGTTATCCAGTCCTCAATTGAGGGGCATTTGGGTTGGTTCCAACTCTTTGCTACTGTGAAAAGAGCTGCAATAAACATAAGATGTGCATGTATCTTTGCAGTAGGATGAGTGAGTCTTGTAGGTATATACCTAGAAGTGGTATGGCTGGGTCCAGAAGTTTTTTTTGTTTTTTGTTTGTTTTATTTTGGTCTTTTAGAGACAGGGTCTCCCTGTAGCCCCAGCTGTCCTGGAATTCACTCTGTAGACCAGGCTGGACTTGAACTCACAAAGATCCACCTGCCTCTGCCTCCCAAGTGCTAGGATTAAAGGCATGCGCCACCACGCCTGGCCAGAAGTTTTTATTTAAAACGCAATAGTATAAGCCGGCCAGAAGTTTTTATTTAAAACGCAATAGTATAAGCCGGGTGTGGTGGCGCACACCTTTAATCCTAGCACTTGGGAGGCAGAGGCAGGTGGATCTTTGTGAGTTCAAGGCCAGCCTGGTCTACAGAGTGAATTCCAGGACAGCTGGGGCTACAGGGAGACCCTGTCTCAAAGCCAAAAAAAAAAAAAAAAAAAAAAACACAATAGTACATGTTTAATCCCAGCACTCAGGAAGCTGAGGCAAGAGGATTGAAAGTTGGAGGCCAGCCTGGGCTATGCAATGAGTTCAAATCCAGCTTGAGCTGTATAGTGAGTCAGAAGAGGAAGGAAGGAAGGAAGGGAGGGAGGGAGGGAGGGAGGGAGGGAGGGAATATTTAAAGCACTGTATTGTTTATTTTCCTTTATATATCTTCAGCAAAGATATAATTTCAAAAATTGCCAAGAAACATTTTTGCAAAAGTCCCTGAAAATAGAGCATTTAACCTAAGGTATTCAGAATTACGTGGTTAGAGTGACAAATGATTTTTATTGTTGTCATTCTATATATTCTTACAAAACAGGCCACTTCTGCCAAGGGTCAGAACCCATAAAACACTCTCTAAACCTGAGCTCAGAAAGCAGGGGTTTTGTGTCTCTGGCCAGGCCTCCAGGACTCATTCTCACAGAACAGCACACTGTGTCTGTGACCCTTTGATATGGGAAGCGGGCAGACCTAGTTCCTACTTCAACTCGGAGGTGCCTTAACCACAGGTTCTGCTTACTGAATCGTGACCTGCACACATGGCTGTTGTGAGTGCCCTAATAGAGGCACCGAGACCTCCCTGAGTCTCTGGCAGGCCCATTCAGGTGTTTTTAGTTATGCAACCTTTTCCTCCTGTCTCTGGGCTATCATGGGCTAAGCGAATGGCAGGCCCCCACTCTATGTCTGTCCCCCTGACCCAAGCAGGGATATCTTCATGCACTATTCATGTGTTGCTCCCCCAACCCCCTTTATGGGTAGTTGAGGTCCTGAGCTATTCATCTCTGACACAAGCTTTGACCTTGACTGTCTCCTAGCTGTCACTTGACCAGCACTAGCACCCTCCCAACGTGCAGGTGTCTCAGTACTGCTAATTCTACTAAACGTTATTTGTTCTCATATTTACATGATCAGTGTGTAGTTTTACTGTGCCCGAGTTAACTCTATCCAGTGACCGAGAAGCTATAGTCTTTGGTTATTTCATAGTTAGCCCCTGTGCATAAGGTGGTCAGCAGTGGTCTAGGTGAAAGCTTGTGAGCAGCCATCCTTACTTCAGATTAAGTTTGTTACAATTATCTGCACTAGAAGCAAGGATATATGAAAGAGTTCAGGATCGGCCAGCCTGCAGTTTGTGGCCCAGAGCCCTGTCCCTCCTCATCTTCTAACTCATCTCATACCCAACTTATTCCCATCCCCCAGTGTCTCAGGCTTGCCTTGCAATTTCCACCATAGGCCTTTTTCCTTGCTACCTACAGAGTGATCTCTCTTCCCTGAAGGCTTCCTCTGTTTTTGTCGTTGTTAGTGAGCTCATGTCTCAGTAATATTTCAGAGTTGCATTTTTTGGTGCTGTGTATCAAATTTGGACTTAGAAAGGCACTTGATCAGTTCATAAAGAAGTTAACAGGTTTGACAATGGCTAAGATTTTACCAAAACCACAAGGAGATCATAAAAGAAAAAATAATCACCATTCTCAACTGAGAAATGCCTCTTTTCTGACTCTTAACCATACCAGTCCTCAAGCTGATACATGGTCTATCATCATCTTTTGGTATAAATACCTTATACAAACAAATGGAACTTTTTAATCCAAATTCCCATTTGTTATGACCAGCTTTTTAGCAAGCCTGGTATCTAAAACATTTTAAGATTAAAGCTTTTATGAAACAGAAACAGATGGAAGAAGACCTGGAATCAGTTAATTTGCCTAATGATAAAAACATAGTTGCCATAGTTCCTGCCAATGAAATTTTTAAAAAGAGTGAGTTCAAATTACTTACCTTACTTGTTTTCATTGTATTATTTTCATTATCTCAATAATGAGTTGGGGGATGATGCACAGTTCTAGAAAGCATTCAATTGTCAGTCTTCATAACAGTAAAAAATGGAACACTGTCTTGTACTGTCAGTGTGAGGGTTTCTTCTCCAGCAGTCATTTACATTGGCGAGTGTGTGTAACTTGGTCTCTGGTCCAGTCACTTGACAATCCCTCTGTAAGGGAACCTGGGGATATACCCGACAAGGCCGTCAGAGCATCTACTAAGGTAGCCAGTTATGAAATTGGTTTAAGGGGGAAACTCCTCATTTGAAGTCTGCATTTAGTTATGTTTGAACCACTATGGAACAATTTATCACATCAAGAGTGTAAAGTTGCTGACTTGGACTGGAAGAGTCCAAGTAGCTTTGCTGCGGCACTAACACATAACCAGGATACAGCCAGTACAATAAAACCTAAAATTCTGATTACTGGGTTTTTTTCTTGGAATTATCTGAATACTCTGAATAACATGATTTTTTTTTCTCTTTGTCCTTTTGAGACCTGCCTGGACAGAACTTAGTGTTTTGTAGACCTAGCGGAGTTGGGATAAACCAAATATTAAAGTATTGCCTAGTGTCTAGGTTGTTTTAAATGTACAGCAACTACTTTATTCAGTTGTCTAAATGTTTTTCACTGAGTCCATGGGATTACACATTTTCATCAAAAATTTAAAGCAAAATTATTTGAGAATTATAGATGGAGGCTGAGTATTATTTTTAGTAGCATGTTTGTAAAATGGGGGCTTAGCTTTTAATGCAGTTTTGGGGACAGAAATAACAATGGCTTGTAGTTTCAGTATGGATGTCATAGGCTTTACAAACAAGAGGCTAGCCTCTCAATTGTGTCCAATAGAAGCTACCTCTGAATACATCCTGTATCAGAAGTGATTACAGGACGCATGTGTACAGGGAACAGAGCCCCGCACAGCTGTTGCGTGATTTCACTGATTCAGGGTCAACAAGCTCGGTCGTTTCTCTCCTAATTTGGAATAATTGTCACTGAGCTTTCCTACTTCATCTGTGCCTTCTGTATACTGTTTTGAATTAGAAAGTGTCTTCGTGGCAGCACGGCTGCCATTTACATCGCTCCTCCTCTGAGGTCCCCTCTTCCACGCTCCCCTGGGGCATCACAATAGCTCCTAGAGGAAAGGGGTCTTGGGGGTTTCCCATGGGCACAGAGTTTGGTTCATTATGTAGAAATGGTTCAGAAGCTCATTCTGAAATTGCAAAGCTTGAATGAGGGACAACAAAGCACTCCAAATGAGAAGCTAGAGACTCATATATACCTCCTAGACGGAGAATATCTGAAGCTCATTTATTTGCTCTGTGAATCTGAATATAGCTCACAAAAGATGACACACTCCTCCACAATTACAGAGCTCCAAATATTCAAAGTCCCAAGACGGGGAAATGCCGCTCACCTGCTGGTGCGCATGAACTGAACATTCCAGCCAGAATTCATGGCTTTTTTTTTTGGGGGGGGGGTGCACGTTGTCTTCTTTACCCAGAAGAGTAGCCTCTAGATATGCCCAGATGATCTGTATTTTATATGGGCAAGCAAGCAGAGAACTGTGAAATGCCATTTACTACTAAATAATTTATTCTATTGCCCAGTTCAACACACTGGATTTGCTTTTGTGTGCATTCAAATATAAGAACTATGGTTTCACTTGGGGTATGAGCTTTTTAAATAATACATTTTTAGCAGGTGAGATCTTTTGGGTCTCCATGGAATTACTCTAGGTAAGAAATTATAACATGTGGCACTTGTTTTTAAGATTAAGACAAGTAACTAGGCTTATCACAGTACCATCACAGAAGAGAACTCCACTTGCTAGTCGGGCCTCCTATCTACTGTCCAGCAACTCGGTGGAAGAGGAGGTCAGAGGCAATCATTAATTCACCCAGCGAGATATATTAGGCTAGCTCTGTGATATCAAAACTGAATTAAAAATCATCAGATACTATATTCTAGTGGCATCTCTAACCAGCCACTTCTTTAATGAATCACAATGGGAACATAACAGTTAAAAATGACAGAGAGAGGGCTGGAGAGATAGCCTAGCGGTTAAGAGCACCGACTGCTCTTGCAGAGGACCTGGGTTCGATTCCCAGCACCCACATGGCGGCTAAGAACTGTCTGTAACTCCAATTCCAGGAGAACTCCAGTTCCAGGGGAATCCGACACCCTCTTCTGACCTCCGCGGCATTGCACAACACGGGTGCACAGACCTACATGCAGACAGTACATTCATACACATACAAAAAAAAAAACTTAAAAAAAATGACAGAGAGAAATTGCTGCAAATCTAGTTTTTGAAATGGAGGTTCTTGTGCTTAAGAAACCATCTATGTATTCTAAATCAGAGTCACCTGCCTATTTTTTTGGTAAGTGATGAGTATCAAGTCGTGAATTAGGTTTCCTTTCCCTTTTTCCCTGAAATCCTCTCTGATAACAACTACAATAATAAAAAACACCTTGCCTTCATTTGCACTGAAATGTTGCTTTCTTTTCTATTTTTCTGTATTTTCTGCAATCCAGGCAAGGAGTCCATGGCCTTTGGTGTGCCTGGGAAGCACTCTACCAGTCAGCCTTATTAGCCCCTGGTTTTGTGAGACAGGGCCTTACGATGTAGTTCAGGCCAGTTTTGAACTTTCTGTGTACCTCAGATTGGCCTCAAACTCTCAATCCTCCCACCTCTGCCTGATTGCTAAGAGTTTGGTTGTATGCCACCGTGCCGGGCTACATGCCCAAAGCTTTCTGTCTTCATTCTTTGAGAACAATATTTCAGAATAAACTGCTACCAAGATGACATCATTACATTTCTCATTCAACTATTTCAATAAGAGATCAACTGAAGAAGTTCATTTTAAAAAGAAAAAGAAAGTGAGCAAACGGAATATTGAATAAAGAGCAAAAGATGGAGCCGGGCGTGGTGGCACACGCCTTTAATCCTAGCACTTGGGAGGCAGAGGCAGGCGGATCTTTGTAAGTTCAAGGCCAGCCTGGTCTACAGAGTGAGTTCCAGGACAGCTGGGGCTACAGGGAGACCCTGTCTCGAAAAGACCAAAAAAAAAAAAAAAAAAAAAAGAGCAAAAGATGAACAGGGGACTAGAGAGCTGCCTCAGCAGTTAAAACACTGCCTGCCCTTGCAGAGGGCTTGGGTTCAGTTCCCAGGATCCACATAGCAGTTAACAACCCTCTGTAATTCCATCCAATTCTAGGGGATCTCGGCCTAACAGTGACCTCTCCTGAGAAGTCTATCTTGCCTCATCCTTGTCCCGAAACCTATTTGGACTTGGATGAGCTTCGTAGTTACCTGCACAGCCTGCTGAGTGACACCAACATAGCACTTGCCATGCTTACAAGTATTTACTTATCTGTTCAGAGCCCAGGGGTCTTTTAGTTCTGTCTTCTGCAGCATCTAAGGTGAACACCCTATGACATGCTCATGAGTGTAGAATCTCAGGAGAATTGCTGGGCGTGGTGGCGTACGCCTTTAATCCTAGCACTCAGAAGGCAGAGGCAGGTGGATCTTTGTGAGTTCAAGGCCAGCCTGGTCTACAGAGTGAGTACAGCTGGGGCTACAGGGAGACCCTGTCTCAAAAACACCAAAACGAAAAAAAAAAAAAGAATCTCAAGAGACTAGTGGATAAGTAGGCAATGCTTGATTACCAGCAGGTCTAGATAAAATTTCCACTTACTGAAACCTAAAAAGTTTTAACAATCTGCTAATCAGTTTCCTGTCATGATGTTCCATTTAAAAGCTTTTACATTTCCTTGAAGTAGCAAAACTACTTTTTAAAAAAAGTTTGGGGCTGGAGAGATGGCCTAGTGGTTAAGAGCGCCAACTGCTCTTGCAGAGGACCCGGGTTTGATCCCCAGCACCCACATGGCGGCTAAAAACCGTCTTTAACTCCAGTTCCAGGGGAATTTGACACCCTCTTCTGACCTCCGGGGCATTGTACGACACGGATGCACAAACCTGCATGCAGACAGTGCATTCATACACATACGAAAATAAAATTAAAAAAAAAGAAGAATGAAAATTGGGACTGGAGAGATGGCTCAGCGGTTAAGAACACCAACTGCTCTCGCAGAGGACCCGGGTTCAATTCCCAGTATCCACATGGCGGCTAAGAACCATCTTAAGCTCCAGTTCCAGGGGAATCTGACGCCCTCTTCTGACCTCCACAGCATTACACGACACAGATGGCACCAACCTACATGCAGACAGTACACTCATACACATAAAAAATAATTTTAAAAAACGTTTACAAAAAAAAAAAGAATGAGAATTACCTTTAAAATCAGTGTTAAACAGGGAGTGGAAAGAATGTTACTAATACTTACTCTCACCACCGAACTTGGCTCATGCAGCAGATGATGATTACCCAGAAGGCCACAGCTAGCCAGAGTGCAGAGAATAAGAGACTGAGAATACTGATTCCTGGCTAGGACACCTATGTCATAGCTCTGCCACCCAAGGCTCAGGGACCATTGTGGGAGAGGGGAGTAGAAACAGTTTAAGAGCCAGAGGTGGTGGATGACCACAAGAAAACAGAGTTTTCCAGACAGCTGGTCAGATACTCATACGAACTCACAGCAGTAGTGACAGCATGCATAAGTCACACACAAGCTCAACAACAAAATTCCCAGCATAGAAGTAGGAATGTATGGTAAGAAGCTCCAGCCTTAGCTGAGGAAATATTAGCCAATCACTGCTGCGAGAGTCACTTTTAGTTAGCCAGACTGCAGTGGATAGACCCGCCAGACATTTAGAGACAAATTTGACTTGATAGGACTTAATATATATGACAGAATACTTGAAATCTGCCAGAAGAGGGCTATCAGAGGGGTTCAAATAGGGAAGGGGAAGTTTAAATACAACCAAAATATATTGTATGAAAAATCACAAAAATTCAATACAAATTTTTCAATGATTTTATTTTTTACCTTTATCAAATCAAGGCATAAATGAAATGGCCTTTTATTCAAATATGCACATAACAGATATGTAAGTGAATAGAAACTCCTGACTATAACTTCTCGCTCTAAATTAAAAATAACCACTGTATAAAGCCACTATGACCCTCCTTTAGGTTTTTAGGTTACTCATCCTAAATATCTTTTGGCTTTTCTAGGAATAGTCTGATGCATCTAGATTCATGTAGATGAATCAACTAGAAGACCATTTTGCTTCTCTGCATGATAGCATATTTTCTGTGTTTATTTTACTACTATGGCATCTTCTGTGAGTAAAGTACTTTCTTCCAGTTTCGACCACCAATGTGTTTGCCTTTATCAGTTCTTCTGGTTCCTTCTTTTCTTTTTGAGTCTGAAACAGAATGAGGCCTTTCTTCTAGCTGATACTTGACTAGCGTTCATTACATGCTTTAATTAATTGATTATGTACTTCTATTAAAGAAACTAAAGCTTTTTCACCTTTGACTTTTTTATATACTTTTTTAATTGAAATCCTCAAAGATGGAAGAATCTTAATTTATATCAGACTTTGATTCCTAGTATACTGTTAAGTGGGGGGAACCCCCAACTTGTTTTTAGATAGAACTTTACAGTGATATTCCTTTTTATTATTTTATTTGTTATAATTATGTGTGTTGCATGCTGTATTTGCGTGGGCATGCAAGCGAGCCATGCACACACATGGAAGTCAGAGGACAATTCTGTGGAGTTGTTTCCCTCCTTCTTGTACATGGGTTCTATGTGTCAGATTCAGGTCACTAGGCTTGTGTGGCAAGCTCCTCTACCCACTGAGCCGTCTTGTTGTCCCTGAAGTGGTGTTTCATTGTATCAGTATTTCCCAGATTGTGTGTGTGCATGTCTCTGTGTGTCTGTGTGTGTCCGTGTGTGTTCATTTCAGAATCACAGACTTACCAAACTTTGGGATAAATGTGAAGTCTAGGTTGGTCTGTAATATGATGGCTTGGATAGATGCTGTGGGAGTGAGATGGCGCCCTCAGTCTTCCGAGGTTGCCCGTCCTAGGAAGGGTTGCCAGTAGGTCTCAGGACAGAGTTCAGAAGAGAACTGCGCTATCCCCACTATAGGTGCAACCACAAGCCGGATCTTTCCCTCTGGGGCCCTGGTCTCTGTCCCTCCCTTTTTTTACTCCTTACCATCCCAAGTTCCACCACTCCTTGCCGTCCTTCGTCCTTCTGAAAGTGCACAGCATTCCTCTCCTCTCTTACAGTTTGTCCTCCTTTCCACACTCCCGCTCTGCATGCTGCTGTTGTTTTCCCTTCCTCTTCATTGTTATTCACCGAAGCTTTCCACAGTCCTCAGGAGTTCCTTTTAACACTTCCCATTCTCTGTTTGCTCTTTTTCTTTTCTTTTGTGTCCTCCTCCTCCTCTATTTTTCCCAAGAAACAACTTTGATTGATTAGAAAGGCTCTGGATTAGACTAAAAAGCCCAGGTTCAGGAGCATTATGTCACTCCCAACTGCCCCCTTGCTTATAAACTGAAGTTTCTTAGTAATGAAAAAATCCCTTCTTAGTGTAACAAATCTGCAGTTCTACCATTTCTCCCCGTTTCTCACAGCCTTCTGTAAAGCCTACCCCATATGGAATATTTACTAAAAATTACCAAGTTTCCTTTGCTAAAATAGTTCTGTGCATTATATCTCTATTGAACTTAGTACCTTATGTATTATGTTGACGATAACTGACAGCTTATACTAACAAATGAAGTTTCTCCGTCTAGATGAGATACCTACTTTAAAAAATTCCCTGCACACCCTTAATCCTAGCACTTGGGAGGCAGAAGCAGGAGGATCTTTGTGAGTTCAAGGCCAGCCTGGTCTACAGAGTGAGTTCCTGGACAGCTGGGGCTACAGGAAGACCCAAAGACAAAAAAAAAAAAAAAATTCCTTGCAGTGTATCCTAAGTCTCCTAATCCTAATGTCTCCTATTCCTCACTGCACAACCATTTACTGGGCATCAGGTCCTTGTGTATGTGGCTGAGCAAACACCAGAGTACAGAGAGAAGAAAGAGAAGAGCGATTCTGTCCTGAGAATCTGTAGATTTAGTGCGGTTCATCCAGGATGAATGAGGCAAAAATCCCCCTGGCCACCCACTGTCTAACAAGTCTGCTTTCCAAAACCTCCCTAAATAACTATGCCCACTCTTATCGATGTTCCTTAACCAATGAACAGTTAAAAGGGAAGGAGAGGACCACACAGAATCCTTTGAACCCCTAAGGGAGCTAATTCTGTACCTCCCAGAGTTAGGCATTGTCACTCTGTCATTTCACCCTACCCTCATAATGACCCGATGGCCGTGGAAGGAAAGAGGCATTGGGTCACTTTTCTTAAATTTGATCCTTACAAAAATATCATTTCTGGGACCATCTATCATTGTACTTCATGTTCAAAAGGGCTGGACCTGAGGTGCAGGAGGAAGGTCTGCCCTTGTCCATCTCCTTTGAACTCGTGCTAGCTGGAGTATTCCGAGGGGAAGGAGAGCATGGCAAGGTGCCTGCCCCTGCTGACCTTTCTGGCTTCATGGAGCAAGCACAGGTCAGACTGTCCCTTCAGCGAGACCTTGCAAGGAGAAACTCAACAGCAGCAAAGAAAGTGCAATTCGCGTGGCCCACCCTCCCCTTTTTCAAAATTCTCTCAGCACCGGACACAAAATTCATGTGAAAAAATTCTTTTATCTTTCTTATTTTGCACTTCACCATCATTTTCAGTAGTGTGTAGTTCTGAGGAGACACTATTGTGACGCCAGCTCATTGCTCTACCTCTCCTGATGATAGAAGCATTCTGGGATGTCTAACCAAATTTGGAGGATTTCTTAATAGCAACATTGCTATGAAACTCAAAGAAATTATTACTTGTCTCTGAGATAGTTGTTAAAGAATACTTAAATCTTTTGGGCAAATCACATTATTACCAAAATTGGATGCCAGATCAGCCCAGCATCCAAGTGTAAACAGGTCCTGCTCTATTTTTCCCATCAAAGAATGACTTCCGCATTCGTTTTGGTTCTGATGAGTTGAGTAATTTTGTCCTCCTTTACCACCATGACAGACAGGATGGTGCTATAAATTAGTGCTACACTAAAAACAGAGTTGCAGCAGGTGACAAGAGCAAGGGGATTTTATTTGTGTTCCTGTTGGTTTTGTTAACCCATGAAAGGAAATTCGAGCTTCGGTACAGGTATAGGAGAACAGGGACTCACGGGCCACATGAGTCTTTCATGGGAATCAACTTTGAAAGCAAACCCCCATATCATGCCCCACTAAGAAATTCATAGCAGATGGGCTGGAGAGATGGCCTAACGGTTAAGAGCACCGACTGCTCTTACAGAGGACCCAGGTTCGATCCCCAGCACCCACATGGCGGCTGAGAACCGTCTGTAACTCTAGTTCCAGGGGAATCAGACGCCCTCTTCTGACCTCCTCGGCACTGCATGACACGAGTGCACAAATCTACATGCAGATAGTACACTGGTACACATAAAAAGTAAATAAATAAAATTAAAAAAAAAAAAAAAAAAGAAATTCAGAGCAGAAATAGCCAGAAGACTCTGGGAAGAGAAGAAAGCCAGTCATGACTGCACTTGAACATTTGACTAAAGAACCCATTTTACACAGAAGCAGTATATTGAAGACAATAAGTAATCCTGTTGCTGAGTTCTAAAGAAAGTTTTGGACAACTGCAAATGGTTTCCATTTGAATAAATTTGCAATATCAATAGTTATTGACATAGACTTAGTAACAGTGTAGCTTAGTCAATGTTTCTCTCAGTGGAGGATCTATTGAAAGTGTTCAAACAGAGAATTATAATCATGGTGTTCTGGAGAGGTATTAGTAGGTGTGGGCAGAGGCAGAAAGACCAGTTGTCAAAGTCTAAGGCAGCTATGAAAATGATAAGTATCTGAAAGATATTATGAAGGAAAAAGGAAGAGTTGGGTACTTCATGTCTGTGAGTGGAAGGGAAAGACAAGATTTCACATCAGGATGAATACAGTTTCAACTGAGAATGACTAAAGCTGCGAGTCTCTGGGAGCATTTTTGTTGTTGTTGTTGTTGTTGTTGTTGTTGTCCTTTGACAGGGTCCCCATAGTCCCATTCCCCCTGGAAGTCCCTATATTAACCAGGCTGGTCTCAGTCTCACAGAGATCCTGCCTCTCTTGCCCAGAGGATGGGATTAAAGGTGCATGCCACCATACCAAGCATTCTGGGGACATTTATTGATAATCTCACTGCCTAGGAAACATAAATGGAGTTTTGAAAATATTCCACAAAGAAGCTGGGCATGGTGGCACACACCTTTAATCCCAGCACTCGGGAGCCAGAAGCAGGCAGATCTCTGTGAGAGATCAAGGCCAGCCTGGTCTACATAGCAAGTTCCAGACCAGCTCAAGCTACAGGGAGAAAGAGAGAGAGAGAGAGAGAGAGAGAGAGAGAGAGAGAGAGACAGAGACAGAGACAGAGAGAGACAGAGACAGAGAATATTAGTGAGAATGTATTCCACAAAAGCTAAAATAGCAAGTCAAGACAAAAACACAATCAAAATTAAAGTCAAATGGATAACCTTCAAAGGGGGCCCCAGTGGTGCAAGAGCAGAAGGTCAGCAAGAGCCTGAGGAAGAGTGTCTTCCAGGAAGGGGCCTTTGTGAAAAGGGATCTGTCAGGAGCAGAAAAGAACGTGCTGTGTGATGAATTCGGAGCAGTGAGGCTCTGACCAGATGAGTGGAGAGAACATGAAGTTGATGTCCTATTCAGATTCCCTAGAGCCTATTGCATTGTAAATTCAAAAAGCTAATAAAAGAAAAACTACATCTCTAATATGTGAGCTGGGGAGGACTAGTACACTGAAGCCAAGTGACAGACATGAAGCCGAGCCACAGAGCTGCACATAGAGACATCGTCAAGTGGCATGTAGATGGGGTGGAAAGGTCCCTGAGCACCCAGGTCCTTTAAACATGAAGGGATGCTGGATCTTGTCAAAGGCTTTTTCTGCATCAATTGAGATGATCATGTGATTTTCATCTTTCAATTTATGTGTTTTATGATATTTATGGTTTACGTATGTTGAACCATCCCTGCATCTCTGGTATGAATCCAGTTTATCATGATGGATGATCTTTTTGAGGTGGGTCTGTATGCGATTTGCCAGTATTTTGTTTCTCCTCATAAAACCTCTAGGGGTGAGTCTGACCACTCTCCCCTGAAAGTAGGCCATCATGCCCTCGTTCCAGAAGGCTCCAGCCCCACACCTAGGGGTAGGATATGCAGTCTTCCCTAGGGAGGCAGGGAGACTGAACAAGCAGGCCTTGCTGGCCCTATCCTCAGTTCATTGCCGCCGATCATACTACCTTGTCCAGTCACGTGACTACTCAGCTGCTCCTTCTTCATCCCTCCAGAACATAAAAAATACACAGGTCTTCGTTTTCAAAGGTTTCCATGTCGTATTGAAAAGCTTCAACTAAAAAAATTTGTTAGGCTGGAGAGTCCGCTCGGTGGTTAAGAGCACTAGCTTCTCTTGCAGAGGACCTGGGTTCAGTTCCCAACACCCACATTGTGGCTAACACAGGCTGTAATGGATCCCAGGGGATCTGAAGCCTGCTTCTGGTCACTTTGGATATTGCACACATGGTGCACTTAAATACATGCAGACAAAATACTCATATACACAAAAATAAATAAGATATTTTAATTGTTATATAATTTTGCTTAGGAGTGTCAGCCATGACTTGTGTGATAGGCAAGGAAAAGTAATAACAGCTTTTCGCCCCCAGTCTATTCCTTTTAGCCAGCTATCCTTGACCCTGAAACTGAGTCCTGTCTACCTTCAGGATGATTAAGTTTCCTTTCTTTATGAAATTATGGGAGTAGGGGGCGATAGTTCTTGCCTTTAAAACCCTGTGTTGGTCCCTGATAGCTTTGCTATGCTTTGTGTGACCACCAAGTCTGGGAATCTCTCACTGGGCTCCCCCAGTGTTTCCATCGCAGCACCCTTACTAAAGCCTTGCTTTCTTGAACCCTTCCTCAGCAGCCCCCAGCCCCGTGGTGACACCTTCTCGAGGCCTCCCTCTCCAACATAGTTCCCCAGTGAGGACGCCCAGCCTCTACAGGCTCTGCAACTCACTCTACTTCTCCTCAGTCTTCGCAGCTTCATTTCTGCATATCATAGCCCTCTCTGTCTCTGTCCCCACCCCTACCTGGTCCTGATTTGCCTGTGAAGATCCCATTATCTGTTTTTTTCCAGGCCTGATTACACTGCCCACCTCAATGAGGTGCTTCTCTGCTCCCCCAGCCCTGTCTGCATTCTGGTGTCTCTGACAATCCTAGTATCTACTGGGCACACTCTCAGCAGTCAGACTTTCACATATGTGACTTCTCTCTGAACCAGATCTCCTATTCCCTTTGGATTCTCAGACCCCTCCCACCTTAACTTGCATGTTGAAAGCTGTTCAGAAACTGATGCATGACCAGCTAGGAAGATGCATCACTCTAAGGGACCTTACTCTGGCTCATTCCTGGCCTTCCTTCTACACATACTCCAGCCCTGTTAATGCCCCAGCTAGATTTAGCCATACCTTGGAAGGCACACAATCAGAACTTCCAGCGTCAAACTGTTAAGCTGAGCCACTAAGATGCCAGCTTATCCCTGTGTCATTCTAACTACACCACCTCCAAAGGTCACTTGTATTTTTATTCCCCAAAGAACCAAAGGTTAAGAGGTTATGGTCTGAATGCTCAGTATCCTGGGCTGGATCTCCATGTGCTCAGCGTCCTATGATACAAAGTGCCTGCCAGCAGGAAATGGAACAAATGGTAAGCCAATGAAAGCACCAAGTCAAAGGTTGGCAAAATGCTTTCTACGGGAAAAAAGGTGAAGTTTCTGCTTGAGATTGAATGGAGCTAGAAAATATAAACCAGCAAAAGGGCAGGTCAGTTGCAACAGCAAGAATGAATCAGCAAGCTGTGGGCGGATAGGATCACAAATGTATAAAGCAGAGTTCTCAGCTTTAAATCAGGCCTGTGATTTACAGAAGAGATAATGGGCCTGAGGTCAGGTGCCTAACAGTTCCAATGATGACTCAGACATGAGATACAATGAGACCCTGATCAAGTGACTTAACCACATCATATTTTCATTTTCCTATCCATAAGATGGGGGGAGGTCAGTGCAGTACAGAATAATCTGTGTATAAGAGCATTCAAAGTGATGTTAATTTCTAAAAGGTCCAGTTGTACTCTGAGGACTTCAACATGATGCAAGAATTATACTGAATTTAAACCAAACTTCAGACTGCTTTTGTCTAGAATTCTGCAACTCTGCTTTGCCTTGTGAATAAGCCTATGCATGCTTGTTTCAACAGCAATAATATCTTCCTCCAAAAAAGCAGTGACAGCAATAAACAATGCTGGATTTCTTTCATTTATGCCTTAATCTGCCCGGGGCATTGGGACTGGTGGGAGGGAAGGATGTCTGCTTTGTTTCTTTAGCTCTGCTTTTCCTGAGTCCAAGCGATGATGACACTTAATGGTACATTTGCTTTCTCTTCCTTCAACTCTCTCCCCTCCCTCCTGATGCCATTCCCACTGCTGGCCGGGCAACGTGGGCTGTCAGACCACGTCAATCAAACCCACAATCTCACTGACACTGGCCCCTCGCAGTTAATGGGTCAGCACCAGGCACCAGGCAGATCTCCAGCTCTAGCCCCACTCTTTCCCTCCTTCCTCTCTCAGTCACAGTATTACTCTGGATAAATTTCCACCTTTATTACCTGAAATCTCCTCACTACAAAACACATTTTTCAAAGCAAATTTTGTTTTTTACTCTCTAAACTCTCCATATCTTTATGTTCCAAATTATGGTTTAAATATTTCTCTACCCTGTATTCCATATTGTTCTGTATTTATATCTATTGTTAAGAGTCTATGTTTGCCTGCCCTGGTAACTACATTCCTCTAAAAACATCCATTCTCCACTATCTCTGTGTCTGTGCTTGTTTTAAGCTGCACAGGGTTGGGGTCTCCATTTAGATGTTTCCATTATGAAACTGCCTTACTATCACTCTATAATCCAACATTAAGTATATTGTTGTAATGAAAGATGCCTCTAAATGTTTCATTGATAATTTTGAATTCATTTTCTTTATGTGGATAATGTGGTCATTTTTTACTTTTCTCTGGTGCCGGCACAAATACTGAAATTCAACTCAGCCAAATATTGTTTCTATAGTACATTTTTACTAGCACAAGGCAGCTTTTAAAATACACTCTTAACATTTAAATGTAAATCTCCACATTTTATGCTAAAAAGTAAACATAAAAATATCAAATAATCATTAAATCTCATAAAATGTTGCATCTCATTTCACTAAACATAATAAATCACTTGAGATAGCACCCACTTTTAAAGTAACAGTATAAATAAGAAAGGATACCACCACCACCACGACCGCCACTCCCACCACCACCATGGAAGTCCTAGTTTACCATAAACTATGTCGGTCATTGAGAATTTTAAGTCTTTAGAGCTAGGGATGCAGCTTATAAATAGAGCATTTACCTGACATGTGCAAGGTCCTGGGTTCTAACCCCAACACTCCCCCCAAAAAAAAAGTCTTCAAAAAGCTTGTACTATATTAATTTGTTGAAAATGTCTCAAGTGCTGACATAATGCTTCACATATGTTTGAAAGGGGTACCTATGTGTGCAAATTGCACCGCCCTGGCAGCATAGTTGGTGAAACTTTAAAAGCATATAACGGTGAATTAAATCTACTTTGTGGAAAAATATGAAGGAATACTAAAGAATTTAATACCAACAAACATGTTCCCTTTGAAACAGCAAATGAGATGTGCAGGAGGATTTTGGTCACACTTCAGAGAATAATGTGCTGAGATGGAGAGCTGCGCTGTGCACTTCTGCTCTCACGGGTGAGGGTTTTCTGTGTTAAACGGGCTTTTGATTACTTCAAAGCATGTTTGAAGTCCCCACTCTGCGTAGCTCATGCACAAAGACAAACATTCCTCCAAATCTGTGCATCTAATACCACCATACCTTAAATGTATAGGTAGAAGCACCTGCAGTTTCCTATTTAACACCGCATCATCCCTCTTTCGTGTAGCTATGACAGTGAAGGCCGTCTAACGAATGTTACATTTCCCACTGGAGTGGTTACAAACTTACACGGGGACATGGACAAGGCTATCACAGTGGACATTGAGTCATCCAGCAGAGAAGAAGACGTCAGCATCACATCCAATTTGTCCTCAATTGATTCTTTCTACACCATGGTTCAAGGTAAAGGCAAAAGCATAATTTTAAATGAATGATGTTCAAGTTCCAACAGCACCCAAATAGAATGTGGAGTCCTTATGTTCTAAGATAAACCAGAAAGGGGAAGGGAAAGTGGGAATCTTTAGAGACATTGATGAAATAATCAAGGCCCTACATGTAATTTTATGTAGTTATATAGACATGAATATCATGTAATATATAAAAATAATAACCTGAAAAAATGTCTTTTTTTCAATTCCAACTTAATAGAACAACATAATTCCAGTTCTTCATAATTGTCATAGGACCATTTTTTGTGTGTCATCCAACAGTTTGCAAGAGCATGTTCTCTTCTCTGCCATCTTAGTGCAATAACTTGAGGTACATTGTTGTATGGATCCATTATAATGTGGTATTTGAATCTGCATATGATGGGAATTTTATTCCACATCCCAAGAACCCATTTATATAATATCTGGATTTCCTTTTTTGGAAATCTATAGAGATATATACATACAGTATATCCATTCTTCCTATAATGGAATCTCCAACCATAATCCTTTTTAAAGATTTTTTTATGTGTGTATTCTCACTGCATGTATGTATATAGGTATACTATTTGCATGCCTGATACCCATGGAACCATGTATCAGATCCCCTAGAACTACAGTTACACACAGTTGTGAGCCACCATGTGGGTACTGGGAACTAAACCCAGGTCCTCCACAAGATCAAACAGCCAGTGCTCTTATCAAATGAACAATCTCCCTAGCCCCACAGTCCTTTATCTTATCAAAAGGCTGTTAACAATGGTATTAGCAATTGTAAGGTCACAGTTTGGAATAATTACTAAATTTACATTAAATTTCTCTGATTTATTTTGTTTGTATTGGTTCATTTTCTTATGTTGTGGGTTTAAAAAAAAACTCCATCAGGCAATCTCTGCAGTCATCTGAAAGTAGTATTTCTTGGATTAATTTCTTCCACAAATTGTCCTATATTATTCCAAAATCATTAAAGCAGTAGTATATAATATGAAAGGGTTTTTTTATATAAACAAAACGTTAAGTTGGCTCCATTTTCTTAAAAGTCAGCTTTGGGGAAAGTTTGAACGTGTGATTTGTGGATACTTGTTCTAGTTTGTCTTCCATTGCTGTGACAAAACACTCTGACCGACACCAACTTGGGGAGGAAAGGGTTTATTCAGCTTACATCTCCTGGGTCACAGTTCATCACTTAGGGAGCCCAAGGCAGGAACTCGGCAGGAACCTGGAGGCAGGAGCTGAAGCACAGGCCATGGAGGAATGCTGTTCACTGGCTTGCTCCCCTGGCTCGTGCCCAGTCTGCCTTCTTTTTTTTTTTTTCACATAAATTTATTTTTATTTTTTTAACAAATCTAGACCTGTGTTCCCACCCATTCCCCCACCCCGCCAGAGCTCACGCCCAGTCTGCCTTCTTATACAGAACACAACAACCTGCCCAGGGTGGCACCACTCATTGTGGGCTGGGTCCTCCCACACTGCTCAACAGTCAAGACAATACTCCACAGATGTGGCCACAGGCCAATCCAATGGAGCCAATTCCCCAGTTGAGGCTCCCTCAACCCAGATGTGTCAAGTTGACACTAAAGCTATCCAGCACAATACTTATCTTTTCAAAGTGTCTTTGACAAAAGACAGAAGGGGGAAGAAACTCTTCTAAGATTCTGTAGATACATGCCTGGCCTCTGAGAGAGCACATGCTTGGTTCTTTGAAAGCTGCTTTCTGCCCATCCCATGAGCCTTCATTTCATTAAACTGAAAAAAATGAATCCATTAACATACACTGGGACTTTAAGTTTTCCTGAGTTTACCCTTAATATTCATCCAAAACTTTGATACATAAAATGCCAGAAGTCAAAGCTGTTGTCACCCTCTAGAAAAACATCCGTGTTCATTACTTTTCTCACCAATGTGACAGAATACATGAAGGAAGCACCATAAGAGGAAGAATTTAGCTGGACATGGTGGTGCATGCCTTTAATACTAGCACTTGGGAGGCAGAGGCATGAAGATCTCTATGAGTTCAAGGCCAGCCTGGTCTACAGAGTGAGTTCCAGGACAGCCTGGGGCTACAGGGAGACCCTGTCTCAAAAAAAGACCAAAAAAAAAAAAAAAGAGGAAGAATTTATTTAACATATAGTTCAGAGCCAGGGAGCAAGCCAGTGAACAGCAGTCCTCCATGGCCTGTGCTTCAGCTCCTGCCTCCAGGTTCCTGCCCTGAGTTACTGCCTTGGTCTCCCTAAGTTATGAACTGTGACCCAGGAGATGTAAGCTGAATAAATGCTTTCCTCCCCAAAAAAAAAAAAAAAAAAAAAACATATAGTTCAGGGGTTCAGACCATGTTTTTTTGGTGCCATACAATTGGACAGAACATCAGGGCAGAGACAACACATGGTAGAGAAATGTCTTCCGGACAAGAGGGAGAGTTTCAAGGGGACACTTGGCAGATAGACTATAATAACATCAAGTACCCCTTACTTTTTAAATGGAATTCAAAATTTTAGAAATTGTTATCAGTTCTGACTGGCTAAGAGTTTAATCCACATAGTTTGTGTTTTCTGCTTCTTATTTTTCAGACCAGTTAAGAAACAGTTACCAGATAGGTTACGATGGCTCCCTTAGAATCATCTATGCCAGCGGTCTGGATTCACACTACCAGACAGAGCCCCACGTTCTGGCTGGCACTGCCAATCCCACGGTGGCCAAAAGAAACATGACTCTTCCTGGTGAGAATGGTCAGAATTTAGTGGAATGGAGATTCCGAAAGGAGCAGGCCCAAGGAAAAGTCAATGTTTTTGGTCGAAAGCTTAGGGTAAGTAATCCTCGGAAGGAAGAAGAGTCTGTCAGTTCTCTGTGCTGTGCTTGGGAGAGCAGGGCTCGTCTCCAGTATCCCTCATTTGTCTGCACTGAGTGTGTGTCCCAAATTATACCAACCGTTAAAGCAGTTAAATAAAGTCTTCCCTGGGAAATTTAGAAAATACATGTAACACACCTCCAAATGCAGTCTCTGAATAGCAACTGAATCTTGTTTTATTAATACTATCCTAATAATATTAGGGAAATCTTTCTTTACCCCTCTCTTACGAGGTATGTCCTCTTAATGTGCAGATGGCAATAAATTAGAATTAATTTAAATATTGAAAGTTTTCATAGTCACAAATATGAATGTTGGAAGAGACAAGTCAGACATTGAAAGGTGACTTCTCTCTTTGCATTCTCAATACATTTAAAATACAGCCTGGATGCATGGACAAGCCAAGCTACCTCAGAACCCGTGTGCTGTCTCTTCACTGGTGAGGGAGAACTCCTCCTGGTGCTCCTGTTTATGGGGAACATGGTGTTTCTCATTATGCTGGTGTAATTCAGCTTTGCAAAATGGTCTCCGCATTTACTTGTTAGGTGCCTTTTTATCACTCTTACATACAGGCCAAACACATCTAGAAGGCAAGCTGTGATTTATGGTAGCTGTTTGGTAAAGACAGTGCAGATTAAACACTCAAACATAGGTTGTAGGAAATCACCTTCAGCCAGAACAAAATGGACCTGATTCATTCTTTATATTAGTAAACAAATTTTTACTTAATCAGGTAAATGTAGATAATTCTTCCTAACATTACTTCCCTTGCCATCCACGAATAGCTAAATTATTATCCTAAGAGGCCAGCATTATTTACCTTGGTGATTTTTTTTTGGGGGGGGGGGGGAGAACAACTAAATATTGCTTTTGGATGTTCCAAGAAATAGAAATAAAAATTAGTCAGTGGATCAAAAATAGATTCTATCCAGGTCTAGAGAGATGGCTCAGAGGTTAGGAGCACTGGCTGCTCTTGCAGAGGACCCGAGTTCAATTCCCAGCACCCATATGGTGGCTGACAACTATCCTTAACTCCAGGTTTCAGTGGATCTGACACCTTCTTCTAACCTGCACAGGCACTGCCTGATGTGAGTACACTTACACCCATGCAGGCAATATACTCATACACATAAAAAATAAAAATAACTATTTTTTAAAAATAGACTATATGCAACTTGTGGGTTATATTCTGATCTTGTTCGGCTTGTGATGGAGGCCATAGCATTTGGTCTCTGGAGCCAGTGCCACATGCTGCAGCCTCATCCCTGCGCACTGCATCAGTTTTGGCTGCAAGGAGAGGAAGCTAGAAGGAGGTTAGGTCAGCGAGAGGACTGAGAGGGAGCACAGGGGACACTAGAAGAAGACGCAATAGGCAGGGAAGGAAGCAAGTGCCACGCTTTGTTGTGCTCACTCTCCTGGGATTGTGCTCTGTTGCCAACTCCACTCAGGAGCCTGCCCTTCTCTCCACTGAACCTAGGAAGCAGTGTCTGTCTACTTCCTCGTCTGCTGCTGTGGCTTACTCCATCAGCTCCCCTCAGCCATAGCAAACTCAGTGCTAGTTCATAGGCTTCACCTTTCTCACTCGACAGTTCCTAAAGAATCTCTCTCTCTCTCTCTCTCCTCTCTCTCTCACTCCTCCCCACCGCCCCCGCCCTGGCATACACATCATACCAAGCCTCACACAGAGGCCTTCATCCAAACACTTAAACACTCCTTCAGTTTGGACTCTCTAAACACCAAAGACAACTCAGCACTCATCTGGAATTCACAGCACGCAAGTTCTAGATCCAGATCTGCTTAATAAAACTTTTCAAAATTTAGACAGGACTACCCAAGAACTTGGGTAGACCAAAGTCTGTAGATATTGTGCTTCAGGCCTGTTCCCACACATCCTCCTTCCTGTTCACCCTCTTTGTTCCCTCCCTAAAGAGTTGTACCTCTACTTACATGTCATCAGTACATATATGAAGCCATATAAAATCTGGGGACCACAGATGAAATACGTGATATTTGTTTTCTGAAACTATTTCACATAATATGATTCTCTCCACTTGCATCCGTTTCCCTGCAAACACATAACTTCATTCTTCTTTATGTCTGAAAAAAACCTCATTTTGTATATATACCACATTTTCTTTATTTATTTCTTAGCAAGGGTGAGAAGTGCTGCATTTGTATTGATGTGCAAGCACTTCTGTGATAATGTATATAAAGAACTCAGAAAACTAAATAGCAAGACATCAAACAGCACAATCAATAAATGGGCTAATGAAATGAACAGACAGGTCTGCAGAGATGAAGGACACATGGCCAATAAACATGAAAAAATGTTCAACATCAATAGGCATCAAGAAAATACAAATTACAACTACATAGAGGCTCCATCTCACCCTAGTGAGAATGGCACTGGTTAAGAAAGTAGCAAATCTGGGCATGATGGTACATGCCTTTAATCGTAGCACTCAGGAGGCAGAGTCAGGCAGATCTCTGTGATTTCAAGGCCAGCCTGGTCTACAGAGTGAGTTTCAGGACAGCTGGAGCTACAGGGAGACCCTGTCTCAAAAATAGATAGATAGATGATAGATAGATAGATAGATAGATAGATAGATAGATAGATGATAGATGATAGATAGATAGATAGATAGATAGATAGATAGATAGATAAATAGATAGATAAATAGATGATAGACGATAGATAGATAGATAGATGATAGATAGATGATTGATAGATAGATAGATAGATGATAGATAGATAGATGATAGATAGATAGATAGATAGATAGATAGATAGATAGATAGATAATAGATAGATAGATAGATAGATAGATAGATAGATAGATAGATGATAGATAGATAGATAGATGATAGATAGATAGATAGATGATAGATAGATAGATAGAT
>VZQC01004091.1:3100467-3146290 GCA_009823505.1 Rhizomys pruinosus
GAGGGAGGGACTCCAAGTCCCTGGTCTTCTGCCCTGTTCTAGATGGAGGCCCAACCTCCACAGAGGGTGCGGTCAGGCACAGGGGCGCAGGCTTTGGGGTCGTTCTGTAGCAGAACCACGAGGCCTCAGCAAGCGTTTCAGCAAAGGCTATTTCAAATGCCTGTTTGGCCACACTGAAAGATTTCCAGCTGATATGTGTGATTGTTCTCCCAGAGACAATGCCAGGGGTACAGGGAAGGTTTCTGACTCTCAAGATAGGATTGGGTGTGCCTGCTCTGACTGCTAATTTCATTCCTCCATCGATGAGAATTCCCGGGAGAAAGTGGTGAAGGGAAAAGTCTGCGTGAGTCCAGAACGCGGGGCCCAGCAAGATGGAGAAGAGACGAAGGACAGGAAGCCTGCGGCCACATGTGGCTGAATCGGTCTGAAGAGCTGCTCGCATTCCTCCTTCTGAGCCCGGAACATATCTGCACCCTCTCATTATTTCCTAGCAGAAGGTTCTTTTCATTTTCAAGTCTTTGACTTGAATTTAGCGATGTGGTTGACACATGGTGGATGCTCAAATATTTAGTCCATGAATGAAAGAATTAGAGAAAACAGCTTTGCAATATGGATTGTTTCGTTGCATCTAGATCCTCCAAGGAAAGAGGCTGTACAACTAGAACAGACTTGCTGATATTTGCGTGCTCTAAGCCTAATGCTACACTTCATGGACACAGACAGATAGACAGATAAATGTCATACAAAAGTATGTGTGCATAAAATAGATTGAAAAGTTAAGGTGGTGGAAGTAGAAAAGGAGAATTATATTAGAGACAGCAAATGCATTTCCTATGAAAGAGCGCACTAGGAAACATAAACAAAGCAGGAAACAATAGATGTGAAGTCTACACAGAGCTGCAGGAACATAGCCGAATGAAAATTGTTCCGTAGCTTGCTAGTTACTAACTGAACTTTGGGGGAAAGATAAAGACTGAGGAATTGGCTCAGTCAGTACAGTGTTTGCCTTGCAAACATGAGGAGCTGAGTTCAGACCCAAGTCACCTAAAAGAGCTAGGCTTGCTTGCATGCTTGAAATCCCAGTACTGGGGAGGCAGACAAAGATAGATCCCTCCCTCAGCTTCCCTAGTCAGCCTGCCTAGCCTAATTTGCAAGTTCTGGGCCAACGAGAAACCTTGTCTCAAAACAAACAAGCAAACAAGGAGGGTGTCTCCTGAGGAAGCACACCTGAGGTTGTCCTACCTCCAGACACATCCATCCGCACATATATTCATGCACACATCCACACACAAACAGATGTGGACACAGTAGTAATAGTAGATAATACTTGTGTTTTGTAAACAGAAGTAGAGGTGGGCCTGGGGAGATGGCTCAGTTGGTAAGGGGGCTTGCACAAAACCATGAGAATCCGAGTTTGTATCCCCAGAATCACCTAAAGCCAGACATATCCATACACATCTGCTACAGAACTGACAGAAGTCACAGAAGCTTGCAGGCTACCTAACTTGGCATGTGGGTTGGCAAAAAAGAGACCCTGTATCAAACAAGGTGGAAGGCAAGGTTGTCCTCTGAGCACCACACATGGGCCGTGCTATGGCACGGCCCCATTCATTCACAGATACACACATATATCACACACAAGCACATAAAGATTAAAAAATAAATAAATAAATAAATAAATAGGCCAGGTGCCATAGATGAGGAATCCCAGCACCTGGGGGGCTGAGGCTGGAAGATCATGAGTTCAGCCCTGTCTCAAAAGCAGAGCTGGTAAATATTTCCAGATTTTTACCAATGCTAGACTTCAGAAGCAGTCTTCAGGGAGCTGTGAAAATTTGTTGTGGCATTCCAATAGTAAAATTCACTTCTTAAATGTGCCTAGAATTCAGATACTTCGAGGAATAATTTTAGTGAATCATTTCAAAAAGATATCCTCCGAATTTGAAAGCCAAAGCATATTTGAAGCCATACATAACTATAATAGCATGTTTAAATCTCGCCCAGCCCATCACATTTGTGTGATATTTTAACTGGGTGGCCCGGCCTAGAGTAGGCTCACACTTGCAGTTAACTATTGTGATGAGTTTGAAGAAGCAAAGCCATCTGTGGCGAGTCGATGCTCCAACAGAGCCACAGAGTCTTCCTGTTGTCACAAGTTGCTAGGTAACGAGCCAGGCCTTCTTCCCTCCCTCACCAACACTTCAGATGAGTGCATAGAGCCCAGTCATGCTGCCACCACTTCTTAGGCAAATTGTTTAAGGTCATTATGAGTTTAACCATTGAGCACTCCAGAAGGAAAACCATAACTGTTCCCCTCCTGCTATCAAAAGGATGTTGTGATTAATTACAGTCATGCTAGACATATCTGTGAAAATGGAGATTCCCCATGCTCGCTTAACGGAAAGTCCATGACAGGACATCACAATGATCCCTTATCCATGCATAGCATTGGGAGTCACTTCCTGGGGCTGGAGGTACAGTGATGACTAAATTCTTTCATCTTGAGATTAATTACTCAATTTGATTTTAGTCCGTGTACATGAGTGTGTGTGTGTGTGTGTGTGTGTGTGTGTGTGTGTGTTTCACATGTGGAAACCAGAAATGAATCTCAGGTATCCTTCCTCAGAAGCCATTCACCTTGTTTTCCTGAGAGACAAGTCCTATCAATCATTGTGACGTAGAGCTCATCAATTAGATCAGGCTAACCAGCAAGCCCTGGAGATCCTCCTGGTTCTCTCTCTCCTCATTGGCATCATACCCTATTTTATTTTAGTGCAGGTACTAAGGACCAGAACCTAAGTCCTCATATTTACATAGCAAGCACTATACTGAGTTAGCCATTTTCTCAGTGTTAGGTTCCCTAAGATGGTGGAGCAGCTGCCAGTGCTCTTAAAGCTGCCATAATGGCCCCTACTGGGAAAATTAAAAACCTGGCATTTCTTAGAAAACCCTGTGACTCAGGGGCACTGCCTTTCAGGAGTCTGGAGCCTCCTCACACCTAATGGCTAGCCCCCTCTCTCGGCTTCTCTGTATCTCCTCCAGATGTCCCCGGGTGGTCAGGCTGTTCAAGACTGCGATCCCCTTCTCCTCCCCTCCCCCCCTTCTGATATCAACCCTCTCTGCACCCACTGGCTACCGACCTCTACTTTCATGAGGCAGCCTGAAAGTTTGTCCCTCAATAAACTGCTTTTCTACCCACAAAGTAATCTTGTTCAGTGGTTTTTGCTGCACGCTTGCATACACTGTCTTTAACTTGATATTTGTAATAAATTTTTTTATTAAAATACTCACCAAAATAATGCAGGTACGTTATAAGTACAATACAAGAAAAACATTTAAAAGATGCCATGGTTTCTGAAGGTTTAGGGAAGACCAGGTCTCAGCATCGACGTGGCCCTTGACCACTTCACTTTCTATACCGTACCCAAAGAAGAAAGTCAGAGAGTGCTAGAAAGGGACAGAGAGCTGAAGCAGAAGGATCTCTTGAGCCCAAGTTTGATACCAGCCTGGGCAACACAGTAAGACTGTGCCTCAAAATAACTATGAGAGAGACAGAGACAGAGACAGAGATTGTGTTGGAAATGTTTAGAAAAAATTCCAACAGAAACTCATTATTTCACCTTGAGAATAGAAGAAAGGCATTGCATGCAGTATTTGTCTGCATTCAAAGAAAGTCCAAACATCTATACCCCCATTTGGTCTTACACTGCTTCCAGATGTTTCCAGATGGTGGCATATTTGCTATAGAAACTCATACAGTGTTGACAGTGATGACATGGTTTGATTTCCAACTGGAGGGTTTGGTCTCATGTAGCCAGACTCTCAAACCAATGAAGCAAATCAGAAGTCAGTAGCAGGATACAGGTGTACAAGAATGGATTTCACACCCGACTTTTCGCCATCCACCCTAAGCCACCAGCCATACCAGATCTGCAGCCCAGATCTCTGATCCTGTAACCTGAGGGAACACTGCAGAGATAAAGGAGGGTTAACAAAAGCCCTATGGAATCAAAGCACAAATTAAAATGAATGCAAACTAAAACACAAACAGATGGGCAATAATACGGGCAGTATGATGAGATGCACAGGCTTTCATGGTTATTCATAGACTAGAATAACCTAAGAAGTTAAAGAAAAAAGAAGGCAAACCTGAACATGGGGGGCAGCTCTTTTAAAATACATTCTGGGGGACTGGAGAAATAGCTCAGTAGTTAAGAGCACTGGCTGATCTTGCAGAGGACCTGGGTTCGATTCCCAGCACTTGTATGGTGGCTTATCTCCTATAACTCCAGTTCAGGGGGATCTGATGCCCTCTCCTGATCTCCATGGGCATTGCATGACACACATTCACATGCACACAATACACTCATTCACAGAAAATAAAACACACTCTGAGAAACCCAAGTGCCCTAATTATTTAAATTATGCAAAAATCTCTACTTTTCCCCTTTTTTCCCTTATGATAGAGTTTTTTTTCTAAAGGTTTGTTTGTTTGTTTGTTTGTTTGTTTGTTTGTTTTGAGACAGGGTGTCCATGTAGCCCCAGCTGGCCTGAAGCTCTGTAGACCAGGCTGGCCTCAATCCTCAATCTCACATCAGCCTGCCTCTGCATCCGGAGCACTAGGATTAAAGGTGTACACCACCAGGCCCAGCATTATTTTTTTAATTATATGTGTGTGTGTCTGTGTGTGGGTTTGTGCACAATGAGTGTGAGGACTGGAGGAAGGCAGAGGGTGCTGGATGCCGGGGAGCTGGAGTCACGGAGGGTTGCCAGCCACTTGACCTGGGTGCTAGGAATCAAACTCCAGTCCTCTGGTAAAGCAGTACAAGCTCTTAACCACTGAGCCATCTTTCCGGCCCTGAAATGCAGTGTTTTTATTAACTCTTTGAGAATTTAATACATCATACAGTGTATTTTGATCATACCCTACACTCTTCTCCCTAAATCCCCCCCCAGATCCACCTCCTGCCTCCCATCCTCTGTGTCCTCTTTTTTCTATAACCCACCAAGTCCAACTTGTGCTGCCCATGCAACCTGGTTGTGGGGCCATCCACTAGAACACAAACCTCTTCTTGCATCAAAAATAGTGCAGGTGTAAGCTGAAGCTCTTGATTCTGCTGTTTACTGAGTTGCTTTGGTATCAATCCCTTCTGCAGACTTGAGAAAAGATATTGGTAACACTAGCTATGGCTTCTTTCAACATGCATGAAGCGTTCTGCAAAGTTCACAGAATCCACCTATGCAGGGAGCAACTAACGGGACATGTTTCTGCATAAGCAAAGAGAAAGGCAGGAAACCGCCAGCAGCTGCTTCACAACCCAGTAAAAACCACCAGAAGTCATGGCCTGGGGCTTGGAACCCAACCTCTTTTCTAACAAATAGACAAAAGAGATGTAGAGGGTTTCAAAACCTAAATGCAGGATGCTTCTAGGCCTTGTCAGGCTTGGAGGTCAGGCTTTTGGATTCCTGAGATCCCAGATAAACACACACACACACACACACACACACACACACACACTGTATGCCCCATACACACCAATTTCTGTTATGATATAATCTATCAGGTTTTCTTTTTTAACATGAACCATATATGAAAGAACAGAAAATATAAGATCTCATTTCCATGCCAGACCCTGCCTTTCTTGCTATTTGTAAATCATCTCTTTGAAGACTTTTCCCCCCACAACATCAAATTAAGGCTCAGGCTATTCTTTTCCATGGACTTCATGGCACTTCCCTGAACAGCTCGTTGGAAAAGTTTGGGCTTAGGGAGTATTTTTGCTAAGAATGTGTTTAATGTCCATTATAGAATGCAAAAATCTACTTTTATTACAGATTTTACACAAATGTGTATATAATGTACATACATATCGGTGTACATGTGTTTTAAAGTGATATATTGGGCTGTCAGGGAGACAGCGAATGACTGGAGTTAGCATCATGTAGGTGGTTGAGGAATGCCTCTGGGTGCTTCCAGAGAAGATTAACTGAGGAAGGAAACCCGACCTGAACTGAACGCTGGCAGCGTCCCTATGGACCAGATTAAAAATGGAAAGGAAGGGAGGGAGCCCACCACCAGCACTCCTCCTTCCTTCCTTCTCGGCCTGCTAGGACGTGAATCACTGTGCTCCACCGTGCTCTTCCCCACCTGCCATAGAGTTAGCACTCCAAACACCATGAAGCAAAATAAATTCTTAGGTTATTCTCTAGGGCATTTTGATAATGGTGAAAAAAAGCTAAGACAGTACGTAAACACAATGATACAGATGTAAACATTGTGTGTGTGTTGTGTTTGTAAAGCAATTTTGCATATATCTTATTTTGTTTTCTGTTGCTATAATGGAATGCCTGACACTGGGTAGTTTATAAAAGAAAAAAAGGATTATTTTAGCCCATAATCCTGAAAGTTGGACATCTGCTTGGGTTGTTGAGAGCCTCAGGGTGGAAAGTGGTAGCAAATGAGCACATTAAGGAAGGCACAAAGAAAATAACATGACTTATGGCAGAATCAATTCCTGTGAGAACTATTCCAGTCTCTTGAAACATGAATCCCTCCTAAAGAGATTTATTCTCCCAGTACCATTGACAAGCAAACCACACCCAAGCCATAGCATAAATGTATAAAACTGACCAGCTCAAACTCTAGTTTAAAATGCTGTCATAGATGTCAGGGCTTTTTCCAATTCGTTTTTAACAATCCAAACAGCTACTGAGCATTTTGTAATGTACAGGCCATCATCCCCACAAAGGTGCCATAAAAGAACATGGACTAAACAGCCATGGTCTCTGTCCTTCAGAGCTCAGTCTGCAAACACTGTCTACTTGCAAAGTAGCATTTAATCAGGATCACATTTCTACTGTAGTAATGAGTGCTGGCTCATGTATGTATGCCTGGGATCACAGACAACAGCCAGATCTCGTCAAAGTTCCTGGACAAGGCCCATGGCCACAGAGAGACCCGACAGCAACAACACAGTGCTAGATTTGTAAATTAGTGCAATGTCCAGCCATGGATATTGGTGAGAAGGCCTGAAGTCTATGCCAGTTACCCAGCTGTTATTAAAAGAAAACAGCACTCTAAAAAATGGTGACTTTTCTGTACTGGGCCAAAAGCAATGATCATGTTTGTAACCTCCTGCTATTTAAACTCATTAATAATTTACAGTAATGTGGGCTCCAACTTCTACTTAACTGCTCTTCAAAGGGTTAGAGTCACATTTACCACTGTTTTATTTAATGTAGCCATGATTAATTTACTAAGCAATTATTTTTCTGTGTCCTTTTGAGGGAGGAGCTTTGAGTAATTTACATACAGTGTTGTGTTTATCACCTTCTGGGAAAACTTTAAAGCAAGTACATTTGGGTATTTTTTTTATCTGTTGCTGTAGTTTACAAAATTTAATTGAAAAGGTTTTGAACAAATGCCAGGCTGTCTATCTGCTTAATAAAACCTTTTAAAAGAGGAGTTAATCTACTGCCTTGCACTTGTACCCAACAAGTTGCTAAATTAATTTCCTGACAAAGAGAATCAATCATCTTAAGTGGTGTTTAAACAATACGAAGGATGCTGAGGGGTGGAGCGTGGCACGTGCTGAATGATAGGACGTATTTCATCGTCTCGTTCATTTGGTAACAGGTCAACGGCCGAAACCTCCTTTCAGTTGACTTTGATCGGACCACAAAGACAGAAAAGATCTACGATGACCACCGGAAATTTCTACTGAGGATCGCCTACGACACTTCAGGGCACCCAACTCTCTGGCTGCCTAGCAGCAAGTTAATGGCCGTCAATGTCACCTATTCATCCACAGGTCAAATTGCCAGCATCCAACGAGGAACTACTAGCGAAAAAGTGGATTATGATGGACAGGGGAGGATTGTATCTCGGGTCTTTGCTGATGGTAAAACGTGGAGTTACACGTACTTAGAAAAGGTATGCCTGCCTGCCTGCCTGCCAGTGTTCAGAACAGGGAAGGGAGGATTAGCATTTTCAAGCAATCACCCAGAGCACTACCAGAAGAAAAAACAGGGACACATGACTGAGTTCCATTTATTATTCTAAGTATCACTGTGGCAGTCACAGTGGTGCAGGGTGATGAATTTCCACATTAGCAAAGTAGTTTTGCCTTAGTTAAGTTCTACTATCTGAGACCCTTTTAAGTGATTTATGCTGTAAACAAACAAGCACTAACACTATCCACCTGCCAAGCTTGTACACTGACAACATTCACAAATTAGACCCAGAGCTTACAAGTCATTTGTAAATAATTTCTGTGCCGGCTCTTTCATTTAGGAAAGAGCTTTGCATTAGCACAGTTAAAACTGTCAGTTTTGCATTGTCCCTGGCAGAGCTTTAACATAACCATAAAAAGCATGTAGGGCCTATTTATGCATTATTAACCAAAACAGTCTATTTTCCTGGAAAGCTGTACTTTCAAATACCATGTGGTATATCTCCTTTCTTCTGCATGTAAGAGATAATGTGGGCTTTTTCCCATTTGTGAGAACTGTGTACACTGCCAGAAAAGAAGAAGTGCTCAGCAGTTGGCTGTGCACCTTGGGGTTTGTGCTGGGGTCAAGAGGACAGATGGGGAAGAAAAGGAAAAGGGACTTAAGAAACATAATCTGGGGCTGGAGATATGGCTCAGTGCTTGAGAACACTGGCTGCTCTTACAGAGGACCTGGTTTAATTTCCAGCACCCACATGGTGGCTAACAACCATCCATAACTCCAGTTCCATGGGATCCGATGCCCTCTTTTGACCTCTGACCTTGGTGGGCATTGCACAATACAGGTGCACTTACATACATGCAGGCAATGCACTCATACACATAAAATTCAAATATATCCATAGATAGATAGATAGATAGATAGATAGATAGATAGATAGATAGATAGATAGATAGATAGAGTCACTTGCAGAAATTTCATCATCCAGAAAAGTCATAAGCCTTAACAAATCACTGCTATGTTCAGAATCCTTAGCAATCCACCAAGGTGTTCTATGGAACTCCTTATTGTAAACCTAACCCTATGCACATGAGCCACCCCATCTGTTTCAAAGGACCCTTCTTCCTGAGAACTCGATTCAGAGCTCAAGGTAGGACAGTACAGACAATGCAGCCTCCCAACCCTAAATGCTTCCAGCAAGGCCCCTCTTAGCCAGGGGTTCCTGAAACCCCTCCTGTCTCCTCTCCTTGAAGGAAACTCACCCTGAACCCTGGATTATGGATGCTCTATGACAAGGTCCCACCATACTTATCCTCCTACTCTACAAACAGCCATTTGAGCTGGTTATTTCTTTAGAGCCCACAGGGTGATCCCCTGCACACATAGCTGTCTGGGAACAACGCCTGCCACCTGACAGATATTTCACCCTCCAGTGTAACTAGGTGACTTTACCAAGTAGAAGGGGAATAGGCTAGAATGTTTACCCCATTTAGACTAAGTTCATTACAGGGAATAGTAGTCAAAATATAAGTACCTAGGCCCAGAAGAGAACTGGTAAAAGTTGTTATAAAGTGACTTAAAATGTTTTAAGGTAAGCAGAGAGGGTATTGTTGGCAAGAATCACTGTCACAGAATGACAAAAGCAGTAATCAAGATCATCTTCATGCATCTGTGAAAACCAATAAGACCTTCCTCATTACCTCTCCTAAATTCCTAAAATCCACCCAGACTTATTTCCTTGCTAGGATAGGCACACTAAACCAAAACTTATTCATAGCCAGGCAAGTGGTAATTTACTATCAAATATGGTTTTAAATGCCTGCAAAACTAATTCCTATGAGGCATAGTTATTTGAGCCTTCCTTGGAAGAATGCAAGCCATTAGGAACAACTCTCTGGATATTTAGCACACAAGCCATGTATCAGGCAACTTTCTATCACTGGGACAGAGTGCCAGAGATGATAACTTGTATAGAAAAGAGATTTCAGTGCTCAGCTTCAGAGATTTCAGCCCACAGTCACTTGGCTCCACTGTTAATGGAGCCTGTAATGGCACAGCAACATAACAGGGAGCAAAGCTGCTCACCTTGTGGCTGGCAGGAAGCAGAGAAAGAGCACAAAGTCAGGATTCCAGTGTCCCTTCAAAGGAGGGTGTGTTCCCAATGACTCAAAGCCACCTTACTCTACAGTTGTTAATTATGACCAGGATTATGCAGGTCTTTCCATGAGGCCCTGCCATTTAAAAGAATAACTGTCTCCCAGTAGTACCACAGGCCCAAGCCATCAATATATGGCCTTTGGGGGGAACGTTTCATATACAAAGCATAACAACCTACAAATATAAAGTGTTCCTGCTCGTTTGTGAGAGAGGGGATTCTCGAGGACCCTAAGTCATGAAAACAGTTTTTTAATACAGTGGAAAATGAATGAGTCTTGACAAAGAATTATGTATTTCCATGCCAGCATAAAGCGTAAGTCCCAGGGGTGCCCACCCTAACTGTCCTCATTTGGCTACTTTTCCACCTGTTCTAACAGGAGTTACAGGACACTGTATCACAGGGAAGAATGCCCGAGCCCTGCATCACAGATGGGCTTTACTTAACCAGCCTCAAAGTTGACCTTCTCTCCTGTTGGCTCAGCAACTTGATACCATCGCTCTTTCTTTAGCGATTTGGAGAGAAAGTAGAGGGTTTTTTTTAAGTTTATTCTCCTCATAATTTAGTATCAACTGTTATAGAGCCTAGAAACCATTAGGGTAATACTTGTCCTTCCCACAAAAGGAATTATCAAAACCCAGATTTGTCTGTTCAGATACTTCATAATAATTTGCAGAAAAATAAAACACTACATCTAAACCCATATTTCTATTAAGGGCAGTTACAGCTCTAATTCACCATGTGACTAATTTAGCTGTGTTTGTTGACATTGATGCTTTATATACACATTATCCATTTGGGGCTAATTTTATGTCTCTTCTTCATAAACAGTATTCTGAATGGCCTTGCTCCTCCCCCAAGTACACAGGAAATTAAAGCATGATTTGAGTGGCTCTTCAATCAAATGAGGGAGAAAGCCACCTTATTAAATAATTGCTAATTATGGATAGGACTACATTTCCCCTATGCTATTTTCCCCTTGAAATACTGTCTTTAAAGCAGCTTGGATGTGCCTGCATTATGACTTCTCCAAGTCCATTGACAATCTGCTGGTTGGCTGGGAACGCCTGGAAAAAGAGCGGCACAATCGTGACAAGTAGCACATTATGAATCTTGAGCCACTAATTGCAGAACCCTTCACAATTAAGCATCCAGGCAAATTAGGCAGGGAATCGTTAACAACATGTAAGGTCAAGGATAACTCAATTAAAATAAAAACCATTTTCTCAGGCAGAATGTTCCTGTGTGTTTGTGGTCACTACATCTGCTGTCCTGTCCCCCCATTCACAAACACCAGATAACAGCATGTGCTCTCTTCACAGTCCATGGTTCTTCTGCTTCATAGCCAGCGGCAGTACATCTTCGAATACGATATGTGGGACCGCCTGTCTGCCATCACCATGCCCAGTGTGGCTCGCCACACCATGCAGACCATCCGGTCCATTGGCTACTACCGCAACATATACAACCCCCCAGAAAGCAATGCCTCTATCATCACGGACTACAACGAGGAAGGGCTGCTTCTTCAGACGGCTTTCCTGGGAACAAGTCGGAGGGTCTTATTCAAGTACAGAAGGCAGACCAGACTCTCTGAAATTTTATACGATAGCACAAGAGTCAGTTTTACCTATGATGAAACAGCAGGAGTCCTAAAAACAGTAAACCTTCAGAGTGATGGTTTTATTTGCACCATTAGATACAGGCAAATTGGCCCCTTGATTGACAGACAGATTTTCCGCTTTAGTGAGGATGGGATGGTAAATGCAAGATTTGACTATAGCTACGACAACAGCTTCCGAGTGACTAGCATGCAGGGTGTCATCAATGAAACTCCACTGCCCATTGATCTCTATCAGTTTGATGACATTTCTGGCAAAGTTGAACAGTTCGGGAAATTTGGAGTTATCTATTACGACATCAACCAGATCATTTCCACAGCTGTAATGACTTACACGAAGCACTTCGATGCTCACGGCCGCATCAAGGAGATTCAGTATGAGATATTCAGGTCACTCATGTACTGGATTACAGTTCAATATGATAATATGGGCCGGGTAACCAAGAGAGAGATTAAAATAGGGCCCTTTGCCAACACTACCAAATATGCTTATGAATATGATGTCGATGGACAGCTCCAAACAGTGTACCTAAATGAAAAGATCATGTGGCGGTACAACTACGACCTGAACGGAAACCTCCACTTACTGAACCCCAGCAACAGTGCACGGCTGACACCTCTCCGTTATGACCTGCGAGACAGAATCACCCGTCTGGGTGACGTTCAGTATCGGCTGGATGAAGATGGCTTCCTACGACAGAGAGGCACAGAAATCTTTGAATACAGCTCCAAGGGGCTTCTGACTCGTGTTTACAGCAAAGGCAGTGGCTGGACAGTGATCTATCGGTATGATGGCTTGGGAAGGCGAGTTTCAAGCAAAACCAGTCTGGGACAGCACCTGCAGTTTTTTTATGCTGACCTAACCTACCCCACCAGGATTACTCATGTCTACAACCACTCCAGTTCGGAAATCACCTCCCTCTACTATGATCTCCAAGGACATCTTTTTGCCATGGAAATCAGCAGCGGGGATGAATTCTACATCGCCTCAGACAACACAGGGACTCCTCTGGCCGTGTTCAGTAGCAATGGGCTTATGCTCAAACAGATTCAGTACACCGCATATGGTGAGATCTATTTCGACTCCAACATTGACTTTCAGCTGGTAATTGGATTCCATGGAGGCTTGTATGATCCACTCACCAAATTAATCCACTTTGGAGAAAGAGATTATGACATTTTGGCAGGGCGATGGACAGCACCTGACATAGAAATCTGGAAAAGAATTGGAAAGGACCCAGCTCCTTTTAACCTGTATATGTTTAGGAATAACAACCCTGCAAGCAAAATCCATGATGTGAAAGACTACATCACAGGTAAGCCTTCTTTTTTTCCCCTTTGCAAGTGCTAAATTACTATTACCATTAGATTAATACACAAATTGACTGGAATTGACCTTTTAGATGTATTTATTTCTCTGAGGATCCATAGAGAAACCACAAAGGGAAAATGAAACATAGTTACTTCCTATTCTGCCTGACAGTGCTTAAGGCCATGGTTCTTGAAATGACGTGGAATTCAATCATCTAAGGAAGGGAAGAGATGGGGGAGCAGAAAGCATTAAACTGAGAGTCCCCAAGTTGAAATACTGATCTCAGTTCCTCTCTGAAAGGCTTATTGTGGCTCACAGTTTTGGAGTTCCATTGGCCCCATTGTTTCAGACCTATAGCAAGGTAGAATGCTATGGGAAAAGCACATGGCAGAGCAAAGCTACTCGCCTTATCAGCCAGGAAGACAAAAGGAAGGCAAAAGAAATCAGAACACCATTCTCCTCTTCTGGGGCATGTCGGAATGGCATAAAGACACACACACACACACACACACACACACACACACACACACACGAGGCCTCCAAGGTTCCATTGCATCCCCATACCACTCTGAGGGCCAGGCCTTTAACAAATACACAGTTGGAAACAGTCAGCATTTAAACTATGGCCTTCAGTATAAAAATGGACAGTACCTGCCTTATGGCTAAGAATATCTAGAACTCTCCATTGAATAGTAACTACCTTACAGGCAGATAGTGTTTGGTTTCTCCATTCTTATGTACAATTACTATGGAAATGATCTGTGTGGAACACAACCCAGTGTGACATCCCATCTCATCACTGGGAGATGTCTGACTCCCTCCTCAGCACTGTCCCCTCAGGACCATATGGGGCAGTTTCTCCCATCAGTTGCTGAGACAGAGGATCCAATTTCTGTTCTCAGTGCTTCTGTCTTCTTACAGCAGTCTTCACTGCCCTTTAGTGAAGCCCCTGCAATATGACACTACTAAAATACACACTTAACTTTTTCACCAATATGGAGTAATTTTCAGACTGCAGAGTTAGGATCCTTCTCAAGTTTAGGCCATGTGACTCTTTCAGTATTGAAGATTTAAATATCTGACCCCACTTTTGCCACCCCAGATCCAGGTTTAAAGCAGAGACGAGCAGGACTGTAGCTCCCCATTGCGATCCGGCCTCTTCCTTCCCCCTCGTCTCCAGAAATTCTGTATTCTGCTTCCAGCCTTCCATTCGGGATATATGCTGCCATAATTAAACTTTCTCCCACATGTATGCTTCTTGGAAGGTTTCTTCCTCTTTTCTCTAGTCATCTTTGGGGTTTTTCTGCTTTATTTTAGCTTGTGTCTGATGCCCCTGCCTCTTTTCTAGTTCAACATCCTAGTCATTCTGAGCTTTCTCTTCTTTTAGTTCTTAGGACAGTTCTCGAAATGCTGTTCCTTGGTCATTTACATTTGCCTGCCCCCTCCACCTTTCCAAAGGACCCAAAGTCTTTCCTGTCTCTCTTCCACAGGACCAGCTGTAAGTCCCTTTTTAGATCATCCTGATTCAGTAACACCCTGTGGTATCCTCAGTAGGCACATACTGGATTCTGACTCCATTATCTTGGCAGCACTTTATAGTACTTAAGACTATGATTTTCACATAAGCGCACATTGGTCAGTGTAAGAGAAACCTTGCTTTCAACACATCAACATTTAGAAGACAGAATTTTCCCCAAACATAAGACCCCCCTGTAATCTTACACACATCCTCTCAAAAACAAAGTAGCACTTTCCCTCCTCTGTGAACCAAATGGAGATTTATTTCTCCCCACCACCACTGCCACCCCATTTAAAAGAGAGCATACCACTGATTTTGTGGCCGTGTGATTCCTGCACAAAGGACCTGCCAGCCTGGCAATGAGGTGAGAGTGTGTGCCCTGGAGAGGGAAACAGGAAGCAAGCAGCTCTCCATCATTCTGACAAGCAGTTTACCACTGGTTATTTGAGAGGTGTTGACAGGGGCTGACTGAAAGGCTGGAAAGCCCACAGCTCCTGAATTCATCCTCTCCTAGCAACACAGACTGCAGAGACTGCCACTGCAGCACTTTCTGAAAAACATCAAAAGAGAGACAGAACAGCATAAAATATATTAGGTGAAATGCAATTTCAAATTTCCCAGCAATGTGCTTAATATATAAAATAATCTACACCCAACTGTATTCCTGAAGCTGCAGGCCTGCTGAGTGGCTCCATAGCACCACAACCTCCAGAAGAAAATAAAAGCCTTATTCTGCACTTAATGGCTTTTGGAGTCACATGGCAATATTTGAAAATATCATTTTAAAGGTTTCCAGGTTCTCTCCCCCAAAAGTTTGTTTCCACCTGTGCACAGCGAGCCTTTGAAGTCATAACTGATGGTAATCAGAACTCTGGTGCCCTTGGCCAGGGTCGCCAGCTCGTAGCATTCATCTTTGATTAAGAATCAACTGTTCATTTTAATACCCTCAACCTAGGGTTTTTTATTAATAGAAAATAAGTTGCGGAAGTCCAAATACCCCTGGGCAATTACTTCTGAAGGCTAATCACACAACTTCTATTTAAGACCAGCCTTTAGTAACTTCAAATTTCATTTGTTTTCTGCATCTGTGCCTCAAAATTCTCATGCTGCTGTGCATTGTGATTGCCATTTGTATCACTATTCCTGGCACAGGGTGCAATTTTGCACTTCTGACAGTTTATCTAGTCTGTCTGAGTATCTATCACTCTCCATTTTCTGCAGCATTTGCCATAGTTCTGCTATTGAGGTTACTTTCTGCATGTGTAAAACTAGAGAATGGGTGTAAAATAGGAAGAAGGCAAACTCATGCTCCTTTTTGGATGATTACTTGTGAAACTAGGGGTTTTTAAAGGTACGGATGTAAATTTATGAAAGCACCCAATAAACTCTAACACCTTTGATTCTGAACATTCGCCTAGATGTTAACAGCTGGCTGGTGACATTTGGCTTCCATCTGCACAATGCTATTCCTGGATTCCCTGTTCCCAAATTTGATTTAACAGAACCATCTTACGAACTTGTGAAGAGTCAGCAGTGGGATGACGTGCCGGTAAGAAACAGAAAGCCAACCATGGAAAGGCAATGAATGGCGGAATTGGTCTTGTTTGTACACAGTTAATCAAGCTACCCTTGTAAAAACTGTACCAAAGACAGTTTCTCTTTCTTTGTTTTTTATACTTCGGAGTAAGGAAAAGAGACACTTCCACTACACTTCTCTTCAGCATGCCACGGACCTATTTAACAGGCTTAAATCTGTTTCTAGTGATGCTAATAAAAACATAGAAATACATTCTCAAAAGGTAATAAAATGCAGAAGCTTGTGTTTTAGTGTACGGCTTCTACAGAGAACCCCATGAAAGCGCAGTCATGGCACCAGGGTGCTGAAGGCAGAGATTCAGTAAACGGGAGGACGGAGATTCAGGTTTCAAATTAGCGACCCACAAACAGTGTTTTCAGAAAAATAGAAAAAATGTCCTCCAGTAAGGCTCCATCTATGACCAGGTGTTCATAGAATTTTCCTGAAAATAACCCTGTTGTGCCAAACAAACAAAGAAATAGAATGGAAAATTGCAAAGTCAAAACTGCTGTGTCAGAAAGTGGCTCTTGAAATTCCCATCACTCAGAGATCAGAAAAGAATGCACAACAAAACCCCAGGATTTCTAGCTTAAGGCAAGAATAATTAGAGATCAAGAAACTGGGTTACCTCTTAATGATAAGGAAAGTGCAGAGTTCCTTAGAAAAGTTAATCCCCCCCTTTAGCAATTTCCTACCATTTTAATGAATGCAAGAAGGCAACCACGATTAAGACACACAAACACACTCATGGTGTGTATGGTACTGGGAAGTTATGTTTTTTCTGATAACATGTTTGTTCCTGGTGGCACTTTTATATTTAATAAGCAAAATCTATTACACATCCAGGTCCTGGGAGACATTTCTCTTAAAAAAGTTTTTCTTTATTATGTGTATATGCGTGAGTGCAGCTGCCCTCAGAGTCCAGAAGAAGGCGTCTGAGCCCCTAGAGCTGGCGGTTGTGAGCCACCTCTCCCGACCAAGCTGGTGTTGGGAACCAAACTCAAGACCTCTGCCAAAGCAGTACAGGATCTTAACTGCTGAGCCACCTCTCCAGACTCTATTTTAGCATTTGTAATTGCAAGTCTGTCTGCACTGATAACGCCCCATGAAGATTTACTGGTCTCCTAATGCATTTGAACACCTGTGTCCTGAGCATGACTTTCCAACACATCTGAAAACACTTCCTGCGGACTGTACAAATGGACTTGCCAACTTTTTCTTAGGCAGCCTTTCAATCCGGTTCAAGTAAAGTACACAGAAAGGACAGCTTAGGGAATCACACTGAAGACATTGGGCTGCCCCAATCTCCCCTAGTGCAGGAAAAAAGAAATGTTCCTTTCAGTGCTGCAAATGAAACATATCTCCAATTGGCTGGACACACATCTGCTGGTATAAGAAACAGCAGGGCTAAGATGCCCCATTTTAAAGTGTTTGCCAGTGGAGATGGGCCACTGTCCCTAAATCTGCATAAAATAGTTTTCCAAAAGTTAAGCACTCATGTCGCCTGCCCAATGGTCCACTCAACTCCCTCTACATTTGCACTGCTGACGTTTCACTGAATACTGTGCTTAGAAGGAAAGGATGCAGAGAAGCCTTTAATTAAAGCATAAGCATTTCAAAGTGTGTGACACGCATGGAGCCTGGTGACCATGACCCACCCAGCCCCTTCCATCCTTCTCTGTGTGCGGCTTTCTCCTCAGAGTCCCTGGACAAAGCTGTTGTTGTGGGCTTCATAGGTTTCCCATGTGGCCTAGTTTGAGAAAACTAGGAACTGTAAGGGGAATGCTAAAGACATAATAATTTCCCCACCTTGGAAACTGAAAAGGCTGTTCGACTTGGTGGCAGACACCTTTAGTACTGAGCCAGCATCTCACCAGCTCATAACCTCCCTTTTTTTTATAAAGCTTTTTTAAATTTTTTTATTTTTTTATGTATATGAGTATACTGTCTGGATGTAGGTTGGTGTACCTGTGTTGTGCAGTAGCCGCAGAGGTCAGAAGAGGGCTTTGGATTCCCCTGGAACTGGAGTTAAAGACGGTTCTTAGCCTCCATGTGGGTGCTGGGAATCGAACCCGGGTCCTCTGTAAGAGCAGTTGGCGCTCTCAACCGCTGAGCCATCTCTCCAGCCCCGTGACCTCCCTTTTAAAACATTTCAAAGCTACTTGGACCGACTTGAGGGAAGTGATAATCATTCCTTTCAGGCCTGTATAGGTCTTCTAATCAAGAGCAGATTGGTAAAGCCTCCTGATCCAAAGGAGATTCCGTAGGCCTCCTGATCCAGAGCAGACTGCCTAGGCCTCCTGATCCAGAGCAGACTGCCTAGGCCTCCTGATCCGGAGCAGACTGCCTAGGCCTCCTGATCCGGAGCAGACTGCCTAGGCCTCCTGATCCAGAGCAGTTGCCTAGGCCTCCTGATCCAGAGCAGATTGTCTAGGCCTCCTGATCCGGAGCAGATTGCCTAGGCCTCCTGATCCAGAGCAGATTGCTTAGGCCTCCTGACCCAGAACAGATTGCCTAGGCCTCCTGATCAAGAACCAAGGAGGTTTCAATAGCCTCCTACACTCCACTCAGGCTCACTTTTTGTTTGCTTGTTGGTTGGGTTTGGGTTTGGTTGTGTCTCGTTTGCTTATTTGGGTTTGGGTTTTCTGTGATAATGTCTCCCATAGTGGGTGCTACCCTTTAACTTACTACGTGGCCAAGGATGGCCTTGAGCCAGTAGTACTCCCTCTCCCTCTCAAATGCAGGGATTACAGCACAGGAGACCCTCTTTTGCTGGGCAGGGGTGGGAAGGCCACCAGCCACCATGACCCCTCGTAACAGGGATCTGTACACAGAGGTTCTTTCAATCGGCTCCCTCTTGTGTTTTGCTTTTCAGCCCATTTTTGGAGTTCAGCAGCAAGTGGCAAGGCAAGCCAAGGCCTTCCTGTCCCTGGGGAAGATGGCGGAGGTGCAGGTGAGCCGACGCAAGGCGGGCGGTGAGCAGTCCTGGCTGTGGTTCGCCACTGTCAAGTCCCTGATCGGCAAGGGCGTCATGCTGGCAGTGAGCCAGGGCCGCGTGCAGACCAACGTGCTCAACATCGCCAACGAGGACTGCATCAAGGTGGCGGCGGTGCTCAACAACGCCTTCTACCTGGAGAACCTGCACTTCACCATCGAGGGCAAGGACACGCACTACTTCATCAAGACCACCACGCCCGAGAGCGACCTGGGCACGCTGCGGCTGACGAGCGGCCGCAAGGCGCTGGAGAACGGCATCAACGTCACGGTGTCGCAGTCCACCACGGTGGTGAACGGCAGGACTCGCAGGTTCGCCGACGTGGAGATGCAGTTCGGCGCGCTGGCGCTGCACGTGCGCTACGGCATGACGCTGGACGAGGAGAAGGCGCGCATCCTGGAGCAGGCGCGGCAGCGCGCGCTCGCCAGGGCCTGGGCGCGGGAACAGCAGCGCGTGCGCGACGGCGAGGAGGGCGCGCGCCTCTGGACGGAGGGCGAGAAGCGGCAGCTGCTGAGCGCCGGCAAGGTGCAGGGCTACGACGGGTACTACGTACTCTCGGTGGAGCAGTACCCAGAGCTGGCCGACAGCGCCAACAACATCCAGTTCCTGCGACAAAGCGAGATCGGCAAGAGGTAACCCCCGGGCCGTCCCGCCGCCGCCATGGGTCCCCAGACTGCGTGCTGCCACTCCAGCCTCCCTCCTCCTCTGTGCAGAGCCCTCTGCAGCACAATCCCTGGGACTCTCTAAAGAGCCTTCCTTCCTTCCGGGAGAAAGACACACCCCAACACACTCAAAACAGAAACAAAGAACTGTTTTCTGAATGACCTTAAAGGTGATCGGCTTTAAAGAATATGTTTACATACGCATATCGCTGCACTCACTGGACTGAAAGTATAAAAAGGAAAAAAAAAATCATTCGGAGGCCTAAGAGTTCGCTGTGGGCCCTCTGTACCTTTGAGGCTCTGTGTTTAGCAAGGTTTTAAAAGGAAAGATGCGTACAGTGTTTCCAGTTAATTCACCAATTGTCGACCTTTGCTTACAGGAAGTACTCTGGCTTAGGATGCGATCTATCTCTGTTCATTTTAAAATGTGGGGCAAAGTTACTGTTTATAGACGACCCAACCGCTTCTCTGTGCTACTTTCTAAAAGGACATTGGCACAACTCACTTCTGCCTCAGCGGGGATCTAATCATGGATTTTACAGTACTAACGTGGTTTGCCCTTGGGGGGTAAACTGGCAAATAGAATCCTTGTCACTGATAAGCAAAGGAAACCCTGGGTTTTTTGTAAATTATGTGAGACAAGTTGTTTATGGATTTTTATATGAATTACAATTTACTGTACATCAAATATTAGTCTCAGAGGAGTTAATTTATGTAAAGTGTTTAAAAAGTTTATACTTAAAAAAATAAAATGATAAAAACGTGAACTGTGTGATTTTTTTAACAGGATTGCACCTTTTGTTATCTGTTATAACTGTACAGTATAACTTATTATATTGTAGAGATATAACAACTTATGCCTATAATGTCCAGAAGTGTTCATATTTTTGTATTAGGTTGAAAAATGTGCAACTTTCTATCACTTAGACGGATAGGACACTGCAATCCTACATGGCTGGCTCATCAGAGAACAGCTCCTTTCTCCTCCTCCTCTTTTTCATCAAGCCACTGTCCTCAACCATTAGCAACGAGGCACAGTAGAGATCCAAGGCTGGTGGGATGTGATGGGAGATGTGGGGGGGGGGTGAGCAAACAAAATACACCTCGAGGGGGAGAAGGGGTTCTCTGACCCTCTTGACACCCTAAAGTCACTGGCAAGCTGACTTCATTGACCACAGAGTTCTTACTGTTGTATGACTGTCCTTCAATGCTCCACTTCCTGATGAAGGAAAGAGACCACGTCTCATGCTCGGGGAAACGTTTGTGGAGAAGGAAGGATTTGATGTCAAGGTAACTGTGGACATGTGGCATAATCTAGGCAGGATAGCAGAGACCAAGCAGTGGTGAGCCAGAGGGAGCCAGTCAAGGTCACTTTGCTGATCTTGAAACCCTCAGGTCAGCAAGAAGGACCAAAGAAAGGAAGACCAGCTCCTGTAAGCCCACATGACCCCACCGTCTTGGGGGCTGATTTGAGTGGCAGCCTGTGCTGAGCAGAGGGAATCAGGGGTGATGGATGGTATCCTGCCCCCTGCTGGCAAGCTTAGGGGACCACCACAGCCGCCACCTGCACTTCCGTGCCAGCCCAGCGGCCCTGACAAATCTGTCGTGAGCACTCAATTCAGCCACAAAAATATTTTTAGAAAATATTTCTCAGTTCATTGAGCTATAGTACACACTGTTTTCCTCTATGTATAATGGTGATAAAATATAGCAAGTGAACATGTCGTAAATATAAAGGTTCAAGTGATGTATTGAAAATAATTTTCTAACTGCTTTGTATGTATCACATACTCTAAATTGCACAGTAGGCGTGTTTATTAAACAGATTGGCTGGGAAAGTTTCGAAATAGCTACTGAATTTACAGTGTCAGTGCTATTCCTGTCTTTGTGTATTTGGTAGAGCATACCGAAGTAATTTATCTTCTAATGAATGCTGATATTTTATTAGAATGAAAGCACAGATTAGCATTAATATTTTTTATCCTGGAAATCCTTTGGCAAGTACTATGAAGCCCAAATTTAGAAAACTGAGATTTGAAACCACATAAACATGGCTCTGTTTGACATTTTATTTTTTAACTGTTAACTTAGGTGTTCACAGTTCTGTTCGATGGAACTTCCACAGGACTGTATTTAGCATGCTGTAAGTACTTTGGGGTGAAATAGGCTCTGAGTCTAAATTCTCAGAAATGTCTCTTATATATCGACCATGAAAAGCTTGTACCACATGACGGAAGTAAAATTACAGTCTTAACCTCTTCTGGACATGGACTGGTCTTTACACCGGCACCGATAAATGACAGATTTGGAGAGTCTCCTGGTGCTTATTTTAGATGAAATCAAATCAACCCAATTAGTGTCTTGTTAGTAGGTATGATGAGCCTATTTCTTTCTAAAAAGGCTTGTAATCTGGACATGCTTTTACAAGAAATAGTGACCTTGGGGAATATGTAAACAAAAGATCTTTTCTAAGAGTTGGGGGGCTAGGGGACTATATATAAAGACAAGAATTAGCTTAACAAAAATGAGAAATTGATACTCAAAGTATTTTAGGCGAAGCCAGTCAAAATGCTTTCATGATATTTTGAGATGTAAATTTTGTCTGATTTGTATTGTTCTTTTCATTTGCCTTCTTAACTTTATATGTGACCTGAATTTTCCATAACTTGATGACTATAGATTGCATCTAGGCATTCCAATAAAAGCCAACCCAATGTGTGTGCGTTTATGTTTTTTCCAGTCTTGGGCTACCCAATATTGTCTTTGTGTTTGACATAGACACAAAAAGAAGCTGTTCTTCTGCCACCCAGCTGATGATAGATAGCTTTTATTACCAGTTTTAGTTTCTTTGTTTTGTTTTGTTTCAGTTGTTTATGTCCACTGACCAAATGCCAGCTCAGGAGAACACACTACACAGACGACTCTCCCCTGGCCTACTTTAGAAAAATGTTAACTACACCCCAACAAAGCCAAACACTCACTGTAAAGAATTGAAAAGAAAAAAAAAATCACCCATTACTACTAGAAAGCAGGCCTCATCCCTGTGATCCTGGCATTGCATGTGCTGAATTAAAACACTTGATTAGAATAATCAGTTTGGGCCTGATAGGTTCTCAGCCTCCTGGAGATGTCTAAATCTGCATATAGACCGGCTGATTAGGGCTTGCTTCATTCAGCAGTTCTGGGCTGCCCAGCCAGGGCCTTGATTTTAGTATGAAAAGGCAGATGTCCCTACTTGCTCTACAATGACAACCTCCACTTGATAGCCCATGCATTCTACAGGAATCGGGTCACTCCTGGGCTAGTTTCTTTTCAAATTAGAGTTTGCTATGCTGGAAAGGGGAAAGCCAGAAAGGCTCAAGTGTATTACAACTCTTTCTCTTGACAATGCTTTCCTTAAGGGCAATGCCTGCATGAGCACAAAGAACAACAATAGAGATGGATCTTAGATAATGAAGTGGATGAAACAAGCCACTCCCACAGCCTGTGAAATTTGCTTTTGTCTATTTACATTCATTACACCTTACCTAGTAGTCTGAGCCACCTGACCTGAACAGAACCACACCTCAAATCAAGGGCAGCCCTCAAGCACCAAAGAAAAACCTTGGGTGAGGACAGAATCCCTCTGGTGAACTTCCTAACGAAGCCCGAGCATCTCCATGTCCACCACTTTTTCTTTCTCCTTTTGTCTTGGCTGATCCCAGTGCAGCTATTTCTCTTGGCCTGCTTCAGGTTAACCCACCTCAGCTGAGGTGCTTTGGAACAGAGGAGTCCAGAAGAGGGACCTAAAGGTACTCCACATCGTGTTCTGTCTGTAACAAGAACACCTGGGCAGTGTTCAGAGCTGGCTTGGGTCACATAATGGGGCTTATCCATGAACTGCCACCACCCAACTCAGGTGTGATGGCATAGTGGGTGAGCTCCTACCGAGCAGAGCAAGCCCACCCCTGGGAAGTTTTGAAGGGCAGCACAAGATCTTGCCCCTTCCATAGGTGCCCCAACTCTGGCACTTTCCTGCAGAGAAGTGGGCTGAGCCTCCACAACGTGTAGCAAATTCTAGATGGTGAAGTAGAAGGGACTCAGAAAAAGGAGCATGGAAAGGGCTCAAGCCAAAATGAGCTGAGATTCTGTCTGTATTCTTTCCCACTTTGCATTGTCTCCTGATAAGACTCTCCTGGAAGGTTCTAGATATACTGCCACCCCTATTTGTACTGGGCACAAGGCATATGCTTTAAGCTACCCTCTGCCTGCTGATATTTCTAGCTCAACCCTCCCCATGTAGAGAAGCAAGTCTGCCACGTGACAGCAATGAATGTACATTTCTAAAGTAAAGACCAGTAAGCTGTTTACCCAGAGATGTTTCTATAAGTTGTTCATTTAGCTTTGTCATCCTACCAAAGCCATGAAAAACAAACTTATTTATGTCATTCTTACTAGTTTAACCACAGCATTAAGCCAAAGTACCAAAGAGCTACTGATAAGCTATTAGAATTTTCTACCTTCTATTTAAGCCACATAATGAATACCCTCTTTTGCCAAGATTCTCATTTGCTATTCACCACCTCTGCAAGCAATGGTCTCTTGATGTCAGTTAATTACTAATAACTTTTAGATAGATTGAGTAAACCTTTTCATTTATGAACTGACTTAAAATTCTGTCATGGAGGAATATAGGATTCCTAGCGCCCTGTGTATAGAGAATTTACTACAAACCGATTCTAAGCTTAAAGTAACATCATTATTCAGTTTAGAGTTAATGGGTTCCACAAAGCAAATTTAATAAATCCTTCTGGGATCTAAGTGGAGGAAAATTAAAATTAGAAGCATAAATTGTGACTTCTAGGGCAGGAGAGAGACTGGGTTTCAGTCTTCCTGCTTATAAGGTGAATTGTGAGCTGATGTTCAGCAGGCCTAGCCACAGGCATTGAGCCTGTATTAGGCAGGGAAATCACATTCCTTTACAGGAGTGCAGAGATTTCCTGGCTTCCACCCACAATGGCTATTCTATAGCAACATAGCTTACTGCATCCAACTGACAGGATTTACAAGTGGTCCCCTGGGTCAAAAGGAATTCTTTAAAAATTTCACAAGTTAACATTATCAAGGTGAAGAGAACATAGATGGCCAAGGAGTTAAAATGATCGAGTGAAGGGTTGGGGATGGCATAGCGCAGAGGAAGTCTGAGGAAGCACAGCAGCTGGTCTCCCACCTTGCGTTCTTGCCACACAGTGATTAGTGTTAGTGAGGGTAATAGCCTATGCCTCGTTGTCCTCCAAGATCTAGTCTACCTATTCGAGAAAACGCTCCTCAAAAAACCATTCCCAGGACTCCCATCTCTACGTCCTGACCTTTCTCTTTACCTTACTATTTTTTCCTGGATTTATCCCAGTTGCAGCTGGCTGAGTTGTGCCCAGTTAAGATTGTACCTGAGACAGAAACTTCGCAGCCTCCTTGGTAAACCAGATTGATTTTTTTTTTTTTTTTTTTGTCTTTTTGAGACAGGGTCTCCCTATAGCCCCAGCTGACCTGGAACTCACTCTGTACACCAGGCTTGGCCTTGAACTCACAGAGATCCGCCTGCCTCTGCCTCCCAAGTGCCAGGATTAAAGGCGTGCGCCACCACGGGTAAACCAGATTGATTTTAACTGCTCAGGATATTATAGGGAACTAGAGTCTTCCATCCCCAAGTTATTGACAAAAAGGTTATAAGCAAGCAGATTGTAAAGTATCACTTCAGTTATGACATTATTTCCAAGGTCAGGCCTGGGATTTATGCCTCATTCTCAAACACTGACAAGCGACCCTGCAGAATACAGAATGACAGGTGCACCAAGTGACAGCAATGGTCAAGGCGGCTGCACGTAGGAGAGACCATCTTTCCACAAGTCAGTCCTCTGTTCCCCTTTGCCTTCTTCTTCAGTTCTCAGGGCTCTGGCTCCTTCGGGAGTGACAGCCTGTTCCAACATCTGATGGTACCCTGGCAGGCGAGTCTCATGCGAGGTCCTAGGACCCGCGTCCCGGTTTTGACGACTGTCAGGAAGGACTCTCGCGCCCCCTAGCGATGTGTGCTGCATCAACACAGAACCAGAATCGCAAAAAGCAAACCATTGCCCTCAGGCCACCTCTACACCTCTCTGAGGTTGGGTCATTTCAAATGACCCTCCACGACCCGTCTCTGTCTCTACCCTGGACACAAAGTTCCACACATTAAGCAATTCCCTCTGCTTCATGCACCACCTCATCGAGGCCTGGGCCTTGCAAAACTTGCTCCCGTAAGATTTCCCCTCAGTCCAAGCAGAAGCTGTGTCAAGCCATGTTGCTCTCGCCTGGCAGATCAAAATAAGGCGCTTCCTCTCAGGAGGTGACCGCAGGCTATTTGAGCTCCGCAGCCCCCTCACAACAGAGATTTCTGAACTACATTGCTTGTCGTCTACTTTTCATGTTAACAGTCCTGTCGCTGGGAAGACTTTCCCAGAAGGACAGATCATTTAAATTCAGAGTGGCATTTTTATTTCTGACCGAGCTAGGCTCTCACGGAAAGTGCTAGAATGATAGACAGCCCGGAAGAGCAAACGCCTTCCTGAGTTCCCACCCCACCCCCACCCAGCTGCCCCCGCTCAGCTTGGGGCGACATCCAACTACTCCCTCTGCCACTGGGAGGAAAAATCGGGTTTTCTACCTTCCCCGCCTGGGTTGTCACCCACAGAAACCAGTGCGTGCTCATTTTAAATGGCAGCCTGCACCTACCTTCAGAAACTGTCCCTGGCTGGGGTCTATGGACATTTCTGGAGTACAAGGATCCAAATACATAAGCCCATTTTGTACTATCTCTCTGGGATAAGAAGGGAAACCAAGGATGGCACCTGGAGTCAGAATATCGTGGGCGACAAGGAGCAGGTGGGAACACCTACCATCACCACCACTAAATAGATGCTGAAACTAACCAGGCTGCCCTGGGCTTGGCGGAATGCTAACAGTTCTTCCCATGAGCTCATAATGCCCAAGTCATTTCTTCACAGCTCACCAGTAAAGGTCCCTGAAATCCCATGACATCTGGAATGATGGAGAGACAGGACCCCAGTGTAAGATCACACAGAGACACATACACTTTGACACACCACCAAGAGCACCGGGGAAACAGGGGATTTTCTGTCCTGGCGCTGCAGCAGTGCTCAGAGCAACTCCTTCCTGCTAACGCTGTGGTGATCTTTGGTGGCTGCTTGAGAAACCAGTCCTAAAACCCCTGTTCTTGCCTCATAAGTGCAAACTGGAAGCCTTCCAGATTCCGAGGCCCCACAGCATAAATCTGATCCCTGTTGGAGCCCTCTGCTCTTGCCCCTAGACTCCCTCACCCATCTCCATATCATACAGGCTATGCCAGTGGGGAGGGCTAGGGAGGCAAGCTGGGGCTTGGGACTCTTTGAAAGCAAGGGCTTCCCAATTACTTCCTGCTCATTAAACTATGGCTATAGCCCTGCCTGGCTCTTGTAAATCAAAGAAAACAGGACTAGCCCCGCCACACTGCGCTCTGTCTGCAGCCTCCACCGCAATTAGCGCTCTAGTTAATCAAACTTTAGCAGGTCCCTGGAGAGGTGGCAGAACGGGGAACAGCCCCAAGCAGAGGAGACCTACTTAGTCTCAGCTTTGCCTGACCAAAGACAGCCTCTTGCTGCCTCAAGCCCTCAGTCTTCTCTACCTTTAGAATGGGCCACTCCGTGCCACCCCTAAGTTGTGTGTGTGTGTGTGTGTGTGTGTGTGTGTGTGTATGTGTGTGTGTGTCTGCCTGTATACATGTGTTTACAAAGGGGCCGAGAGGGTGGGACAGAATGAAGAGCTCAGGGTGGATCTACCCTGGCAGCTTTCAACAGCTCTGAGAGAGTTTCTGAATGCTGAGGGCCACGGGCTTGCTAACCCCTTGTTCCCGTGAGGTCACTGGACTGTTACAACTGTCACCTAGAAAAGGAGCCACTCCCCAGACTCAGCACAGCTTGGGGAGGCCCCACCTTGCCTGCAGGAAAGCACTTAGGCGGATGCATCCGTCCTCCAGGATGGTCTGAGCGGTTGGTGATTACTGAATCACGTCACCATCACGGAACAGTGTTCCACTTCACAGTCCCTCCCTTGCCAGCTCCCCAGGCTTTGCTTGGTTCAAGAAAATGAAACTGAGTGGGGCACCTGAGCAGATGACTTTAGTGCAGAGTCCCTGGTTCCTACACCCTATGGTGACTATTCTGTCGTCTTCTCCTGGCAGCCTCGAAGGCCAGGAGAGTACTGCCCTGGGTCTCCCGGGCCCAGGAGGTGTCCCCGCTGCACCAGGCTGCTGGTGTTCAAGGACGTCAGGACTCATCCCAGCACTCTGGGTTCTGCTAGCAACATCCCAGATGACAGCCCAGCACCAAGGCCACCCAAAACAGTCAGGGGCAGCAAAAGGATTGTGACATTCTTATCTGAAAAACCACTCTGCGTTTCATCTGATCTTCTCCGAATGCCAAGATAAATAAATCAACACACAGCTCCCGCTGTGGCTGCCCAGTAACAGTGACAGGAATGGCGACCACGCAGTCCTCTCATGCCATGCCCCAGGGGTCACCTGGGGACAGACGACACAGGAAAGTCTCAGAGGGTGCCCTTCCAAAGACACACATACAGAGACAGACACACATAGAGAGACACACACATACACAGAGACACAGGAACATTCACAGATGCACACACACACACACACACACACACACACACACACACACACACACAGACGGACACTTCTGCCCAGCAGAGGGGGATACACACCCCACCCCCACGCCCACTCTGCACCTCTGTTCTCTACCCGCTTAGAGTGAGTCGGAGCCTGTCCACAAGCTGCTCCCTCCCTCTGTCCTCTCATGCCCAAAGAGCTTGTGAGAACAAGACACGGAGACAGAAGTGACACTTCCTTAGAGCCCAGTCAGGAAAGCAGGACCGCTGGAGCGCCGGTCCCTAGAATCTCCCCTGTCCTCTGCTTATCACAGAGGGCTGTGCTGTCTAGAGAGAAGTAGGAACTCCATGCCATCATGCAGCTCCCTTCCCTGGGCGCTTCAGGGGCAAGGGCCAGAAAGCCAGATGGGAGCCTGCAGAGGGTCAGAGTCCTTTGAGACCTGTCATCCAGAAGCTCAGCTGTGGGTCTTGTCTGCCACTTACAGCCTACATTAAACCCAAACCAAAAGCCTAGCTGCATGGACCTGGGCGTGCGCCCCCTACAGGTGACAAGCAGCATGGAAGTTGCTGAGGGAGAAAAAGCCTATAGTCTCCAGAATTTCAAATCTAGCAGGGAGTCAGACACAGAGCACAGGACCCAGTCTCCTTGGGGGAACAAGGCAGGCTTCCTGGAGGAAGTGAGGCCGACCTGGGTCGGAAGTGAGCAGCATGGTCAGGAGCAGGGGACACGGACGAAGCCATACAGAATAAGCATAGGCAAAGTCGTCCCAGAGCCAGACACCACCTGCCCAGCTCTGCCACTTGTTAGATGTGTGAACTGAGTGGGTGAAGCTCTGTCTCCTCTTTCACAAAGTAAGGTGCTGTAAGAGTACATCAATTACTTCCTGTCAAGTCTTGGAACAGCACCCTGGGAAGTTCCCTGATTGCCATATGACTCTTGAAGGCCACAGTCAGGGCCTCAGTTTGACCCATGCTGCATGGGGCTAAGCTTCTGTGGAGCAAGGTGCAGTCCTCTTCCTTCTGCCCTTGGCCCAAGGTCAGGACTCAAGTGTGTACTTGGTAGGTGCACATGCATTGAACTCCAGCCCAAATGGGGCCCAGGTTGGTGCTGAAGGCGGGGCCCAGGGCCGTTCTCAGCAGTGCTGGCCCAAGATGGCTCTCCGCAAGCATCGGTCCAGAACACATGCCCAGGGGGTGTGCTGAGGCTTTGCCTGCCTCCGACCAGGTGAACAGCTCACTCAAGTCACAGCTGCCGCAGAGGGGGCTACAGCTGAAACTGTAGGCCACATGGCTTGCCTTGTTGTGCCCAAAGTCCAAGCTCAGTGCCCCAGATGTCTACTCCGATCCCTCTCTGGCCTCCTCAGATCCAGATGTGCACATACATCCTAAAGCCCAGCTGCACAGAATTTCTCCCATTCTCCAAGACATCCGTCCCCACCCTCCTCACGTCCCCATGGGGTTTCCCACGCTGTTGCCACGTCCCTGTTCCTCTCGATGACACCATGGCCAGTCCAGGTCTGCCAGTGACCAAACCCCAACAAAGTCCTGCTCCTTGTGCCCCCTGGGCCCTAGAGCATGTGATCCAGGAATGTGCTCCTCTGTAAGGAAGTGCCACCCAAGACCATAGCAAGAGGCAAAGTCACTTCTTCATTCTGCAAAATGCCCAGAGTGCCCCAGGAAAACTGGCCCTTGTTTCAAAAATAAACTGCAAATGTTGGAGCTGCAGCCATCTGTGGCGCGGACATGATATCAATTATTGAAGCGCTAATCAGCAGCTCAAAGCAGAGACACGGCAGGTGATCCGTTCCCAGGACGTCCACGGTCTCACTCTCAGTGCACAGAGTCCCTCCCACCCCACCCAGCACCAACTGTCCCCTCCCCGCATCGCATCACTCTCTTTTGCCCGGCCCCTACTACAGATCAAAAGCAGACTATGTTGTGTTCACAGAAATGGAATAAAAAGAGGTTCCCCTTTAGCTTTAAAATTCAGTAGAACAAAATGTCATATTTCTCTAAAACTGGGAAACAGGGTACACAATGACACGAGCTGGAAGCTTCTCAGGTACGACTTACCTCACCCCCGCCCCCAGGCCCAACAGACTCCTTCATGGCCCCAGGAACTCAGAATTCCTGTATCAATCTGCTTCTGTTGCTATAGCAAAATGCAAGAGGCTAGTACTTTATAAAGAAAAGAAGTTTAGGGGCTGGAGAGATGGCTCAGCGGTTAAGAGCACCAACTGCTCTTGCAGATGACCCAGGTTCGAGTCCCAGCACCCACATGGCGGCTAAGAACATTCTTTAACTCCAGTTCCAGGGGAATCCAACGCCCTCTTCTGACCTCTGTGACATTGCATGACACGGGTGCCAACCTACATGCAGACAGTACACTCATACACATAAAAAAAGTAGAATGTAAAAAAATAAATAAATTTTAAAAAAGAAAAGAAGTTTATTAGGCTCACAGCTTTAGAGACAGAAATCCCAGCATGCAACAGCCCCATCAGCATGCCCTCAGATGAAATCCCAGCATGCAACAGTCCCATCAGCATGCTCTCAGATGAGGGCCTTCTGGCTGCAATACTACATGTTGTGTGGAGTCAAACCATGGGACAAGAACTGTTCCTTCTATAACAACTCACTTTCAGGAAAACTAACAAGTTTCATAAGAACTATATTAATTACATATAAGGGCAGTACCCCAATGCCTTGAACACGTTCCACAGACGCAAACTCTTAGAAGTTCCTCCTCTTCAAAACCACCACACTGAGGACCAAGCTTCTTATCCGTGAACGTTTGGGGACACAGTCCTCAAAACAGTACCGAAACCCCAGCAATGCCCAAATTCCTCCCTTCCTCTGTTCCTGTGAGGAGCTGGGGGAAGGGGCTCCCCTTCTCAGCTGAAATGTTAAGGGTTCCTGAAGTCCTCAGCACACCTCCACCACAGGGCACCCTGGCCCTTCCCCGGCACTGCTCCTTCTTGCCCTCTCATCAGTCCTGCCCTCCGCTGTGTGCTTCCTCCAGGCCTGGCTTTGGCCCCCTCCCTGCTCGGCCTCTGCTCCTGGGAAGGTGGCGTACAGTGAGGATCTGGTCCTTTCCTGCCTGCTTCCATACACTCCATCCTGCCAGCCAGGATACAGTCAGCAGCCTCTGACTGGGCCAGGAAGAGCTTCTTAACTGCCCGGGAGGAAGTTCTGGCTCTGGCTCTCACCTGCTGTGGGCAGTGGCCTTGGTACCAGCTCCAGCCGTGCCTGGCTCTTCACTGAGCAATGTGGATGGTAACTGTTGTGGAACGTGCGGCTTACTGCATGCTGGCCGGCTCGCCAGACCCTTTACATCCGTGGCTCCCCGAATCCTCGCAGAATCCCCATACCGTGCTTAAGTTATTCTCCCTGCCTAGCACTGCAGAATCTGAGGCACACAGGAAGCTGAATTGTCACTGACCACACAGCTCACAGATCTCAAAGCTAGAATTCGAACTCAAGTGGCCTGACTGCAGAATCCAAACTACCTCTCAAATCTGAGCTGAAGGAGAAAGGGCTGACGCCCTCTCCCCTTCCTAGGTCTTGCTTTGTAATCAAGGCTTCAGGAAACCCAACCAGTTCCCAAGATTCAGCTCAAAGGGCTCTTTCAGCCCTACTATGCTCTCATAGGATTCACTAAGAGCACACTGTGTGCTGTGAACCACACAGGCGGATACGGATATGCATCTCTAGCTGACAGTGTCCACTCTGAAAAGGACTGAACTCAAGAGTGCTTGTGAGAAGCTGGGCCCGAATTCAAGTTCAGCAGCATAGGCTCCAGGCAGGAGACTGTCCTTCGTGGTCTCCTACCTGCACAGCATCTTTGGTACCACTTGCTTTAGTCTCTCTAGGCTCCACAGAACTGGGTGGGTGACCAGTGGGTGCGAGCTGAGGTAGTGGATGAGCAATGACTAAAGGAACTAATCAATGAGCACCCAAAGGCCTCCCGTCCAGAAACTCTCTTGCCTCCTCTGGCCCAGAATCCAGAGCACGAGCTGCTGCAGAAGGGCTGCAGAGCATCCAGATCTCAGGGCCACTCGTCAAACCCCTTTCTTGGATGACCTGGGCTCATATTTGATCCTTGGTGGCCCATCAGTCCACACTCACCCATCCCTAAAGACCTTTCCGGGACCTTCTTGTCATAGCCTGGTGTGTTCATGGAAGAAGCAGTTCTGGGCCTCAGTCCTAAGGACCCAACCTGTCCACAACTGCTCAGTGAAGCCACGCCACGCAGGAGCCCCGGACTTTCTGAATCAAACCCCACACCAGGAGCACGACCCTCTGCACGGACATTCCTACCCAACCTCAAACTTCTGACAGTGATCCTGGGCTGCAGCCTCTAGTCTCCTCCTCACATGGCTCTTTGTCCTGGGCTCTGCTTTGCTGAGACAGGACCGTCATCCTTTCAATCACCAGGCTCTTTCTCGCAGCTTGTCCTCACATCCGGAAAGGTACCAGAGCCCACAGAGTCCCTCCAGATGGCTTGCGTTGGCCTTCAAGCCCCACAGTCGCTGCGTCTCTCTTTAGCAGAAGGCTCAGCTCCCTTGCTCCCAACCCTCTCACACCCTGCCTCTGGCCACACTGATCACCAGCTAATCCTTCCTTACCAGGCCTAAAACTCCTTGACTTTCGACAAGAATTCCTGCTGTCCCTGTATCTTAGAATTCAACACCACGACTCTGCCAACTGGCTTCCGGTTTTCCAACTGCTCCTGAGTCCCCTGATTCACTGCACCCCCACCTCCCCAGCCTCCCTCCTCCCTTTCCCCAGGAGGGAAATTGAAGACAGTTTAAAATAGAAGGAATCAAAGTGCGGTGGCTGATGCCAAGCACTGCTCAGCGGGGCTCGCAGGAGGCTCCGATCTTTCCTGCTGGAAGGCCCTCCCCAGCAGGCGCCGCCCGCCCCCTTGCCTCCTCCCGTATGTTCAAATCCTGCCAGACTTGCATCCAGCTGGTGGAGAGGATGTTCAGACTGCAGGCTGCTGGCAGTGTGCGGGGAGCCAGCAGGGAGGGAAGCAAGCGATCCAGAGCTACCCTGCCCCCCCCCGGGGGGGGCACCTCTTCCGCCTGCCACTAGGGGCAGTCAGGACTTGCCCCCGGGGGCCCTTTCTATGAGGCCTGGGCCTGATGAAAATGACCATGGGAGAGGCCACAGAAGGGGTCTGGGATCACCAGGTATAAGGCAGGACAGCCAGGCCCAGGGAACTTTAGACCAACAATAAATAAGCTATTAACATCAGTGATGTCCCAAGGAGTATTTGGAACATATTTATGCTAAAATTATTTTGTTACAGATCTTCAATTCAGATTCACTTGAGTCCCTGTGCCGTGTAGTTTTATTGATATAGATGCAAAATCTGGCAACTCTGTCCACAGCTTTGGAATCCAGCTCTTACACTTGACCCTCCAGTGAGGTGGAGGTAGACAGGGAAAGTTGGAAGGACCGGTTTGTAAACCAGACAAGATAGGGGAGGGGAGGCTAACGATGGAAATTCGCTGTCTCCCAGCTCTGAAAGCTAGAAGTCTGTGCCCAAGGTATTGGCAGTACCAGGGTCCCTCTGAAAATGCTGGCTGCTGAGCCAGGTGGATACCTTTCTGGGGAAACTCCTATATTAATGTGTATTCAAGCCACATCCTTTCTAAATAAGCAGAGCATCTACCACTCTTAAATGAGTGGCTCCGTGACCTTGAGCTAAGCATGCCCAAAATGTGTCTTTTTCTTTTAAAATTACAACATTAAGCTGAGCATGCTCATGAACTAACCACTTAATGAGCAAGCTCAGGAACAGGCTATTTAATGAGCATACATAGAAATAGGCCAGCTCCCTAGAAGACCATGCAAAGGCTCTCTGAGTAAAATCCCCCATGCTTCCCTTATTTGGGAAGAGCACTACTTTGGAAATAATTTCCATATTCTCCTTGTGTTGTTCTGGCTTTGCACTCCCCAAGATGCCAACCCCTCGGGCTCAGTTACAAAGGCTCTAGGGAAGATCCCTCCCCCCTGCCTGTTTTGGCTTCTTCCTGTGGTAGCCGGCTGTCCTTGACGTGCAGAATGGCTCAAGACACCATAGTGGCCAAATAGTCTTGTCCCCAGGTGTGTCCAGGTCTGCCTCTCTGCTTACACTCATCGGCTGTTGCGTACTTACAGTGACCCACCCCAGTCCACCCCGGCTTCATCTTACCACGGGTGTGATGGCAAATACGAATTTGGGAGAGGGTGAGGTGGGAGGTCCTCAGAAAAGGGAGGGGCTTTTGGCCTCAATGTTTTCCTGTCCATCCAAGAGAAAGCATTCAAGTGCTTTCTCTTACCTAAGAGCTCTTGCCTCTCTAAGATTGTGAACTTGACTGATTTCTTCTGAAGGAAAGGAATGAACCATCAGACCAACCACCCTGCCCAACCAGCCAGACAACCTTGACTGCATAAGGGGGAGGGGCCAAAAGCATATAAAAGGACTCCATGTGGTGGTGGCTCTCAGTTTGCCATCTTGGGCAGAGGTCACGGAGTCCATGGTGGGACTTCGGATGGACGTGAGGGAAGGGGGATTGCTGCTTGGCCTAGAGGGGATATTTGCCCCCTGCCATTCACTCTGTAAGAAGCCTGAGTAAACTCACTAGACTTCCCCGGACTGGGCTTCTGGAAGTCTTTCCTTGTTTTACCTTGGGAACCATGGGTGGCTGAGGCCCAAGGCAGGACACCACATGTGTGGGTACCTCCAAGAAAGAATCTCTGCAACAGGGAGTCAGACTTCATCTCAGAGGGCACTGAGTGGGATTTCACTCTTCATTCACTCACACCCACCTCACTAGAAACTTCCAGGTTCCAGGCCACCATAAAAATGATCCAAAAACCAAAAAGAATGTAGCTGGTAAAATGTTTGCTATGCAATCGTGAGCCTGTAAGTTCAATCTCCAGAGGCCCCATAACAAATCCCGGGTTCCCAGCTCTGAGGAGGGAGAAACAGGCAGGTACCTGGGGCTCTCTGGCCATCTAGTATATTCCATTAGGTGAGGCCAGGCCAGGGATAGAACTCGTCTTTAAAAGAAGAAGTCCCAACTCCCAGTGCCCACAGACCTGGGCTGCCCTCAACCTGGGTCAAAGAAGCTTCTTTTTTAAATTTTTTTACATTTATTTATTATTTTATGTGTATGAGTGTACTGTCTGCATGTAAGTTGGTGCACCCATGTCATGCAATGCCGAAAAGGTCAGAAGAGGGCATCGGATTCCCCTGGAACTGGAGTTAACGAATGTTCTAAGCCGCCATGTGGCTGGGTGCTGGGAATCGAACCCAGGTCCTCTGCAAGAGCAGACGGTGCTCTTAACCGCTGAGCCATCACTCCAGCCCCAAAGCTTCTTTTGATAGTAGTCAGTGCAGATATATATAGCCTATCAAAGTGCTGAAGATAAGAGAGTGAATGTTCAGCCCTAAATAGGACGTCTGTATTAGGCCTCCCACCACCAAGGTTCAATGAACATTGTAGAAGAGAAGGTAGAGAGAGTGTAAGAGCCAGAGGACCGGGGGAGGGTGCTATGACATGACATGCTGTGACATGCTGTGACATGCTGTCTTCTGGATGTAACATGGCTGTCCCACTCATGGATTCACAGCAGGAGTGGTTACCTGCACAAGACCTGTACAAGATCAAACAGGCCCAAATCCCAGTGTAGATATGTCGATGACCTGCAGATCCACCCCTTACTGAGGAGTCATTGGAAGTGGATTGTTACTGGGAAATGGCTGTGGCCATTGACAGGTCTCCACATAGCTGCACACCCATGTGCTTATGGCCAGCACTAACTGGACTCAGCGGATTATCAAGAGAAAAAGGACATGAAGCTGGGCATGGTGACACACCTTTAATCCCAGCACAGAGGCAGAGGCAGGTAGATCTCTGTGAGATCAAGGCCAGACTAGTCTAAGTAGCAAGCTCAAGGCCAGCTAGAGCTGTAGGGAGAAAAAAAAGGACACGAAATTGGGAAAGAGACATCTTGGGGGAAAGATGAGGGAGATGGAAGGGGAAATAGGGAATAGATTATCATACCTCACTGCACACATGTATGATCTCGAAAATAAAGAAAAAATTTAAATAAGATCTTATTGGGTTTTTTCTTTTCTTTTTTTTTAGTCTTTTCAAGACAGGGTCTTCCTGTAGCCCCAGCTGTCCTGGAATTTGATCTGTAGACCAGGCTGGCCTTGAACTCACAAAGATTCGCCTGCCTTTGCCTCCCGAGTGCTAGGATTAAAAGTGTGCGCCACCACACCCGGCTATGTTATTGTTTTAAAACTACAATTAAGCTACTATTTATTTTCAGACTTAGGAATATTTGGTATATGGGTGGAGGGTATGTATGCATATTTTAGAGTAATATAAAATCAAAAGAATTAGGAAAAAAACCAATATGGATGATGTTTGAGAACAACACCCAATGTTGACCTCCAGCTTCCACGCATATGTGCACACATGTGCATATACACCCATCTCCCTATACACAAACAAGATTAATATATACTTGAAATAGCCACAAAGCCTAATTCAAATGTTCCACACTAACAGGGCCTGGCAGGCTGTGATACCTTGGCTAGGAGTAACAAGACAGGGGCTGGCTTCATCCTCTTCCTACGAAGAGCCCATTAGAAAAGACACCCATCCCCAAGGCTCCAGACAGCACCCTAACATCATCAATGTTGCCACAAGAAAGCTCTGGAAGTGTGTGTGTGTGCCTGGGGCCAGCAGTTGGGTCTGTGAGGCTGAGTTCATGCTGCCGAAGGGGAACTGCACCAGGCCCAGCGGAAGGCTACACAGGTAAGTGTCCTCACACCAAGCCCCAGCCCAGACTCCATTCAACCTGAGGAGGACTCACAGAGACCCACCGAGGATTGAGCTGCCTTGGCCTCTAAAGAGCCTCCCTGGCTGTCCCATTAGAGAGGCAGGTGAGTAGTCCCACAGCTGCTCCCAAAGAAGCCTTTCACATCCGCTAAGCTGTGGGAGCCCCAGTCTTTGTCTTTCCCTGCAGTGCCTATGTCTGAGATTCAGGGCCCAGATTGTTATGAGAATCTGCAAAGCTCTGTCTTGCTAACAAATGGGCCAGAGTCCTTCACTTATTATTCAAGGTCTATCTGACTAAAGAAGCCTTCAGCTAACTAATAGCCAATAATTAACTAATGGAGCTGGTTGTCTGGGTAGCCATAATAAGCAGTAACAGAGTCGACAACAGTCCATAACTTAATGCATTAAACAACACACACACACACACATGCCACTAAGAGACTCTTCCACAGTGGAATCCTTGATTTTCTGGGCTTCTTATAGTCTCTTCTATTTAGATAAAGACTCACAACATCTTCTTCCCTCTCCGAAGTCTGTTGCAGCCGCCCTTCCACACCTTTAAGATTCTTCAGAGAAAGCCGGGCGTGGTGGCGCACGCCTTTAATCCCAGCACTCAGGAGGCAGAGGCAGGCAGATCTTTCTGAGTTCAAGGCCATTCTGGTCTACAGAGTGAGTTCCAAGCCAGCTGGGGCTACAGGGAGACCTTGTCTCAAAAAGACAAAAAAAAAAAAAAGAAAGATTCTCTGATCTTTCCAGGTTCCATTGTGCTTCCAGTGCCTTCTGAGTGTTCTGGCCTCTAGAGCCTACTGTGCCTGGATTTGTGTATCTTTTATAAAGTGACCATGATAAGCCCTGACATAATTAACAGATATTCTAATATAAAAAGAAGTCGCTGTCTTCTGAGTAATCCGTTCACACATATCCACTGGGCGCCATCTTCAGATGGTTACACTGCTCAGATCTGTGCAGATAGGGAAGTGAAAACTCACCCTCCCCAGAGGGAGCCCCAGGGACTGAGCCCCAAGCATGGAAGAGAAGCAACTTCAGAGAACTATGGGAAAGAGCTATAGTTCCCTATCTGTCCTCAGGCCAGAAAGAAGACTGGGACCCCGGAGCCTGGTGTCCTGAGAGCAGGGAGATTCCAAACAACAGGAGGTCAGAAACCTGCTTTATTCTGAGCCATGTTTGGGACAGGAAGGAGCCACAGGCAGAGGGATCTCTCACTCCCCTTGGACTGTCCTGGGTGGGGATGACAGGCAGATGAGCAAAAGGAAGCGAAAGCCCGAGTTAACAAAGTCTGAGACAACGAGAGATTTATTGTTGTAATCAAATAAAGCTTACAGTCAACTTCATCTGACACATATATAATGATAGGCAGAATCATTACTGGGCTGTTGGCACTTAGGCCTAAATGGTAATCAATTCACCTAAATAACTGCAATTAGAATGCATCTTATACAGACACACTGCGCATGTATACGGTGGGTAGAAGGAAACTGGTCCAGCGGCCCAGCCGAGCCTGCCTCAGTCCATCAGGACAGACCTTTCCATCCCTGGGTTAAAGACTGTCCATCACTAAAACTAGAGCTGAACTGGAAAGATGCATTAGTAAATAAAAGCACTTGCTGCACAAGTGTGAGGACCCAAGTTCAAGTCCTCAGAACCCACATAAAGCCACTCGCATAGCTCAAGTGACTCTGACCTCAGCACTTCTGCAGGGAGATGGGTGGTAGGGAAAGGACAACTCCAGGAAGCTCATAACCCACAGCCAGGGGAAAACAACGGAGACCCTGTCCCAGTCCAGGCAGAAAGTGAGGAACTCTGCCCTCTGTGTGTGTTGTGACAAAGCTTGCCCACACTCACACACATGGAAAAAAAAAACAACCCTAGAGCTAAAAACTTTTTCTGTGCTTCTCCTTAAAGATGGCCCATAATACTAAGTCAGACCATGTGATTTAATTTCTTGCCATTGTACATAAGCCAAAGTCTCCATTGCTTTGATAGGTACATTAAATCAGATTTCCTTCCTAGCCTAGACATGACAGGCTAGGGGTGACCACAGATCCCCCAGACTTCCCAGCACCATTCATTTTTGCGGATAAATGTAGGTGTATTCCAGGATGTATATAGCAGGAAATACGATGGAGAAATTCATTTTTGGTCTTAAAAAAAAAAGACCTACTGCCTTATTTAAAATCTCATATCCAGAAGGACAAAAATCCAAGACCAAAGCAGACTTTCAAATTGTCCTGAGATTCCTCCTCTCCACACTCAGATGTCCTCTAACTTCCACCACCTCCTTTCTGCTGACTCTTGGGAGTCCAAAACTTTTCTGTTGTCCTCTGTCTGAAACCTCCTCTGGTTTCCAGTGGCCTTTGCCTCTGCCACACAGTGCATGACCACTATGAACTTTTTCTCTCCCTCCTTTTCTCAGAGTTTCATTCTCCTCAAGCAGATTCTGAGCTAGGAAGTCTCAATATTTGCTACAATGATAACAGAGGAAGACTAAGAAACAAATGTACAGTGAAGAGGCCAAACAGATCAAGAAAGATCAGCAGCAGCCAAGGGGAAAATATTCACAGAAGATATAGCTGATAAAGGACTGCTTTATAAAACCAAATAATTTTTAAAACTTAAGAACACAACCCACTTAAAAAACAGACCAAAGACCTTAACAAAGACTACCAGAAAACACATACTGAAGGCACATAAGCATGTGAAAGATATTCCAAATCACCTGTCAGATGACTGCACATCAAAACAGATGAACTACTCTTATGCAGCTATCAGAATGCCAAGGTCTACTGACAACATCAGATGTTAATTAGGAAAGGGAGCAACAGGAATAGTCCTTCTTTGTTGGTGGGAATGAAATGTCATAACCACTTTGGAAGACATGAAATTTCTTATTAAATGAAACAGATTCTTTTTACAATCAATTTATTTTTATTTTATGTGTATAAGTGTTTTGCCTGTATGTTAGCACGCCTATGTGTGCAATTCCCATAGAGGCCAAAGGGGCCGTTGGATCCCTGGAACTGGAGTTACAGCATTAGTTACTGCCTGGGATTCCTGGGGAAGGAGGTGGAAATATGCAGAGCACAGAGGATTGCTAGGCCAGTGAAACTGCTCTGAGATATATGCCCTATGCATCTGTGGTGGTTTGAATAAGAATGTCCCCCATAGGCTTCAAGTATTCAGACATTTTGTCCCCAGTTGGTGGCAATGTTTTGGGAGGTCTTAGAAGGGGTAGCCGTGCTGGAGGAAGTACGTCACTGGGGGGGGGGCTTAGTGAGTTCAACAAGCCTTGCCAGCCTCCAGTTGCTCTCTCTCTGCTTCCTGTGCTCACTGGATGATGTGAGCCTTGGCTTTCTGCTCCAGCCCCTGCCACCAAGCCTCCTGCTGCAATGGACTCTAATTCCCTGGAACCATCAATCATAAGCTTATATAAACTCTTCCTTTTATAAGTTCCCTTGGTCATGGTAGTTTTATAACAGCAATAGAAAAGTGACTAATACAGTATCTATGAAAACCCACAGGATTTGTAACATCAGGAGTAGACAATGTAATTACTATTGTCTGGGTAATAATGATATGCTAGTGTGGTTTCATCAGTTATAACAAATGTAGCATCCTGGTGAAGGGGTACTGACAATGTCCTGTATGTGTGCCTTCCCTTCCCTTCTATCAAAGACCTAAAACTAAACAAGGGAGTCTATCTTTAGGGCAGGAAAGAGCCACAGGCAGAGGGATCTCTCACTCCCTCTAGGGCTCATGGGTCTTTAGAGGAAGAATATTTGTAGAATCTTTAACATTGGTTGATACCCTATCTAGAGTATTTCCTTCATTTGCCTACCCTACCTCCAGACAAAATTACAAAATAGCAGTCTGTCTACATGCAACTCACCCCTCTCTGAAGACGACCTCCTCCTCCTCCTCCTCCTCCACCTCCTCCTCCTCCACCTCCTTCTCTTCCTCCTCCTCCACCTCCTTCTCTTCCTCCTCCTCCACCTCCTCCTCCTTCTCTTCTTCCTCCTCCTCCTCCTTCTCTTCCTCCTCCTCCACCTCCTCCTCCTCTTCCTCCTCCTCCACCTCCTCCATAGGGGAGGAGGGAGGTGGAGAGGAGGGAAGAGAAGGAGGTTGGAGGAGGAGGGAGGTGGAGGAGTGAGGAGGCAGGTGGAGGGGGAGGTTAATGCAGAAGGGAGAGACTGTGAAGTCAGGAGCCGAGTAGGAGGTCGAAGAGGAGGAGGAGGTGGGTACGGGGAGGAAGAGAGAAGCAGGAGGAGGTGAGGAGAAGAGAAGGAGGTGGAGGAGGAGCGAAGGAAGGAGGTGGAGGAGGAGGGGTGGAGAAGGAGTGGAGGAGGAGGAGGTGGGGAGAGGAGGAGGAGGTTGGAGGAGGAGGAAGAGAAGGAGGAAGGATGGAGGAGGAGGAGAGAAGGAGGTTGGAGGAGGAGGAGAGAAGGAGGAGGAGAGTGAGGAGGGGAGGAGGAGGGGAAGAGAGGGAGGAGGTGGAGGAGGAGGAAGAGAAGGAGGAGGAGGAGGAGGAGAGAAGGAGGAGGAGGTGGAGGAGGAGGAAGAAGAAGGCAGGTGGGAGGAGGGAGGAGAAGAAAGGAGGTGGAGGGAGGAGGGAGGGTGGAGGAGGAGGAGGAGGAGGAGGTCGCTTTCAGAGAGGGGTGAGTTGCATGTAGACAGACTGCTATTTTGTAATTTTGTCTGGAGGTAGGGTAGGCAAATGAAGGAAATACTCTAGATAGGGTATCAACCAATGTTAAAGATTCTACAAATATTCTTCCTCTAAAGACCCATGAGCCCTAGAGGGAGTGAGAGATCCCTCTGCCTGTGGCTCTTTCCTGCCCTAAAGATAGACTCCCTTGTTTAGTTTTAGGTCTTTGATAGAAGGGAAGGGAAGGCACACATACAGGACATTGTCAGTACCCCTTCACCAGGATGCTACATTTGTTATAACTGATGAAACCACACTAGCATATCATTATTACCCAGACAATAGTAATTACATTGTCTACTCCTGATGTTACAAATCCTGTGGGTTTTCATAGATACTGTATTAGTCACTTTTTCTTTTGCTGTGATAAAGCAACCATGACAAGGGAACTTATAAAAGGAAGGAGTTTATATAAGCTTATGATTGATGGTTCCAGGGAAATTAGAGTCCATTGCAGCAGGAGGCTTGGTGGCAGGGGCTGGAGCAGTAAAGCCAGGCTCACATCATTCCCGTGACACAGGAAGCCAGAGAGAACAAGAGAGGACCTGAAGTCTTGTTTAACTCACTAAGCCCGCCCCCCCAGTGACTACTTACTAATGACGCAGGCTACCCCTAGTGCATCTCTATAATCTCCCCAAAACATGACCAACAACTGGGGACAATGTCTGAATACTTGCAAGCCTAATGGGGGACATTCTTATTCAAACCACACAAATGCATAGGGCATATATCTCAGAGCAGTTTCACTGGCCTAGCAATCCTCTGTGCTCTGCATATTTTCCCCTCCTTCCCAGGAATCCCGGCAGTACTAATGCTTGTAACTCCAGTTCCAGGGATCCAACGGCCCCTTTGGCCCTTGGAATTGCACACATAGGCGTGCTNCCTCCTCTTCCTCCTCTTCCTCCTCTTCCTCCTCTTCCTCCTCCTTCTCTTCCTCCTCCTCCACCTCCTTCTCCTCTTCCTCCTCCTTCTTCTCTTCCTCCTCCTTCTCTTCCTCCTCCTCCTCTTCCTCCTCCTTCTCCTCCTCCTCCACCTCCTCCTCCTCTTCCTCCTTCTCTTCCTCCTCCTCCTCCTCTGCCTCCTCCTCCTCTTTCTTTTGCAAACCTCTAAGCACAGACACTGGCCTGTAGACAGGTAACCCTGGGGTCAACCACTCCATTAAAGAGTCAAACCCCCTACATGCCCTCCTGAAGATCTCGTCAGTAAAACAGTTATTTCAACAGAGGGGAATTGAACATAGGAATGCCAAGTTCTACTGACAACATCAGGTGGGCCTAAAGTGATAGAGGACTGAAAGAAGCTGGGACATTGTACAGAAAAAGGAAGCCCCCTGCGGCTTCTTTTGTACTCAATCACCTGCTTGTTTGCTTACACTGAAACCTGGCCTTGGGCAGGACTTGCCTCTGCGTTAGCAAGCCTGAGACACCTTGAGATCAAATAATAAAAATACCTTGTGCTCATGATGCTGGTACTCATGATGCTATGGAACTTGAGGCACAAGGTCTGAAACCAGGCCCTGAGATATGATGTCACTCTGGGTATAAAAACAGAATGCTGTGAATCAATAAATGAGTCCTTCTTACCATCTGACAGCGTGTATTCTTAGCCCTTGAGCCCTGTGTAGTTGTTACCAGTGGGTTGGCTGGCAACCAATCAGGTCACCAACTTGGGAAGCTGGTGTGGGCCAGTGAGTTGGATGGCGGTCAAGCAGACCACCAACTTGGGGAGCTGGTGTGGGGCTGGAAGCAGACTCATCAGGTCACCAGCTGTGCAGTGTGGTGAGTGCCCAGGCTGGGAATTAGGCTCTCGAATGCCCATCAGGCAGCATCCTAGCATTAGACTGAAGAACGCCAAGCAGGTGGCAGTCTGGAGGATCCGGGACTGCCTTAGGGCATTGCCTGGTATAGTTGTTAGATTAGATAAGAGGGCAGTGAAAAGGTGGTCAGCCTTTGGCCCTGCAGTTTAGGATAGCTGCTGGCGGTTGTCAAGCATCTTCCCTTTTCCCTGTAATCTACGTGTGGAGGAGTGATATCACAAGGATACCACAGGACATCAAGGGTGACAGTAGAAAAGATACCAAAGAGAGGGTAGCAGGGACTGCCCTTAATGCTAGGGGAACGAGGGGAAGGGACTGCTTTATTCAACTCTAGAAGCTTGGAAAAAGGACTTCAGCGACTACAGACACAGACCTCCAAGCTGGGGCATGGCCAGTTGCCGCTGGTTGGTGCCACTCAGGAGGCAGATGGGGCTGGTTCTGGGAGTGTACACAGAAGCTGGCGGCTGGAACAAACTTCTGCTGTCACCAGGACAACATGCCACGTTTGGAGCTGTAACAATGACAGGAACGGTAAGCAAACAGGAAGTCCCCTCTCAGGTCCTCCTCCCCGCCTGGCTCCAGGCACTCCCTATTGGCTAACTAAACCATCTGGCAGAGAAGATACACAATTTGCCAGGAGCACAGAGGAGAAAATAGGAGAATGGGTTTGGGGCTGAGAGAGGCCCCAAAATGACTAACGGGCTTACTTTTCTGACAATGGCTCCCAGTGCTAATATTTGGCATCGTCTACCAGATAACCAGGCACTTCCTTCTGCCATAAGCCTGCAAACTCAGTCATAGAAAAGCATTTAATAAGAAACATGTAATTCCAATCAAATGCATACTCCAAAGCCATCGCACGGACAGCTTGCTCTGTGTGTCTTCCTCCAGCATCCTCCGCACACTAGTGTGAGGAACGTGGCGGGGGAAGGTTCTACCGAACAGGAAGCCGCCTCTCTAGAGACCAGGCTCCTCTGTCGGTCTGTTCCGAGATGCCTTCCCTGTCAGTCCCTCGCTGCCGGCTGGCTCTGCAAACGCCATGGCTCCCCAGGAATCCCATCCACACTTATTCCCACCACCACCTCCCCCAGGAATCCCATCCACACTTATTCCCACCACCACCTCCCCCAGGAATCCCATCCACACTTATTCCCACCACCACCTCCGCCACCATTATTCTCTTGCTTTTGCTCCTCTTTGGGACACGGCTTATTTATCCCCAGGACCCGGCGGTTTCATAGGTCTCTACTAGGGGGAGCCAGTGCTTCCCGTAGTACTGACCTATGAAAACTCCTAACAGTACCTTCAGGAGAACATTTATTCTGCACTCAACTCTGAGCCGGGCACTGCACTAAACCTCCTGTCGGGATGTCTCCAAGGCCAAGAGCTCCCATACGGTCCCCTAGCTGGGAACCGGCAGTGCCAGCAAGCCTGTGGCTCAGCCTCTGGTCCTCATACAAAGCAAAGGGATGGGATGGAATGGAACACGTTTAGTCCCTCTTCTGCAAATGTCTGGGCTATCCTGTACCCACTACCACTTGCGATAGCCACCACCCCCATCAACTCTGCTAATCCAGCCATTCTCCTCTTCGAACATATTTTTTAAAAAGTCATTTATTTTTGTTAAACTGTGCCTAGTAACCTAAGTGTGGTAGAAACATTAAGATTAGAACAGTCCACCACATTTCCTCTCATCTTTCAGACAAATAATCTCCCAATATGCATGGTGGTTCGGTTTGGATTGTCTCTGGTAATCATGCATCAGCCCTTCCCAATGCCAGCATCATATCCTCCTCCTCCTCCTCCTCCTCCTCCTCCTCCTCCTCCTCCTCCTCCTCCTCCTCCTTCTCACAGTCGTCTGAAGGGCTCTGATGCTGACCCGGGATCCACAGAGCACTCACCAGACTCACTTTCGTTCTTACAACTTGAGAGATCCCATCTCAAGTCCCCAAAGTCC